>CM072824.1:12321008-12727530 GCA_036937905.1 Salvia rosmarinus | reverse complement strand
TTCATCTTCTCATTGTTAAAATTGTGGTCAATGCTTAGACATCACCTCAAGTACAACTTCCCGCTGAAGTCCCTTCGCGATAGTGATATGGTCAGTAAGGTCCAATCATTAATTTCATTTGTCATAAGGATAAGTCGACATGGATTGAAATTAAACCACTAAAAGGTATATTTTAGTCCGGTCGAGGGGTTCATGTAAACGCCCACACGCGGGCTTGCATGTGGATTCTTGGGCGATTGGAGGTTTCAATTAATATTGTTTTATCAAAAGGTTACAATATTATTGTTACGAATTATTTGGCGATCGATGCTTATGTGTTTTACATTATCGCTTCGATATGTCTCTTACACCGATTATCAATATGCTCGCACAAAACCGCTATCCGTCCAAATTTTATCGAGTGGAAACGAAACATGGAATATGTTCTATCATCAAGAACACATGTTTGTTCTCACTACTCCTAAACCCGATGCCCCATCGACGATCGACTAACGAGCAATGAGAGTCAAGCGAGACTTTGGAATAAGTCAAACAATATGGCTAAATGCTATATGATGACTACGATGTCCAAAGGCTTGCAGTGCGCAGCATCGCCGATGGTAGACGCGACCGATATTTGGTCAAGTCTCGAGAGTAAGTTTGGGCAATGGATCGACGTCCGCCCACACAATGAGAGATTCATGTAAGATGGAAGAAGGAAGTTCGGGTCCATGAACATGTCTCCCACATGACTCATCTCATGGATAGTCTTGATCGCTTGGGAGGAGGTATTGACGGCGTGAAGCCAAGGTCGATATCATCCTCAATACACCGCCCAAGTCTTTGAGAACTGCGTGAATGCGATCATGAGCAAGACCGAGTTTACACTTAGTCGGCTGCTTAATGATCTCGTTGTCATGAAGGAGTTATGGGAAAAGGAGCACATGCTCTGCTAGCACATCTAAGGGCCCAAAATTTCCGCGCAAAATGGAAATAGAAAAAGGGTGCCAAAGGTGGTAAAGGCAAGGAAATAGTGGGAGTAATGGGAGCAAGAACATGGTTGTCACCGTGAGGCTTGAAGAAGCCAAAGGAGAAGGCAAGTGCTTCAAGTGCGGCAAGATCGGGCATTGGAAGGCCAAGTGCCCTATGCTCAAGGCTCAAGGTACGCCGCTTGCTTTAGTAACGGAAACATGTTTAGCGACTTGTTCTACCCATTCTTGGGTAGTAGATACGGCGAATCGATCATGTTTGTTACACCTTGCGGGTTCCCGCGGACAAGGGAGTCGTTTGATGGCGAGATAACGATCTCCATGGGCAACGCGCGAAAGTCGAAGCTGCTGCGCTTGGAGATGTTTTTTATGTTTTGGGACAACAGCTTTAGTTTTGAAAGACGTTTATATGTGCCGGATTTTCGACGGAACCTTGTTTCTGCTTTCAAATTATTTACTCACGGATATTCTCGTTATTTTTGATAGTGGTGTTTCTATCATAAGAAATGACGGTTATCCGTGTTGGCACCTTATATAATTCGCTTTATACTATTTCGCAAAACATAATACCTATAACTATGTTGATCTTCATCAAACCCTAAAAGAGAAAGTTTTCTTCAAGAAGATGACTCTACTTTTCTCTCGGTATCTTAGATTAGGTCACATCAATCTAAATAGGATCCAAAGACTGGCTAAGAATGGAGCGTTGGGTAATCTCACGCTATCTGCTCCCAGCCCGCGAATCAGATAGAAGGTAAGATGTCGACTGCACCTTCAAAGCCGGGCGGTTATAGAGCCACGTAAATGTTGAGTTAGTCCATTTCGACCCTGTGTGGACCAATGTCCACACAAGCTCGTGAGGGTACGGTATTTTGTCACTTTCATCGACGACACTCAAGGTACGGATACGTATACCGCTTCACCGCAGTCCGAATGCTTTGAGAAATTCAAAGAGTTTAAGGCGGAGTGGAGACGGCTAGGTAAAGTATCAAGTCATCATGTCCGATCGCGGTGGCGAATACCTCAAGAACGAAGTTTATGGACTATCTAGTGAAGTGTGGGATTACATCCCAAACAAGATTTCACCGGCACACCACAAAGAAATGGTGGTCGAACGAAGAAATAGACTCTTTAGAAATGGTTAGATCTATGATGAGTTATGCTACATTGCTTATTTCGCTCGGGGTATGCCTTAGAGACGGCGGCATACTGCTAAATCTAGTACCGTCCAAGTCCAATAAAAGACCCCTTCGAAGTTGTGGTTTGGGCGCAAGCCCGCTTTAAGCCACATAAGGATATGGGCGATCCAAAGACATGTGCCGAACAAGAAGGCCGACAAGTTGAGGCTAGATCCGACGCAAGGTCATTTATGGCTATCCTAGAGGAACGAAGGTGGTTTATTCTATAGTCCTAAGGATCGAAGGTCATTATTAAGACTAATGCTCGATTCTTAGAAGAGGATTACATGAAAATCATAAGTCCAAAGTTGAAATCATTCTTCAAGAATTAGAAGATGATCGATTCCACCACCGATTAGGCAAAGGTACGAGATGTCGAGTCTAGTGGGAGGATCGACACCGATACTTCAAGAAATTGAAGTGGGTCGAGTTCCACCGAGATACCGACCGCATAAGTGGTACCTACAAAGAAGTGTGCAAGTTAGAGAACCACAAGTATTCGCACCCACCGCTGCCATTATGCCTGTAGAACTCGTCGTAGTGGGAGGGTTGTTCGTCAACCCGAGCGATTTATGTTCGTGGGTGAATCTTCGGATTTAGTCCCAGCAGACTAACATACAATAATCGACCCATGGACATACAAGGAGGCAATACAAGATATTGATGCAAGATTATGGCACACCGCTATGGACTTAGAAACGAGTCCATAACGGCTATGGATGTATATGAAAGACACTCTACCGATGGCAAGGAAGCCATAGGTAGTAAGTGGATATACAAGAGGAAGAGAGATTCCGATGGAGAGATTTCGCTTTAAAGCCGTGCCAGGCGAAAGGGTACACTCGATTGAGGGCATCGATTTCGACGAGACCTTTCATCAGTAGCAATGCTCAAGTCCATCGTAATTCTTCTAGCCATAGCAGCCCACTGAACCCAGAGGTTTGGCAATGGATGTTAAAACCGCTTAAACGGTTACCTTCGAGGAAGGTAGAGACATCTATATGCAAAGAACCTCAAGGTTATGTGGTAAAGCGTGAAGAGCATCTAGTATGGAAGCTTAAGAAGTCCATTTATGGACTCTAAGCTGTGCCTCCCGATCATGGAACTTACGCTGACGAGGTGGTAAAGTCCTATGGATTTACCTGCTCAGCGAGAGTTGTGTGTATCGGTTAGATGTCAACGTGATGTGGTATTTCAGCACTTTATGTAGACGACATCCTTCTAGTTGGCAACAACGTGAAGTCATTATCGACGTAAAGAGTTGGCTATCCGATCAGTTTCAAATGAAAGACTTAGGAGATGCAGCGTACATTCTGGGATCGAGGTTTACCGAGATCGCAAGAAGAAAATGTTGAGCTTATCTCAAAGCGCCTTACATTGATATCGCGTGATTACTGCTTTAGTATGCGCACCGCCAAGAAAGGATTGCTACCTTCGCACATGGCGCCTTTATCTAAAACGAGTACCTATGACCGCAAGCGAGATAGAAATGAGACAAGTTCCACGCCCGCCGTAGGGAAGTCTCATGTACGCAATGCTATGCACGAGGCCCGATATTCGCTATCGCGGTAGCATAGTAGCTAGATATCGCCTAACCTCGACAAGCTCATCGACGGCAAGAAGCATATACCAAGCACCGAAAAGGACCGAGATTATAGGCTAGTTTACCATGCGATAGTCTAATGCCTCGGGTTATCTGCACTGGATTTCCAAGTCGACCGTGATGAGAAAAAGTCAACCTCGGGCTATGTGTTTACCTTGGGAGGTGAGCCGATCCTCAAGTGAGTGCAAAGCAAGATGCATTGCGGACTCTACCATGGAAGCCGAATATGTAGCCGCCTGGAGGCTTCTAAGAGAGTGTCAGATGGTTCAAGAACTACCTCATGGATCTAGACGTGGTACCGGTTTTCAAGAGTATCATAGTTTCATCGTGATAACTGTGCGGCAAACTCGAAGGAACCACGGACCCACAAGCGCACCAAACACATAGAGAAAGTACCATGTCATACGAGAAATCGTTAGACGGTGACGGTTGATTGAAAAGATTGATACGACGGAAAATCTAGCGGATCCATTCACGAAGAGCTGCCAAAAAGTCTACGATGGACACGTTAGAGGACTCGATTGCGCTTGATGGCACCCACTTAGAAAGGAAACTTTGTATAAGTGGGAGAAGCAAAGTGATGGTTGTTTGTAATAGCTAGTAGAAAGACACATTGTATACTAAAAGTTTGCTTTAGTATAAGTGGAGATTGTCGGATTTGTATCCGAAAGCAGGTTTGGTTGAGCTTGTATACAATGTTTCGCTACCACTATTACAATCTCCTATCCGAATCAATACTTGATTGCATATATATGTCCCCTTATCTCATATAAGTTAGATCATACAAGGTGTAGAAGATCACGTAAGTCCGTATGATTGGTCGCTTTAATGAGATATAAAAGTTTCACACCGAGACAACTTAAGGACGAGTTGTCGGTTTAGGCCGCAGATAGATAAGCAAGTGACTTGACTTAGTTGCTTGTCTACGCCGGTACGCCTCGCACGTATTGAAGGATCACGGTGAGATGTGTTCTTCTTTCCGATCGTGAAGAACCAAGATCTCGTGACTTACGGCGATCTAAACCTCGATAAGGTATTAGGTGAGTATGAGTTGTCGACCATCACTGACTTGTTATGAGCGAGGTTATATGTTCTAACCCAAGATTCTCCGCATCTTGGGTGGTGGCGTTTCAGATGTCACGCTAGTTATCTCAGACGAGTCACCGTATCCGCTAGGACGATGACGCCCCTTAAGGAGATCAAAGGTTTATTGTACTAAACCCCGCAGTTGAGTTAGCTCAAGCACAATAATAAGGTCGAGTGGTACTACTTAAGAAATAAGTTATTAATCGCTTTAAGCAATGATTGCTATAAATGATTAATGGACGCTCGATATCTTAAATACGGGGATTCGTAATGTCTAAGTGCAAGCCCGACTCAACTTCGGTAATAAAGGGGTAAGTCAACATTCTTTCTCTAGTGGCATGATCGAATGTTTATAAATTAATTTATGTTCTGGGCTGAACATAAGATAATTAATTTATTTGAGGCCCATCTTTATTCCTTGCATTTGATCCCTGGGCTGGCCCATCCAGGCCCGTAGCACTGTGGAAATCGGCGCCCCTATAGCTCTCAAAGGCAAGATTTTATTCTCTTTATCCCACAAGGATATTATTATATTTATGGTATATGCATAGATCCTTTCCATATAAGATTATGGTAATAATCCTGAGAGTATGGAAATAATCCTGAAAGTATGGAAATAATCCTAAGATTATGGTAATATTCCATATAGGATTATGGTAATTTCCATATAGGATTATGGTAATTTCCATATGGGATTAAGGTAGTGCATTATAAATATAAGGTATGAGATAAAGTCTAGGTTAATGCTCACATAACAACACTAGAATTTTCGGTCATCTCATTGTGTGTGAGAGAGAAAATTTTCGTGAGTTTTAAGTGAAGAGAGCAAAGGGTGATTTTCCGAAGCATTCTCCATAGATCGTCCTCACTCGACGCTGGAGATTGGGCATCCGGATACTGATCCGAAGGTCAAAGCACGAGTCTCGATCATTCGATCCGCTCATCCCGCTCGATCCACTCGACAGATCCAAAGGTAAACACGTGAAAACCCCTACGTGTTGCGATTAATTATATAGACGATGCTAGGTTTATAATCAATGTATGGTGAATTAAACACCCAAGATGGATCCTCGGGGCGAGGGTTAACATTTGTTTTCCCTACAGTTTTGAGATATCGACGTATAAAATGAATGTCGGCACTCGCGGATAGCTTCTCCGCGAAGATATTAATTCAAATCGTAAAATGCCGATACATGTCTGAAATGCCGACGTATAAAATGATTGTCGGCACTCGTGGATAGCTTCTCCTCAAAGGCCTATCCGGATTAACCATGGTTGGCTTGATTTATTCAGGACATTTAATTAAATGTGAATAAAATAGAAAGACACGTGTCATGCGGAGGGGATGGGTGTGCAATGCACCCCCTCTCAGGATGGAACTTACCGAGAGAGGCATGGTCAGTAATGATAGCAGCAGAAACATGAAAAGACTCCTCCCTGCCTAGTTTAATACTCCCAACTACCAACTCGAGAGGCTTGTGAACATGTTTGAGCCCAAACGAGCTTGTTCGCAAACCTCATAAACGGGTGCCGAACATGTTTGTGAGCTTGAGAAAAATAAATTAAATTTTTTTATTCTAATACTTTAGATCAATGATAGTTACAAACATTTTATACTTATATGCTTATTGATAATATACAAAAAATTAATATTAAATATATATGTAATTATAACAATTTTACTAGGTAGGTTGCAATTAAACGAGCCCGCGCTTGAAAAATATAAAATGAGCCTTTTACGAGACGAGCTCGAGTAGCATATTGTCGAACTTTTGAAGAGCACCGGAATCGAGTGGAGTTCGTGCTAGAACTCGAATATGGTGCTGTCGAGTAAATGATGAGCCTAACTTGAACCGAGCTCGAGTCTTTGAATACCTTGTCAGCCTTTATGAGCCGAGCTGAGTCTGCCGGTATTCGGCTCGTTTTCAACCCTAACGACAACAAGATTCATGTAGAAGATAACATCATCAATATATATACATGATATGCTAATTGATAGGATACGGCCCAACTACTAGGCCCAAGCATCAGACCCAATATAAATGGGCCCCGACATTAAGCTCGGCCTATGTGAGTTCGGCCCAAGAAGACTCCTCAACCAACTACAACTCAAATCGCAATTGGAGACGTAGAAGATTCGGATACCTATCTAAAAGAATCCTTATGAGAGAAGACTTTGTATTAGAGTCAAACTCGAATCCTTATGAGAGAAGACTTTGTATTAGAGTCAAACTCGAATCCTTATTAGAGTCAAACTCAATATGATAGTATATAAATAGAGGCTAGATTAGATGAGAGAGATCAACTACTCTCTTTGTAATCGCTTCTCATACACTCAATACACAACTACTCTCTTTGTAATCGCTTCTCATACACTCAATACACAACTACTCTCTTTGTAATCGCTTCTAATACACTCAATACACATATACTCTCTTACTCCGTGGACGTAGATCTATTTTAAAGATCGAACCATGTTAACTCCTCGTGTTCTTTATTGCATTTATTACCTTACGAAAACAAGATCGATCACTGGCGCCGTCTGTGGAAAATGAAATTTTGTGTTTTCGATCAACTTTTTCTTGGGTAACAATCAGAACAACGATGAATACAAGAAGCATTACATCCAGAGCTGCTACCGGCAACAACAACGGCGGCAGGACGCGTCGAACTCGACTTGGGAATAGCCCGATGAGAGACACGACCCCCGAAGGGCACGTTCAAAGTCTCGATGAGCGAGGCAACCCTATCATGCTTGAAGAAGAAAGTATCAGTGGCGAAGGAGGTCGAACAAGAATCGAGAGGAATCCTCGCACCATGATTGAACCTTGACTAGGCGGTTAAAGGTTCCTCGAAAAGAATAAGGAGAGCTTCCTCCAGTACCTCAGCCGAGAACAAGGTCGGCATCATCGTGAAGAAAAGGACACCAAAGCCTCCTCAAAGCACGAAGTGGCACGGCGAGGTGAATCCCCCAGCCTTCAGATGGTAGGCACTCATGCTGCAAATAATACCTCTACACGAGTTGGTTTCCAAACCGATCGTACAAGGGATGAGCAGCGTGGGGCAGGTCGTCGTGATCACCGCGAGGTCGATCCCCACAATTATAACGAGCCAGGCCGACTACCTCGGCATCGCTCTCCGAGAGACGGGTTCGATGGATACGGGAGGATTATCACCCTTTTCTCCAACGAGATACTCGATACTCCTCTCCCGGACAAGTACCGGGTGCCAAGTATCGTCCCCTATGATGATTGCGGGATCCACAAAACTTCCTTTCTCAATTCCAATACAACATGATCAACCAACGCCTCAACACCATCCACATGTGTAAACTCTTCCCGGAGTTACTGATCGACAACGCCCGTCGGTGGTTCGACAGTTTACCTCCCGGGAGTGTTGGTTCTTACCGCGACCTAATGGAAGCCTTTCATCGAAGGTTCTTCCAAAAGGCCGAGTCCAAACCGACATCGGCGCATCTTCTCACCGTGAGGCAAGGCCGAGGTGAATCCATCAGCGACTTCATGACTAGGTTCAATAAGGAGAGCCTAAAAGTCGAGGATGTAGACGACCTCCTCATTATCTCGGCTTTCGAGCGGCATCTTGCTCGTGGCCTTATAAGAGGAGATCGTCAATGCACGAGCCCCAGCTGCGTCGGAGCTGTGGCGCATAGCAAATCGGTTCGCCAAGACAGACGAAGCGGACAGGAGAAAGCGTGAAGCTGACAAGGTGGAACCCTCTGACAAAAAGAAGAAAGAGGATGATCGAGGAAACAGAGACAGTAATCCCGACAGAAATCGAGAAGAGAGACCTCGCCTACATTAGAGAAGCTCGGTACAAGCAACAAGTAGCTCGGTATTATAACCAGCGTGTCAAATCCCGACAATTCCAAGTAGGCGACCTCGTCAAGTAGTCGATCAAAAGCTGCAAAGCTCGGCAAGTTAGAGACCACATGGGAAGGACCATACCGAATTAAAGAAGTCCTCGGAAAAGGGTCATATAAGCTCGCCCATTTATCCGGTACGTCGTATCTCATTAATAAAATATTTTCTTTATTTACTTCATCTGTCTTACATATTTCATTTGTACTTATGCATACCACCTTTCCACAATACCCTCTACAGAGGATGATAAATACCTCTACGGAGGATGAACAATACCCTCTGAGGATGATAAATACCTCTACGGAGGATGAACAATACCCTCTACGGAGGATGAACAATACCTCTAAGGAGGGCGACACATACCCTCTAGGAGGGCGACACATACCCTCTAAGGAGGGCGACAAATACCCTCTAAGAGGATGATATCTAAGCGCGTGAGGAACCACCCCACCGACACTTCTCGGCAAATAAGGAACCTTTACCTCATTTATTCGAGGGCGAACTACCTTTGTTTAATCGAGGACGAACTACCTCATTTATTTCGAGGATGAATTACCTTCGTTTAATCGAGGGCGAACTACCTTCGTTCATTTCGAGGATGAATTACCTTCGTTTAAACACGAGCGAACTACCTTCGTTCATTTCGAGATGAATTACCTTCGTTTAAATACGAGGGCGAACTACCCGCGCCGGCCTCCGCGAGCCGACCTCGGCCTTCGCCGCCGCCTCGGCCTCCACGGGTCGACCTCGCCTCGGCGCCGCGCCGCCTTCTTCGCGCATCCCGAGCCCGCCTCGATGCGAAGTTACATATTCGACTTGCAAGGCGGCGAGTATTCGACCGGCCAATTTATGGCGGGCGACATTCAACCAGCAAGGACACCTCGGAAGGCGATGAGTATTCGACTTGCCAATTGGAGCCAGCGACATACAACCAGCGAACGCCTCGGCGGCGAAGCAGCGACATCGACGGTGAGAACGCCTCGGCGATGCAAGCGACATACGATTTGGTGAAACGCGCCGGCGGGGGAGCCAGCGACATCGACTTTAGCGAACGCCTCGGCGGGGGCGGGCCAGCGACATCGACGGTGAAACGTCCCGGCGGCGGCCAGCGACATCGACTGGCGAAACGCATCGGCGGCGGCGAAGCAGCGACACAACCGGTGAAACGCTGGCGGCCAAGAAACATCGACGGCGAACACCTCGGCGGGCGAAAGCGACATCGACTTGACGACGCCGCGCCTCGGCGAAGCCAATCGACATCGACTTGACAAAATGCCGGCGGCGAAGCCAGCGGCGTCGACTTGGCGAATGCCTCGGCGAGCGAAGCAGCGACACACCGACTTGACGAACGCCTCGGCGAAGGCCAAGAGACATCAACTCGGCAGGGTATCGCACTACACTTCGCCGCGGATCACTAGTTTCGGTGAGCAATGTCGAACCACCGCCCCTCCATTATGACCTCACTTCTATGTCTTTTTTTTTGGGGGATGTGATAGGATCCAACTACTACAGGCCCAAGCATCGGGCCCGATATAAATGGGCCCCGATATTAAGCTCGGCCTATGTGAGTTCGACCTAGAAGACTCCTCAACCAACTACAACTCAAATCGCAATTGGAGCGTAGAAGATTGGGATGCCTATCTAAAAGAATCCTTATGAGAGAGACTTTGTATTAGAGTCGAACTCAAATCCTTATGAGAGAAGACTTTGTATTAGAGTCAAACTCGAATCCTTATTAGAGTCAAACTCAATATGATAGTATATAAATAGAGGCTAGATTAGATGAGAGAGATTAACTACTCTCTTTGTAATCGCTTATCATACACTCAATACACAACTACTCTCTTTGTAATCGCTTCTCATACACTCAATACACAACTACTATCTTTGTAATCGCTTTTCATACACTCAATACACATATACTCTCTTGCTCCGTGGACGTAGATCTATTTTAAAGATCGAACCACGTTAACTCCTCGTGTTCTTTATTGCATTTATTACCTTACGAAAACAAGATCGATCACTAATATTAAGTGAATCATAAACACAAGATATGTGCACATAAATAACACACACTATATATCTGATTTCGAGTATGTAAAGACAAATGCCTAATGCAATAGAGACAGTAGTACTTTGGTCCTAGAACAGAAATATTAATTGCTTGTAAAACGAACCCACCATCAATATTATAAGAAAAATCCATCTTTCACTAAAAAATCAGGTGAATTTTTAATAACATTGCGACACGATAAGATAAACATAGTGAATTAATTCCAAACCTGGCCGCTCATCATCTAGTACGGCAGACATAACCCCCAAAGATTTCAAGTCCCGCCTCGGGCCCCACTCGGTCCATGCGTCCTCACGCCGTCCCGCATCCGGAGATTGTCCTCCTGCGTCGTGCGCCGGCCGCCGTAGCCGTAACTCCGTGGCGATGATCGCGAGATGGATTAGAGTCGATGATCTGGCATTGGATCACGAAGCGTGGTTGCGAGAATTGAATGGTGGGAAAGCAAATTGTTTTGTAATTTTGGAGATGAATTTGAGAGGAATGTTTTGGTCTTACGGCGGCAGTGGTTGCATGGCGTATTGTTTTTTGTTTTACCGATGAAGTGTGTCGGCTAAGCTGATAGTTTCTATGGATGACTATTTTGCCCTTTCTGCTAGTATCAACAATATAACGTAAGGATAATTAGTCGGTACATCTTTAAACGTTTTTGCAAAAAATAATTTTACTCATATCGTTATATTTAATGTAATTTTATCCATAATATATTTAGAATTGTACAAATCTTCCTAGTGACTGATGGATGATTAAATTCTATTAAAAATTTTGATTTTTTTTGGAATAAGGTGCTAAAACACATTTAAAGGTTTTTGCAAAAAGCAATTACACCTCCATCTTTATGTTTAGTGCAAATTTCACCCTTAAGTGTTTAAAATCGTGAAAATTGCTCTTATGACTAACGAGCCTTTTAACTCTATTACATAAATTTCGTTTTATTGCCCTCATTCTTCAACAGATCTATGATTTCAGAGGTATCATCGTCTTTCATTTCATCAAAATCATCAAGCTCTTCATCTCTATCGTCTTTATCTCTATACTCTTCCACATCTCCAACCACTCAAGAAACCCTTCCTATTTCTCATCAGTGAAGTCTGCTCACGCACTCTTTATCCCTCCTTCTATTGCTCCACCCTCAACAACTCCACAGACATCCTCGAATTCGTCATCTGTCAACTCCACTAAGATCCCAAGAACCAGCCTCGCCTATCACTTTACCGATCAAGAATTGAAATCGTCGGAGAAAAATGTCGTCTGAGATTGCACGGACTTTCTCGATCAGACGCTCTAAGAGCTCGAATCCTCCATGCCGAGCTCGTCTCTCTCCCTTCTTCCCTGCCACAATCTTATGGAAATATTAAGACCCTTTTGAACACGGGTTTGACTAATGAGCACACTTGCATCAATGTCTTCTTGAATTTGAAACAACTCGATTTGATTGGAAGCAAAGATAATGACAAATATCTGTAGAATTTGTTCACGTCGGCTTTCACATGATCGACAACATCTTGGCACTAAGCAAGCATGTGGAGAGCCACCAAGAAACTGTCAAGAAAGTGAAGACGGTTCGTCAGGGAAAAGGCGGCAGATAAATGACGTGTCAGAAGATGAAGATAGTAAGGAATTTGAGGATAAATATGATAGTGTGAAAAAACGACATTGCCTAATAAAAAAATTGAATTTTTTAATGGAGTTAAAAACTCTCTATAGTCATCATGACGATTTGCATGATATTAAACATGTTAGAGATGAAATTGCGTTTAGCATAACGATAGAGGTATATTTGCTTTTTTTTCAAAAACGTTTAAGGGTGTATTTGCACCTTATCCATTTTTTTTAATGAAGTTAAATCCTTCGTCAGTCATCGGGACGATTTGCACGATTTTGAAAGGGGTAAAATTACACTAAGCATAACAATAAAAACGTATTTACTTTGTGTAAAAATATTTAAAGATATATTTGCATCTTATCTTTATAATGTAGTACTCGATGCTTTGTTAATTGGACTTCAACTATTTAAAGGGTTAATTATCGTTATCTATAACACAAAAACTTGTGTGCGTGCGCTCTCACGCTGCGCACAAGTTTTGTGACTCTTTTAAATGTTATTTTTATTTTGTTGCTTTATCTTATTGTTTTTAGTATGTTATTTTATTATTTTATATTTTATTTATTAATTCATAATTAGAGTTTATTAATTCATAATTATGATTTATTAATTCAAAGTTAGGGTTTATTAATTTATAATTAGGGTTTATTATTCAAAATTAAGGTTTATTATTTCCAATTAGGGTTTATTATTCAAAATTAGGGTTTATTAATTCTAAATAGGGTTTATTAATTTAAAATTAGAGTTTATTAATTCATATTTAGAGTTTATTAATTCAAAATTAGGATTTATTAATTCACAATTAAGATATATTATTTCAAAAATTATCATTTATTAAAATTTATTAAACTAATTAATTTTAATTAAAATTAAAATTTAATTAAAATTAATTAATTCATTAAGATTAATTATTAATTAATTAGGAATGGTCTCGCGCACAGGAGACCACCCCAATCTATAATGATGTTTAATTGCATTATGATTTTTATTCCTAAAAAAATTGCATTATGATTTTTGTAACGTTGCAGTTATTACATTCTCAAATTTTTTCAGTGAAGCTTGGGGGATGTGGGCCGCTGAAAAACCATCATTTTATAGATATGACAACACAGATTTTATAATTGGAAATATTGATATTCCAACTGTAATTGAAGAAATGTGACATTGAAACTGAAATATTGTAAAAATTCTGTCGTAATTTTAAATTGAGGTAGAAGTATTATTTGTGTCATTCAATCCCAAACTAGACAGTCAGTAAGTTGAACTGAATTATATTATAAAACGAGCATATCTGTATTCTATTACGTAAGTATATGCATATTTGTATTCTATTACTTGGAATATAATAAATAACAATAACTCCTCATGTGATTATCATTTTTATAAATAAAGTTATATGCACCGCATTTATTTTTGCAGTGTATATGTATGAATTATGATTTTGACAAAACGATTAAGACAGAACCATTCAAAGTTAATAAGATAAGATTAAATTGCTCGATAATTTTACATTTAATCAACTCAAGACTCAAGGATGTTCGTCTACTAATCTTAACAAACGACAGTCATTAGAAAAATTCTATTGCGATCCGACCTATTTTAACTCAAAACTGTATGGACTTGCAATTTCGATAATAATTTTAAATAAATATAAAGTCGAGTCCCAGTCCGTCAATTTTGGGTAGGGGCATTAACGTCATTACAGGCAGCAAAAGAATATGAGACAAGGTGCGAAAGAAGATTCTGGCATCTTTGAATACAAATTGGACATACTAATTTATATTAATAAGAATTTAATTTAATAGCGAAGTTTTGACCTCCGATAAACAAGTAGATATTGGGAAACAAGGGATTATTAGTGGTATTGGCAACAATTACTTTCTTAATGTGTTACATACCAACTAAATAGAAATCTCAATTACGTTAATGATGTTGGCAACAATTACTTTCTTAATGCGTACCAACTAAACAGAACTCACGATATTTATTGATTAACCTTTAAATAAAATTATATTTGAAAGATATACAATGAAATATGTTTGATCATTAGATCTTGAAGAATTTATTTTATGTGGAGGAGATATTTAAAGATTTTAATATTTAAATTCGTGCCAAAACAAATAATGAAAAGAATATAATTTACATATAATATAACAAATTTATCAATGTGGTTTATTTGGTAAATTAAACGATCTTAGGTTACATTCATTCATGATTTTTTTATGATTTTTTTTACTAGAAGACAAACATTATAACAAAAAAGAAAAGAAAAAAGAAATTGAAAGCAAAAAAAAGTCCACAATTAATTGGTTGACCAATTCAAGTTTGAGGAAATTCATCACCACATTGTGGACAACCAAATATAATTGGCCCAATAAAAATTTATTGAGATATAATTTAAATTTATGATAACTATATATTAAAACATAAAATATTATATCAAAATTCATCTCTCTTTTTCTCTATAAACAGAGCCTAATTTTTTTTTATAATTTTACACCAATTTAATTTTTTTTTTTTTATATATTTATCTCTCACATATTTTCTATCAAATAGAGTCATGTAATTTAAAATTTTGTGCATCTATTTGTAGTTTTTCAAATATCGTATTTCAATTCATGTATCTTATATGTAATTTCCATTTTTTTATTGAGCTTGTATCTTATTCTAATTATATATAAATTTTTATAGTTATGAATTTAAAGTATAAATAATTTTATATTTTCTTTAGATATGTGCAATATAATAGACTTATTTTAAGATAATAAATAAAATAGAGATAAAAATATTATAGATTGAATTGGTATCACTAATGGAGTATGAAAATGATGAAAATTGAATTGGATTGTGGATTGTGTTGATGAAAGAGAGAAAAAATATTATATTAAAAGACTGGGTTATAATAGATTGTGAATGAAAATAGTCTTACAACTAAAGATCTTAAAAGTGGATCAATATTTGTTAGGTGATTAAGCATTGTAGAAATTCATCTCATCTAACTTTATGTACACTAATTAATAATATAATTAAATACCACCTCTATTTTCAAATAACTATCCTATTTTGAAAATTATCTTATTCTCGAATGATTGTTATATTTCAAAATTCTATAAAAAGATGGCATCCAACTATCAAATTTTCTGACGACCTGTGAACACTTATTTGACGACGTTTTCTTTTGTTTAATTGAACATTTTTTTTATATATTTATTACACCTTATATGCGTGTGTCGCACGTGCTTCACAAAAGTAATATAGATTTTCATTCTTTCAACCAAATCATTTTTTATTTGGTTTCGCCAAATCGGTTTAGTAGACAGTATAAGTTAAAAAGATCCATCTTTTGTCATTTTCAAGCTTTCGTGAGGGGCCTGAGGGCAATTCGGCCCGACACGTGAGGCAATGGGAGGTAAGTTGAACGATACACGAATGCCATAACAATTTTTTTGGAGGGGTAATTATGGTAATCACGACTTATTTTCAACTACGTGTCTACTAGCCGCGACTTAGGGGTGTTTGGTTGAAACTTTTTTTAGAGAACATAAGATGTTTGAGAACATTAGAATGTAATATCTCAAGTCTTTATAAGTTGTTAAAGTGTGAGTTAAGAGAAAAATCATAGTTAGAGATAAAATTGACGATATCTGAAGTTGATAATGTATGTGTAGAAATAACAATTATAATAAGGTTATTTTGATAAATTAATAGTTGCTTATAAGTTTATGAAAAAATAAGTTAGGATGATCAACTTATTTTAGGGGCTTATAATTTGTTGAGTTTATTTTCACGAACATAAAATTTGTTTAGGAACTTATTTTGCCAAACATTTTCAACGAACTTATAAGTTGTTTTAAAGAGCTTATAAGCTCAGTCAAACACCCTCTTAGATCGTGCACTAACATTGTGAATTTACATACTTCATCTGTTCCATTATTGTTGGTTCGTTTTTCTTTTAGATTATTCCGATATTATTGACTCGTTCTATAAAAGAAAATAATTTTACACTAAAAATGTCTCTAATTTTGTACCACACATTACTTTACATACAAAACATAAATCTCATTAATCTGCGTGCAAAAAGAAATGAGCCAACAATACCTGAACGGAGGGAATACTATTTTTGTTTAATTTGTAATACATGTAGGTTTATTTATATAAGGGGGAGAGACAATAAACGAATATGTACTTATGTGTATATTATGAGATCACATATAAACAAATTTTCCATGATAACTTATAAGTAATTATATAATGCTTATTATATATAATACAATAATGCTCCATTTTTGTAATGGTAGATTATACAAAATCAACAATTTGGTTTCGAGTTAATTGAGGAAAAAATATTTGATCATCCGTTTTTTATATATATGACATGAGAACCATTTTTACCGTGATGATAAAAAATTATGAATTCGTTATGAAAGTTAATGAATCCGTTGGGAAAGTTATTGATTCCAAAAAATAGAATTTTCGTCCCTTATGGGATTCGAACCCGGGTCAAATTTTTTACATTTTTGAAATTCAGTAACTTCCCAACGCATTCATCGACTTTCATAACAAATTCATTTGGTTCTTAATTTTCAGGATAAAAATGGTGTTTATTTGAACTTAAATCTCTCTCTCTCTCTCTCTATATATATATATATATATATATATATATATAGTAAACAAAATATTATATGTTTGTGTTGGATGCATTCTTTTTGTTGGATAAATAATATTTTTTTAAAATTGTATGATAGTAGACTCAAATGAACTCAAGCTTAAAACTTTTGGATTAATTGTAATCGATTTATTATCAGACTAACACATGCATTGTTGGAAAAATTTGTCTTAACTTAGTATTTTGATTAGATCCTAAAACTTCGCTGATTATCGCTCTGCTGATGTAATTTAGTGTTCTTTGTAATATCCCGTAATTTTAATGCTTAATTACGATAATCTAAATCGTAATTTAAGTCTAACCTCGATAATTAAAATCTTAATCATCAACGCTTAATTTTGGTGAACATAATTTATAATTTACGTGTGATATTCACTGACACTTAGTGAATTAAGGAATATAATTTCGATATTCTTTCGAGCGTAATGTTCTAACGTTGGATAAATTCAACGATTACGTCTTACAAGTATTATTAAGCGATTAAGCTTTAATTTGAAATTCCTATTATTATAGGAATAAATAAAGTTATTACAACTTTATTTTGAGCGTTTAGAAACAATTAAGCCTATGAGAATTTTGAGGCGTTTCAAGCGTCGGTTTTAGAGCAGTCGATAACTTGGACAAATGATCATGGAATTATATTATTTAAATTCCTATGATTATTTTATGATATAAGACATTATTTATCATTAAAATAATGCTAGAGAATTAAAGAATAAAGATTTAACAATTTAGCTAATTTGAAAACCCTAATTTTTGAAATTAGGGTTTTGTGATCTAAATTGTTCTAAATATTTTCTATGATTTAAATCATTATATTGGATTTATAAGATGTCACATAGCTATAGATTACAAGAAAATAAAATATATAGCATTATTGCTATATATACATTCTCGAAAATTCCTATATAAGGGAAATTGAATTTAATTCTTATCCAAATGATGATGTATTATTATAATTACATTAATAAGATATTATTTAAGGATAAGATAAGGTATATCATGATTTATACAAGTGGGAGGCCACTTGTAAAGGTAGGAGCCGAAAATTTGGAAATTCTAGTGTGAAATGAATAAAATATCATGCTATTATTAATGCTAAGCTATTATTAAGTTGGCAAGATATTATTATTAGATAAGATGGAGTATGTATTCAATTAGAACAAGTAACTATGATCCTTGTCTTGTAGTAGGAGAAATTGTTGAAAATTAAGTGTGAACATGTTGAAAATATCATGTGTATATTTTTGACTTTTCAAATTGATTTTTCTAAGTATTACCATTGGATTATACATGATAATGATACATATGATTCATTAAATACTAGTAAGACAAAATAGAATTCTCTTCCATTTTATGAAATAGCCGTAGCTTACATATCATGAATAAGTGATAATTCTTCTTCTTTTTCGAAAAGGATAGGAATGAGAATGACTTGCATTAATTATCATATAATATGATCCTAATGAAATAAATAATTAACAAACAAGTGGATGAACTTAATCATGCTAATTGACCGTGAGTTATTTAATTGAATGAGGAAATAAATGGTTCAATCCACTTGAAGAATTACGTGAATTATGAGAAGCATGTAGGAAGATCTTTTATCATCAAAACAAATAAAGAACTACCTCATTACAACTTGAAAAGTTCTCGTGCATTATAACAAAAGAAAGAAATTAGGACATTTTTTAAAATTGATAATAAAGGTTGATAATAATGGATAATAAAATTTAATATATATTAAGGTATGATATGATAAAATTTAGACTTTGTCCCTAAGCTAAGGCAAGTGGACCAAAAGTTGGAAAAAGGTGTAAAGTATTAGTTGTCATTTTATGTGTAATAATTATTAAACAAGTGGACAAGGTCTATATATATAAGATAGGATCCTCACTTTCTCATTTTGGAACCTTGAAGTGTCGAAAATTGAGAGGAAAATTTGTGAGTGTTCTTCAATCTTTGATCCCAAACCTTAGACAAATAAACCGCACGATTAAATCGACTCGATTAAAAGGTTAGAAGCGTTATGAGCTTCATTATACATGCTATAATTTTCGATTTTCATCCGTTAAATTCATGTTATAAGCTTATGTTGTTCATAACATTTTCAAAATTATATATCTTATGCTAAGATGTTTAGATATTATGTTATATGAGATTATTGAGTATGTAGTATAATTATATCACAAAATTTATCATGTTATTAAACTTTAGAAAATGACCGAAAACTTGAGGGAACCATATGATGATGATTTTGATTTTTAATTGTTGATTTGAGCATGAAATAATAATCTAGGGTATTAAATAAGCTTATATGAATTTATATAGAATTTTTGGAAAACTTTAGTACCTAAGTTCATGAATTTCAAAAATTATAATATATGATATGATATTGAGATATGATCCATATTTACGTGCTATCATATCATATTAATGATGTAGATTCATAATATATGGTTGTAGGAATTTATTGAAATTTATAAAAATTATTTGGACCTAAGTCAAAAATTTTGAATATGACTTAGGTAAATTTTATTCAATGGTTCACAATAAATAACAATTATGTTATAGTAAGCATAGTTAAGGGTGATTAAGTGTTATGTGAATTTATTGGAATTTTTGGAAAATGTTTAGTTGATTAATTAGGGTGACCGAAAATCATACCCTATGTGTATTAATGTTATAAATTTATTTTATCAAGTATAATTACATAAAATGTTCTAAAATAATGTTTTAGACATAGTATGATTTTATAGGAATTTTTGGAACAAGGTCAAAGGGCACGTAATTCGATAATACGTGATCTATGTGACGTAGTACGTTTAGTAACAATGTAACTTACGTTACGTAAGTACATTAAAACGTACATTATATATTAAAAAGGTAGAATATCTCTTATAAATTGAGAAAATTCATAATCGACATTAATTGATTAGGAAACGTCAAAATAAGTCCGGCGTTAGCCTTATTTGACGCGTAGAACGTTATAGACTATGTTCGTCACTCTCGAACGTGATCAACGTACTAAAATAGTTCTTGCGTTAAGGTGGGACGTGGACTTGAGCTTTCAACTTAGAAAGGAACGTTATTGAAAAGCTACGTACCAGGTGGGCTTTATTCGAAAACCCTTTTATTTACTTGCTTTCTGCAAATGAAAAGTATTTATTTACAGTACTTCCGTTGAGAAATGATTATGAGATGATTACCTGCCCAAAAGTGTTTACATTTTGTGTATGAATCCTATCAAGCTGTTGGTTCGCCAACTGACTTGATTCTTCGGGTTGTTCCCGTGATGAGAAAGAGATCTGATTGTTGGGTCGGCTCCCAGTGGGTCGCTCCCAATTTTATAGAATGAATTCGGGTCCTGTGCTAGATGCAGAATTCCTAGCCTGGAGGTTGAATTCGGGTCCTGTGCTAGATGCCGAATTCCTAGCCTGGACCGGTGTACACCATAGAAGTGATTGTGTGCCGTTAGCAACATCTTCGGACGATCACGGATCTAGTCGGAATCGATGCAATTCACGGCTATGTGATGTGAGCCGTTAGCAACATCTCGGCCGGTCACGGCGTCAGTAGAAGGAGGCCGCTTCTACGGCGTGAGATCCGTTATAAATAGTTATGTGAAATGTGATATGGATCATACAGACAAAAATATATGTCCGGCGGGCGACTTTTGAAAAATAAGAAAATGTTTTAGTAAGCCTGAGGCATTTTCAACTAAAACCCTCGTGTCTTACTTATAGGCGGTGTAATTTAAAGAAAATGTTTTTGGCATGAGCCCACTAAGTGCATTCTTGTACTTAGCCCCGCATATTTGTTTTAAATGTGCGGGTTGAGCGATTGATGTTGGATGTTGAAGTGTTGAGCGGTTGGAGTCTTACATCGTTGATAAGTATAGCCTTGATTACATATCGTCATATGTGTAATCACACTTCTTTCGCCGCTGTAATTATATAGGTTATGTTTGAGTTGAACCCTTTAGTCAAGAGTCTAAATGATCCGAGCCAGTATGTACGATATATGTGTCACATCAAATGATATGAAGTTTAGAATTTGTCTATTATATACCTCACGGTTCCATAATTAGTCTTTGTTCTGTTGTTAATCCCGTCATTAGTAACAATTTACGCTAATCCGTACTTTGGGTTGGCGGCTACATTACGATTAGTATCGGGCGGGTCGTACCTAAACCCAAAACTTCTTTCAAAGTTGAGTCTAGATAGAGTCACTAAGACTTCTAGAGATCGGCCGACTATGCTCAACACTCCATCACATCAAGCTCAACCGAAAAAAAGTAAATGATTTTCTCACGTTTTGAGAATGAGGATAAGAAGTCGGAAAGTGAAAGTCATTAAAGTGAAATGAATTTTCAAGAAAATAAAAGTTAGAATTAGAGAGATTCTAAGAATATGCGGTATGGGACTGCATATTGAGGAAGACTCAAAGGATTCCAAGGATATGTGGGTATGGGACTACATATTCATGGAAAACTTAAAAGATTTAATAAGCGTTAAGTAAATGATTTTCTCAGTTGGAAATGAAAAGTTTGAAAGCACATGCCCTTTTTCAAAATTTTGAAATGAAAAGTTTAAACATGGAATATGATATTTCCAAAGAGATGAAAGTTATGAGAGATATTTGAGAATAAAAGTAGTGGATAATGATTGAAATGAATTTTCAAGAAAATGAAAGTTATGAGGATTGTTGAAAGTGAAAGTAATTGCAAGTGTTGCAATGATGTTATATGTTGTGAAGAGTTGAAAATGATATGAAAAGCATTGACATTGATATGTCAAAAAGAGACCTTTGAATTCATGGAATTGATGAGAGTTTATGTTATGAAAGTTGTTGGTTATTACCAACATATGATTATGTTATGATGATGTGATGACATAGATATGTCAAAGTGAAATCTTTGAATTAGTGAAATTCATCGCGCATGATTATTATGGAAGAGTTATGTTATGAATGTTTCTGATTCGAAATTTCGATTATTTTGATGATGGATATGTCATCCCGAGGAACATAGGCATTAAGTCGCATGATCCCTTTTGAAAGAACATAGGCGTGATAAGAAGCATGATCACTTATCGCGAGAACATAGAAGTAAGAATCGAGAACTTTGGTTCTTTTCAAATCTGAGTAAGTATCGACATAGAGCGAGAACAAAGATCGGTGAAAACATTACGAGTTTTCAAAGCGAGAAGAAAGAGATATAAAGTGGACCACGTTGGCATTTTATGCTCGACTTCGACATTGACCTTGCCAACTTCGACTTTGACGTCGACCTCTTTAATTTAGAACTTAGCAATTCGATTCGACCTTGGTCACTGATTTGGCGCCAAGAAACTGTCTTCTTGCGAGTGTTTTGACTTTAGCTCGTTCTCCCTCGTTCGAATTCGATTCTGAACAGTTTTGCCTACGTACTCTATCACAAGGTACTATATTTCTTATGAAGACCCTAATCCTTGATTCCTTCTTCAGAATTCGTGAGAATCAGTTAAAGACTAGTCCTATGATGTCCATGAAGCGAAAACCTTACGGTATAGCAAGAATATTAGAATCTTGCTAGAAAATAAGATTCGTGAGTACAAGAAGAGATATAGCGTACATGAGAACTTTTGTAGATGACCTATTATGAGTGTATAAGGTTTCAAGTTCTACTCAATTTACATCATCGAGTTTAACTCTATGACCTAGTTTCTATTGAGAAACCACGGTGTTTCTCATTTTCTTGGAAAAAGTTTACAAAACCAAAATTTTATCTGATGTTCTTTGAAGCCAAGCCTTGTGTGTGAGAAAGTATTTGTGACGGATGGCCACCCCATATGACCAAAAAATCTCGATGAGTCGTCATTCGGTCTTGGACCCTATATCCCAATTATTCGGTTTAAAAGTATATTGATTCAAATCTTGAGATTGTCGTGGGAGTTGTAAACCAATACTTCTTTTAAATTGTCATGACAATTCTTCTTCAAAGCTTGAAACCGATAAGTATGAGACAAGTTGACTTATTCCGCCACCTAAGTTTTCAAATCGGTAAAGTGATAGACATCAAGATATGATGTAAAGAAGTTCTCGATGAAGCGAGATATATTTTATGATACACATAGATGGATTGACCTTGATGGGCTTTCCGGTGCTAATATGATGAAGTTATACCTCCACGTGAGGGTATGATGATTAAGTTATGAACGAGATACTTTATAGCATTGAGTGCTAGAATAAAAGCAAAGAGAAGTATATTATATATCCTTGGGATATACCCTCCTCTTATTATATCATAATAAGAAAGAATACAACTTATCTTTAAAATAGTTGGTTGTCCCTAAAACCTCGTTAGAAGGTCGGACCTGTTAAAAGTATGGAGATGAATAAGACACAGTTGATGGATATAAAGGAATGAAAGCATCTCCATTAATAAGTCTCTCGCTTCATCCCTAAATCAATAAGATTATGTTTAAGTGGAATTGATTCCAAGAATTTGTGTTGGTTAAACTAAAGATAGTATGATCAACGGATCAAATAATAAGATATGTGAGTAGCTAGGCTATTCTAGTTTTAAACCAAGAAAGAGAGAGACACCAAGTTGAGATTTGACAATAGGACATTGGTACTTGGAATATAAGTTATGATGTACAAACATACTACCTTACCGATCTAGAATGTAATGATGGCGGTCTTGATCTTAAAAGTGAGAATTAAAGTATAAAAGTAATATAACTTTGGATATCATGCTCAAGAAAAGAGCAAGAGTTGAGAATAGTCGAGAAATTACCAGCTATCTGATTATGATATAGCAGGGACATGAGATAAGTTTTGCAAACAGTTTGATTACGATAAGTAAAGCAAATCCTTTGAAGGAAAAAGTGGATCAAGAAGTAGATTTGTTATTTGAGATAAAACCGTCGTACCTAAGTTTATAGAGATAAAACACTCATCTTATCGTGATTTAGTAATTAAACAAAGTGAGATAACTTTAAAAGGCGATTACAAAGGAAATACGTTTAAGCGAACAAGGAAGGATTCACGAGGAAGGACCTTAAGGTGAATCTAATTGAAAAGCTATTCCTCATATTTATAAGATGACCCATAAGGTGAAATGTTGGGTACCTCGACATTGAAACAAAGTAAACATAGAATGTTGGGAAGATAGTAAGATATATGAAATCAAGGAAAAGTATGATCGTTCTCGATAAACAAGGATTTTAACTTATGCGAAACCACTTAGTCAAACCGGTAAAATTAAGAGAAATGACATATATCCAAAGGGATATTACGCATGATAGTATATCAAATGCTAATATAGGGATTCTTCTTGAAAGGATTTTAAAAGAAAGAATATATGGAAGATATATTCTAAAGATCGATAAAGAGAAGGAAGCTGAATCATTCATACTGGTTAGAAAATATGATAATGATAGAACAAACAAAATCAGGAAAGCCTGGTAAGTATGAGAAAACTTCTCAGTATACATAAAATACTTTTGTTCGAGACAAGTGCTTCACATCCTGTTATCACAAGAATAATAAAAACATGCATGGACACGTTAGAACTCAGATCAAAATAAGCGAATCAAAGGATGAGAATTTCTTTACTTAAAGGAAGAACCATGGTCGCCACACGTATTACTCGAACCTAGAATTGAACCTAGGATCACTTAAGACTTTAGTAAAGAACTTGAACATAGCACCTATACGAGAAATAGAGATAATCCTAAGAAAGAATTGATTAATCGAAAACCATTCCACAATCCTGTACCAGGAAAAGGGAAATTTCGTTCCATTTCTCCGGATAAGAAGTTGCGAATTTCTATGGAATCAACATGGGGAAGGAAATTCCAACCATACCCACACTACAAATAAGGGAATTATTAAACAAGAATGGATGTCGAGCATTCCTGTTTATCTAAGCAAAGGATGGATAGCGGAAATGAAGGTAGAGGATGTGAAAATTTTTGAGAATTTCTAAAGATACCACGACAACTTAGCAAAGATTACCCCGATAGCGGCTAGAATTCTACTATCAAGTTAGAACCATTATTAAACCAAGTTAAAAGTACCTTTATCAAATGGATTCAAGGAAAGTGAAAAGATAAAGACTCACGTTTAAAAGCTATAAAATCTAAGTTTCATCAAACCTAGTGTATCACCCAAGAAACACCCGACTTGCTTGTCGAAGAAGAAAGATAGCCCATTAAGAAAGTATATAGATTATCGATAATTAATAATCCATTACCAAGGATAAGCAGTATTCGGTCGGTGGAAAAGAACAAGAGTAGTCACGAGAACCGATCTCAATTGGACTCTAATCAATTTAAGGCACGAGCTAACAATGTACCCAAAATGGCTTTCCGAACAAGATGTGGCTACTATGAGTTATAGTTATGTTATTCGGACCAACTAATGCGCTAGCCGTGTTCATGAACCTCAAAAATCGGCGTTCGTGCATACTAAGATAGATTGTCTTAAATCTTCATAGATGATATTCTCATCTATTTGAAGGGCAAGAAAGAGTATAGAGAGCTTTTGAGAACTATCTTGCGAGACATCAAAGTCAAGCAATTCTCGCCAAGTTTATTTAAGGCGATTCGACTAAAGAATAATATTCCTTGAACCGTTGTGTCTTCCAAAGTAATCCATGTGAACACGGTAAAGGTTGAAACGGTGCAAGGATAGAATTAGCTAACGACCCAAAGCGAAATTGGTTCTTAGAATCTGTTGGTTCTATCGAGACTCATAGAAAGATTCTCTAAGATAGCAAGGCCAACGATATAGTTACTCAAAAAGGAATAAAGTTTACTTAGATTGATAAATGCGAGGTGAGCCTCCCAAAGATTGACTAGACTGTATGATAATGCAAGAGAGAAAGGTGTTAGCCTATGCATTACAACAACTTAGTCCACATGAATAAAACTACCTAACTCACGATTTAAAATTAGCAACAATACTACCCGTATTAAAGTTTGATACATCACCCTTATGAAGTGAGGTGTGAGATCTTCATAGATCATAAGAATTTAAGATGCTTCTTCGAGCAAGAGACGTGGCTCAAATTAGTAAGAGATTAAGAATGTGATATAAAATATCACCTACAAAAGGTAAAAATAATGGCTGATGTTCCATGTTGAAAAATTCAGTCTAAGTAATGATAAATCCTTGCATAAAAGAAAAACTCGTCGAAGAGTTAAGAAGAGGAAGATAGAAATTGTCGAACATCATCTCAATTGCCGTAAGTGAAGGCATTGTATTAATAAACCTATGGGATAACGTAACAATAGATTTTGAGATAAGATTACCAAAGTCAAAAGTTAACACTACTATGTGGATAGTAGTATATCAACTTATCAAATATGTTCAGTTCATGCCTATTTAGGCTGTTTCTGGGTCTAATGAGTTAACCCAGTTGTTTACTAAGAAAATCATACGTCTCGCATCGTATAAAGATTTTGAGGTTATCTTTAGAATATGAATTGGCTTAGAAAAGAAAGAATTGACGTACAAGTTGGAAACGTACTTTTCCACTTATTAAGTTTACCTACGACGATAAGCGTCGAGCAACATGGCCCGTGTAAGGCACATTATAAAAGAAAGTATCGAGCATCTCTTTATTGAGATAAAAAATAAATAAGAGGAAAGTTTTAAAGCCGATTACGTGAAGGAAATGATTAAGATGATTGCGAATTAGGCGATGAAAGAAAGAAGCTCATGGTAGGCAAAAGTCTTACGATATGCGAGATATGAGCTGCATCTTGAATCTGAGAGATAAAGTGTATTAAAGTTCTCCATTGAAAGAATTTCTATGTTAGAGAATCGGGGAGTGAAAGTCGTTTTATAGGACCTTGTGAGATCCTAGAAATAATAAGGCCTAGTAGCATATAGATTGGTATTTCCACCAAGTTTGGAGAATATCTGAGAATGTTTTCCCGTGTTACAGTTAAGGAGAGTACATTATGGTCCAAAACATGACCATCATGATCGTTATTCTTGAATCAAGAGATGAGTTATGAAAGCGAATGCGTGATTGTTTAATCGCCGATTCAGCGGTTAAGAAAGAAGCTTACGCTGGTTGGTAAAAGTCGATGGAGGACCATGGACAAAAGAAAGTTACGTGAAACTTGAGATTGTTATAGTGCAAAGATAACCTTACTTTGCTTGATATGCAAATTCGAGGACGAAATTTATTTTAAGGGGTAGAATGTAATATCCGTAATTTTAATGCTTAATTACGATAATCTAAATCGTAATTTAGAGTCTAACTCGATAATTAAAATCTTAATCATCAACGCTAATTTTGACTGAACATAATTTATAATTTCTGTGTGATATTCACTGACACTTAGTGAATTAAGGAATATAATTTCTGATATTCTTTCGAACGTAATGTTCTAACGTTGGATAAATTCAACAGTTACGTCTTACAGTATTATTAAGCAGTTAAGCCTAATTTCGAAATTCCTATTATTATAGGAATAAATAAAGTTGTTACAACTTTATTTTGAACGTTTTAGAAACAATTCGCCTATGAGAATTTTGAGGCGTTTCAAGCGTCGGTTTTAGAGGCAGTCGATAACTTGGACAAATGATCATGGAATTATATTATTTAAATTCCTATGATTATTTTATGATATAAGAGCATTATTTATCATTAAAATAATGCTAGAGAATTAAAGAATAAAGATTTAACAATTTAGCTAATTTCGAAAACCCTAATTTTTGAAATTAGGGTTTTGTGATCTAGAATTGTTCTAAATATTTTTCTATGATTTAAATCATTATATTGGATTTATAAGATGTCACATAGCTATAGATTACAAGAAAATAAAATATATAGCATTATTGCTATATATACATTCTCGAAAATTCCTATATAAGGGAAATTGAATTTAATTCTTATCCAAATGATGATGTATTATTATAATTACATTAATAAGATATTTTTAAGGATAAGATAAGGTATATCATGATTTATACAAGTGGGAGGCCACTTGTAAAGGTAGGAGCCGAAAATTTGGAAATTCTAGTGTGAAATGAATAAAATATCATGCTATTATTAATGCTAAGCTATTATTAAGTTGGCAAGATATTATTATTAGATAAGATGGAGTATGTATTCAATTAGAACAAGTAACTATGATCCTTGTCTTGTAGTAGGAGAAATTGTTGAAAATTAAGTGTGAACATGTTGAAAATATCATGTGTATATTTTGACTTTTCAAAGTTGATTTTCCTAAGTATTACCATTGGATTATACATGATAATGATACATATGATTCATTAAATACTAGTAAGACAAAATAGAATTCTCTTCCATTTTATGAAATAGCCGTAGCTTACATATCATGAATAAGTGATAATTCTTCTTCTTTTTCGAAAAGGATAGGAATGAGAATGACTTGCATTAATTATCATATAATATGATCCTAATGAAATAAATAATTAACAAACAAGTGGATGAACTTAATCATGCTAATTGACCGTGAGTTATTTAATTGAATGAGGAAATAAATGGTTCAATCCACTTGAAGAATTACGTGAATTATGAGAAGCATGTAGGGAAGATCTTTTATCATCAAAACAAATAAAGAACTACCTCATTACAACTTGAAAAGTTCTCGTGCATTATAACAAAAGAAAGAAATTAGGACATTTTTTTAAAATTGATAATAAAAGGTTGATAATAATGGATAATAAAATTTAATATATATTAAGGTATGATATGATAAGAATTTAGACTTTGTCCCTAAGCTAAGGCAAGTGGACCAAAAAGTTGGAAAAAAGGTGTAAAGTATTAGTTGTCATTTTATGTGTAATAATTATTAAACAAGTGGACAAGGTCTATATATATAAGATAGGATCCTCACTTTCTCATTTTGGAACCTTGAAGTGTCGAAAATTGAGAGGAAAATTTGTGAGAGTGTTCTTCAATCTTTGATCCCAAACCTTAGACAAATAAACCTTCGCCGATTAAATCGACTCCGATTAAAAGGTTAGAAACGTTATGAGCTTCGTATACATGCTATAATTTTCGATTTTCATCCGTTAGAATTCATGTTATAAGCTTATGTTGTTCATAACATTTTCAAAAATTATATATCTTATGCTAAGATGTTTAGATATTATGTTATATGAGATTATTGAGTATGTAGTATAATTATATCACAAAATTTATCATGTTATTAAACTTTAGAAAATGACCGAAAACTTGAGGGAACCATATGATGATGATTTTGATTTTTAATTGTTGATTTGAGCATGAAATAATAATCTAGGGTATTAAATAAGCTTATATGAATTTATATAGAATTTTTGGAAAACTTTAGTACCTAAGTTCATGAATTTCAAAAATTATAATATATGATATGATATTGAGATATGATCCATATTTACGTGCTATCATATCATATTAATGATGTAGATTCATAATATATGGTTGTAGGAATTTATTGAAATTTATAAAAATTATTTGGACCTAAGTCAAAAATTTTGAATATGACTTAGGTAAATTTTATTCAATGGTTCACAATAAATAACAATTATGTTATAGTAAGCATAGTTAAGGGTGATTAAGTGTTATGTGAATTTATTGGAATTTTTGAAAAATGTTTAGTTGATTAATTAGGGTGACCGAAAATCATACCCTATGTGTATTAATGTTATAAATTTATTTTATCAAGTATAATTACATAAAATGTTCTAAAATAATGTTTTGGACATAGTATGATTTTATAGGAATTTTTGGAACAAGGTCGAAGGGCACGTAATTCGATGTCGTGATCTATGTGACGTGTGCGTTTAGTAACAATGTAACTTACGTTACGTAAGTACATTAAAGCGCACATTATATATTAAAAGGTAGAATATCTCTTATAAATTGAGAAAATTCATAATCGACATTAATTGATTAGGAAGCGTCAAAATAAGTCGGCGTTAGCCTTATTTGACGCGTAGAGCGTTATAGACTATGTTTGTCACTCTCGAGCGTGATCAGCGTACTAAAATAGTTCTTGCGTTAAGGTGGGACGTGGACTTGAGCTTTCAACTTAGAAAGGGCGTTATTGAAAAGCTACGTACCAGGTGGGCTTTATTCGAAAACCCTTTTATTTACTTGCTTTCTGCAAATGAAAAGTATTTATTTACAGTACTTCCGTTGAGAAATGATTATGAGATGATTACCTGCCCAAAAGTGTTTACATTTTGTGTATGAATCCTATCAAGCTGTTGGTTCGCCAACTGACTTCAGTTGCTGGGTTGTTCCCCAACTGATGAGAAAGAGATACAGTTGTTGGGTCGCTCCCAACTGGGTCGCTCCCAATTTTATAGAATGAATTCGGGTCTGTGCTAGATCATAATTCCTAGCACGGAGGTTGAATTGGGTCTGTGCTAGATGCGAAATTCTAGCACGGACGGTGTACACCATAAGTGATTGTGCCGTTAGCAACATCTTGCCGATCGCGGATCTAGTCGGATCTGCATTCGGCTATGTGTTGTGAGCCGTTAGCAACATCTCCGGCCGGTCACGGCGTCTGTAGAAGGAGGCCTGCTTCTACGGCGTGAGATCTGTTATAAATAGTTATGTGAAATGTGATATGGATCATACAGACAAAAATATGTCTGGCCAGACGACTTTTGAAAAATAAGAAAATGTTTTAGTAAGCACAAGGCATTTTCAACTAAAACCCTTGTGTCTTACTTATGGGGCAGTGTAATTTAAAGAAAATGTTTTTGGCATGAGCCCACTAAGTGCATTCTTGTACTTAGCCCTGCATATTTGTTTTTAAATGTGCAGGTTGAGCAGTTGATGTTGGATGTTGAAGTGTTGAGCAGTTGGAGTCTTCTGTCGTTGATAAGTATAGCCTTGATTACATATCGTCATATGTGTAATCACACTTCTTTCCGCTGCAGAATTATATAGGTTATGTTTCGAGTTGAACCCTTTAGTCAAGAGTCTAAATGATCCAGTTTCGTATGTACGATATATGTGTCACATCAAATGATATGAAGTTTCTGAGAATTTGTCTATTATATACCTCACAGTTCCATAATTAGTCTTTGTTCCTGTTGTTAATCCCCGTCATTAGTAACAATTTCTGCTAATCCGTACTTTGGGTTGGCGGGCTGTTACAGTTGGTATCAGAGCGGGTCGTACCCTAAACCCAAAACTTCTTTCAAAAGTTGAGTCTAGATAGAGTCACTAAGACTTCTAGAGATCAGCCGACTATGCTCAACACTCCATCACATCAAGCTCAACCGGAAAAAAAGTAAATGATTTTCTCACAGTTTTGAGAATGAGGATAAGAAGTCGGAAAGTGAAAGTCATTAAAGTGAAATGAATTTTCAAGAAAATAAAAGTTAGAATTAGGAGAGATTCTAAGAATATGCAGGTATGGGACTGCATATTCAAGGAAGACTCAAAGGATTCCAAGGATATGTAGGTATGGGACTACATATTCATGGAAAACTTAAAAGATTTAATAAGCGTTAAGTAAATGATTTTCTCAGATTGGAAATGAAAAAGTTTGAAAGCACATGCCCCTTTTTCAAAATTTTGAAATGAAAAGTTTAAACATGGAATATGATATTTCCAAAGAGATGAAAGTTATGAGAGATATTTGAGAATAAAAGTAGTGGATAATGATTGAAATGAATTTTCAAAGAAAAATGAAAGTTATGAGGATTGTTGAAAGTGAAAGTAATTGCAAGTGTTGCAATGATGTTATATGTTGTGAAGAGTTGAAAATGATATGAGAAAGCATTGACATTGATATGTCAAAAGAGAGACCTTTGAATTCATGGAATTCAATGAGAGTTTATGTTATGAAAGTTGTTGGTTATTACCAACATATGATTATGTTATGATGATGTGATGACATAGATATGTCAAAAGTGAAATCTTTGAATTCGTGAAATTCACTGCGCATGATTATTATGGAAGAGTTATGTTATGAATGTTTACAGTTCTGAAATTTCCAGTTATTTTGATGATGGATATGTCATCCCAAGGAACATAGACTGTTAAGTCGCATGATCCCTTTTTGCGAAAGAACATAGACGTGATAAGAAGCATGATCACTTATCGCGAGAACATAGAAGTAAGAATCTGAGAACTTTAGTTCTTTTCAAATACGAAAGTAAGTATCGACATAAGAACGAGAACAAAGATCAGTGAAAACATTACGAGTTTTCAAAACGAGAAGAAAGAGATATAAAGTGGACCACGTTGGCATTTTATGCTCGACTTGACATTGACCTTGCCAACTTCGACTTTGGCGTCGACCTCTTTAATTTAGAACTTAGCAATTCGATTCAACCTTGGTCGCTTCGATTTGGCGCCAAAGAAACTGTCTTCTTGCAGTGTTTTGACTTTAGCTCGTTCTCCTCGTTCGAATTCGATTCTGAACAGTTTTGCCTACGTACTCCTATCACAAGGTACTATATTTCTTATGAAGACCCTAATCCTTGATTCCTTCTTCAGAATTCGTGAGAATCAGTTAAAGACTAGTCCTATGATGTCCATGAAGCGAAAACCTTACGATTATAGCAAGAATATTAGAATCTTTGCTAGAAAATAAGATTCCATGAGTACAAGAAGAGATATAGCGTACATGAGAACTTTTGTAGATGACCTATTATGAGCTGTATAAGGTTTCAAGTTCTACTCAATTTCGTCATCGAGTTTAACTCTATGACTAGTTTCTATTGAGAAACCACCGGTGTTTCTCATTTTCTTGGAAAAGTTTACAAAACCAAAATTTTATCGATGTTCTTTGAAGCCAAGCCTTGTGTGGTGAGAAAGTATTTGTGACGGATGGCCACCCATATGACCAAAAAAATCTCAGTAGTCGTCATTCTGGTCTTCGGACCCTATATCCCAATTATTCAGTTTAAAAAGTATATTGATTCAAATCTTCGAGATTGTCATCAGGAGTTGTAAACCAATACTTCTTTTAAATTGTCATGACGAATTCTTCTTCAAAGCTTGAAACCAGTAAGTATGAGACAAGTTGACTTATTCCGCCACCTAAGTTTTCAAATCAGTAAAGTGATAGACATCAAGATATGATGTAAAGAAGTTCTCGATGAAACGAGATATATTTTATGATACACATAGATGGATTGACCCTTGATGGGCTTTCCCAGTGCTAATAACAGTAAAGTTATACCTCCACGTGAGGGTATGATGATTAAGTTATGAACGAGATACTTTATAGCATTGAGTGCTAGAATAAAAGCAAAGAGAAGTATATTATATATCCTTGGGATATACCCTCCTCTTATTATATCATAATAAGAAAGAATACAACTTATCTTTAAAATAGTTGGTTGTCCCTAAAACCTCGTTAGAAGGTCGGACCTGTTAAAAGTATGGAGATGAATAAGACACAGTTGATGGATATAAAGGAATGAAAGCATCTCCATTAATAAGTCTCTCGCTTCATCCCTAAATCAATAAGATTATGTTTAAGTGGAATTGATTCCAAGAATTTGTGACTGGTTAAACCAAAGATAGTATGATCAACGGATCAAATAATAAGATATGTGAGTAGCTAGGCTATTCCTAGTTTTAAACCAAGAAAGAGAGAGATACCCGAAGTTGAGATTTGACAATAGGACATTGGTACTTGGAATATAAGTTATGATGTACAAACATACTACCTTACCAGTCTAGAATGTAATGATGACGGTCTTGATCTTAAAAGTGAGAATTAAAGTATAAAAGTAATATAACTTTCGGATATCATGCTCAAGAAAAAGAGCAAGAGTTGAGAATAGCTGAGGAAATTACCAGCTATACAGTTATGATATAGCCGGGACATGAGATAAGTTTTGCAAACAGTTTGATTACGATAAGTAAAGCAAATCCTTTGAAGGAAAAAAGTGGATCAAGAAGTAGATTTGTTATTTGAGATAAAACCGTCGTACCCTAAGTTTATAGAGATAAAACACTCATCTTATGCGTGATTTAGTAATTAAACAAAGTGAGATAACTTTAAAAGACGATTACAAAGGAAATACGTTTAAGCGAACAAAGGAAGGGATTCACAAGGAAGGACCTTAAGGTGAATCTAATTGAAAAGCTATTCCTCATATTTATAAGATGACCCATAAGGTGAAATGTTGGGTACCTCAGCATTGAAACAAAGTAAACATAGAATGTTGGGAAGATAGTAAGATATATGAAATCAAGGAAAAGTATGATCGTTCTCGAGAAAGCAAGGATTTTAACTTATGCGAAACCACTTAGTCAAACCGGTAAAATTAAGAGAAATGACATATATCCAAAAGGGATATTACGCATGATAGTATATCAAATGCTAATATAGGATTCTTCTTGAAAGGATTTTAAAGAAAGAATATATGGAAGATATATTCTAAAGATCGATAAAAGAAGGAAAAGTGAATCATTCATCTTGGTTAGAAAATATGATAATGATAGAACAAACAAAATCAGAAAGCCTGGTAAGTATGAGAAAACTTCTCAAGATACATAAAATACTTTTGTTCGAGACAAGTGCTTCACATCCCGTTATCACAAGAATAATAAAACATGCATGGACACGTTAGAACTCGGATCAAAATAAGCGAATCAAAGGATGAGAATTTCTTTACTTAAAGGAAGAACCATGGTCGCCACACGTATTACTCGAACCTAGAATTGAACCTAGGATCACTTAAGACTTTAGTAAAGAACTTGAACATAGCACCTATACGAGAAATAGAGATAATCCTAAGAAAGAATTGATTAATCGAAAACCATTCCACAATCTGCATGTGAAAAGGAAATTTCGTTCCATTTCTCCGGATAAGAAGTTGCGAATTTCTATGGAATCAACATGGGGAAGGAAATTCCAACCATACCCACACTACAAATAAGGGAATTATTAAACAAGAATGGATGTCGAGCATTCCCTGTTTATCTAAGCAAAGGATGGATAGCGGAAATGAAGGTAGAGGATGTGAAAATTTTTCGAGAATTTCTAAAGATACCCTGACAACTTAGCAAAGATTACCCCTGATAAGCAGCTAGAATTCTACTATCAAGTTAGAACCATTATTAAACCAAGTTAAAAGTACCTTTATCAAATGGATTCAAGGAAAGTGAAAAGATAAAGACTCACGTTTAAAAGCTATAAAATCTAAGTTTCATCAAACCTAGTGTATCACCTTAAGAAACACCCGACTTGCTTGTCAAAGAAGAAAGATAGCCCATTAAGAAAGTATATAGATTATCGATAATTAATAATCCATTACCAAGGATAAACGAGTATTCGGTCAGTGGAAAAGAACAAGAGTAGTCCTGAGAACCGATCTCAATTGGACTCTAATCAATTTAAGGCACGAGCTAACAATGTACCCAAAATGGCTTTCCGAACAAGATGTGGCTACTATGAGTTATAGTTATGTTATTCGGACCAACTAATGCGCTAGCCGTGTTCATGAACCTCAAAAATCGAGCGTTCCGTGCATACTAAGATAGATTGTCTTAAATCTTCATAGATGATATTCTCATCTATTTGAAGGGCAAGAAAGAGTATAGAGAGCTTTTGAGAACTATCTTGCAGACATCAAAGTCAAGCAATTCTCGCCAAGTTTATTTAAGGCAGATTCGACTAAAAGAATAATATTCCTTAGACACGTTGTGTCTTCCAAAGTAATCCATGTGAACCTGGTAAAAGGTTGAAACAGTGCAAGGATAGAATTAGCTAACGACCCAAAACGAAATTCGGATTTCTTAGAATCTGCTGGTTACTATCAGAGACTCATAGAAAGATTCTCTAAGATAGCAAGGCCAACGATATAGTTACTCAAAAAGGAATAAAGTTTACTTAGATTGATAAATGCGAGGTGAGCCTCCCAAAGATTGACTAGACTGTATGATAATGCAAGAGAGAAAGGTGTTAGCCTATGCATTACAACAACTTAGTCCACATGAATAAAACTACCTAACTCACGATTTAAAATTAGCAACAATACTACCCGTATTAAAGTTTGATACATCACCCTTATGAAGTGAGGTGTGAGATCTTCATAGATCATAAGAATTTAAGATGCTTCTTCGAGCAAGAGACGTGGCTCAAATTAGTAAGAGATTAAGAATGTGATATAAAATATCACCTACAAAAGGTAAAAATAATGGCTGATGTTCCATGTTGAAAAATTCAGTCTAAGTAATGATAAATCCTTGCATAAAAGAAAAACTCGTCGAAGAGTTAAGAAGAGGAAGATAGAAATTGTCGAACATCATCTCAATTGCCGTAAGTGAAGGCATTGTATTAATAAACCTATGGGATAACGTAACAATAGATTTTGAGATAAGATTACCAAAGTCAAAAGTTAACACTACTATGTGGATAGTAGTATATCAACTTATCAAATATGTTCAGTTCATGCCTATTTAGGCTATTTCTGGGTCTAATGAGTTAACCCAGTTGTTTACTAAGAAAATCATCGTCTCGCATCGTATAAAGATTTTGAGGTTATCTTTAGAATATGAATTGGCTTAGAAAAGAAAGAATTGACGTACAAGTTGAAACGTGCTTTTCCACTTATTAAGTTTACCTACGACAATAGCGCCGAGCAACATGGCCCATGTGAGGCACATTATAAAAGAAAGTATCGAGCATCTCTTTATTGAGATAAAAAATAAATAAGAGGAAAGTTTTAAAGCCGATTACGTGAAGGAAATGATTAAGATGATTGCCGAATTAAGCGATGAAAGAAAGAAGCTCATGGTAGGCAAAAGTCTTACTGATGATATGCGAGATATGAGCTGCGTCTTGAATGCAGAGATAAAGTGTATTAAAGTTCTCCATTGAAAGAATTTCTATGTTAGAGAATCGGGGAGTGAAAGTCGTTTATAGGACCTTGTGAGATCCTAGAAATAATAAGGCCTAGTAGCGTATAGATTGGTATTTCCACCAAGTTTGGAGAATATCTGAGAATGTTTTCCCACGTGTTACAGTTAAGGAGAGTACATTATGGTCCAAAACATGACCATCATGATACGTTATTCTTGAATCAAGAGATGAGTTATGAAAACGAATCTGTGATTGTTTAATCGCCAGATTCAACGGTTAAGAAAGAAGCTTACGCCGTTGGTAAAAGTCCAATGGAGGGACCATGGACAAAAGAAAGTTACGTGGAAACTTGAGATTGTTATAGTGCAAAGATAACCTTACTTTGCTTCGATATGCAAATTTCGAGGACGAAATTTATTTTAAGGGGGGTAGAATGTAATATCCCGTAATTTTAATGCTTAATTACGATAATCTAAATCGTAATTTAGAGTCTAACCTCGATAATTAAAATCTTAATCAGTCAACGCTTAATTTTGACTGAACATAATTTATAATTTCTGTGTGATATTCACTGACACTTAGTGAATTAAGGAATATAATTTCTGATATTCTTTCGAGCGTAATGTTCTAACGTTGGATAAATTCAGCGATTCGTCTTCTGATATTATTAGCGGTTAAGCTAATTTGAAATTCCTATTATTATAGGAATAAATAAAGTTGTTACAACTTTATTTTGAGCGTTTAGAAACAATTAGCCTATGAGAATTTTGAGGCGTTTCAAACGCGTCGGTTTTAGAGACAGTCGATAACTTGGACAAATGATCATGGAATTATATTATTTAAATTCCTATGATTATTTTATGATATAAGAGCATTATTTATCATTAAAATAATGCTAGAGAATTAAAGAATAAAGATTTAACAATTTAGCTAATTTCGAAAACCCTAATTTTTGAAATTAGGGTTTTGTGATCTAGAATTGTTCTAAATATTTTCTATGATTTAAATCATTATATTGGATTTATAAGATGTCACATAGCTATAGATTACAAGAAAATAAAATATATAGCATTATTGCTATATATACATTCTCGAAAATTCCTATATAAGGGAAATTGAATTTAATTCTTATCCAAATGATGATGTATTATTATAATTACATTAATAAGATATTTTTAAGGATAAGATAAGGTATATCATGATTTATACAAGTGGGAGGCCACTTGTAAAGGTAGGAGCCGAAAATTTGGAAATTCTAGTGTGAAATGAATAAAATATCATGCTATTATTAATGCTAAGCTATTATTAAGTTGGCAAGATATTATTATTAGATAAGATGGAGTATGTATTCAATTAGAACAAGTAACTATGATCCTTGTCTTGTAGTAGGAGAAATTGTTGAAAATTAAGTGTGAACATGTTGAAAATATCATGTGTATATTTTTGACTTTTCAAAGTTGATTTTTCCTAAGTATTACCATTGGATTATACATGATAATGATACATATGATTCATTAAATACTAGTAAGACAAAATAGAATTCTCTTCCATTTTATGAAATAGCCGTAGCTTACATATCATGAATAAGTGATAATTCTTCTTCTTTTTCGAAAAGGATAGGAATGAGAATGACTTGCATTAATTATCATATAATATGATCCTAATGAAATAAATAATTAACAAACAAGTGGATGAACTTAATCATGCTAATTGACCGTGAGTTATTTAATTGAATGAGGAAATAAATGGTTCAATCCACTTGAAGAATTACGTGAATTATGAGAAGCATGTAGGGAAGATCTTTTATCATCAAAACAAATAAAGAACTACCTCATTACAACTTGAAAAGTTCTCGTGCATTATAACAAAAGAAAGAAATTAGGACATTTTTAAAATTGATAATAAAGGTTGATAATAATGGATAATAAAATTTAATATATATTAAGGTATGATATGATAAGAATTTAGACTTTGTCCCTAAGCTAAAGCAAGTGGACCAAAAAGTTGGAAAAAAGGTGTAAAGTATTAGTTGTCATTTTATGTGTAATAATTATTAAACAAGTGGACAAGGTCTATATATATAAGATAGGATCCTCACTTTCTCATTTTGGAACCTTGAAGTGTCGAAAATTGAGAGGAAAATTTGTGAGAGTGTTCTTCAATCTTTGATCCCAAACCTTAGACAAATAAACCTTCGCCGATTAAATCGACTCCGATTAAAAGGTTAGAAACGTTATGAGCTTCGTATACATGCTATAATTTTCGATTTTCATCCGTTAGAATTCATGTTATAAGCTTATGTTGTTCATAACATTTTCAAAAATTATATATCTTATGCTAAGATGTTTAGATATTATGTTATATGAGATTATTGAGTATGTAGTATAATTATATCACAAAATTTATCATGTTATTAAACTTTAGAAAATGACCGAAAACTTGGGGAACCATATGATGATGATTTTGATTTTTAATTGTTGATTTGAGCATGAAATAATAATCTAGGGTATTAAATAAGCTTATATGAATTTATATAGAATTTTGGAAAACTTTAGTACCTAAGTTCATGAATTTCAAAATTATAATATATGATATGATATTGAGATATGATCCATATTTCGTGCTATCATATCATATTAATGATGTAGATTCATAATATATGGTTGTAGGAATTTATTGAAATTTATAAAATTATTTGGACCTAAGTCAAAATTTTGAATATGACTTAGGTAAATTTTATTCAATGGTTCACAATAAATAACAATTATGTTATAGTAAGCATAGTTAAGGGTGATTAAGTGTTATGTGAATTTATTGGAATTTTGGAAAATGTTTAGTTGATTAATTAGGGTGACCGAAAATCATACCCTATGTGTATTAATGTTATAAATTTATTTTATCAAGTATAATTACATAAAATGTTCTAAAATAATGTTTTAGACATAGTATGATTTTATAGGAATTTTTGGAACAAGGTCAAAGGGCACGTAATTCGATAATACGTGATCTATGTGACGTAGTACGTTTAGTAACAATGTAACTTACGTTACGTAAGTACATTAAAACGTACATTATATATTAAAAAGGTAGAATATCTCTTATAAATTGAGAAAATTCATAATCGACATTAATTGATTAGGAAACGTCAAAATAAGTCCGGCGTTAGCCTTATTTGACGCGTAGAACGTTATAGACTATGTTCGTCTCTCTCGAACGTGATCAACGTACTAAAATAGTTCTTGCGTTAAGGTGGGACGTGGACTTGAGCTTTCAACTTAGAAAGGAACGTTATTGAAAAGCTACGTACCAGGTGGGCTTTATTCGAAAACCCTTTTATTTACTTGCTTTCTGCAAATGAAAAGTATTTATTTACAGTACTTCCGTTGAGAAATGATTATGAGATGATTACCTGCCCAAAAGTGTTTACATTTTGTGTATGAATCCTATCAAGCTGTTGGTTCGCCAACTGACTTCAGTTGCTGGGTTGTTCCCCAACTGATGAGAAAGAGATACAGTTGTTGGGTCGCTCCCAACTGGGTCGCTCCCAATTTTATAGAATGAATTCGGGTCCTGTGCTAGATGCATAATTCCTAGCCTGGAGGTTGAATTCGGGTCCTGTGCTAGATGCAGAATTCCTAGCCTGGACCGGTGTACACCATAGAAGTGATTGTGTACCGTTAGCAACATCTTCGGCCGGTCACGGATCCTAGTCAGATGCAGAATTCCTGGCTATGTGACTGTGAGCCGTTAGCAACATCTCCGGCCGGTCACGGCGTCTGTAGAAGGAGGCCTGCTTCTACGGCGTGAGATCTGTTATAAATAGTTATGTGAAATGTGATATGGATCATCTGAGACAAAAATATGTCCGCCGACGACTTTGAAAAATAAGAAAATGTTTTAGTAAGCACTGAGGCATTTTCAACTAAAACCCCGTGTCTTACTTATGGGCGGTGTAATTTAAAGAAAATGTTTTGGCATGAGCCCACTAAGTGCATTCTTGTACTTAGCCTGCATATTTGTTTTAAATGTGCGGGTTGAGCGATTGATGTTGGATGTTGAAGTGTTGGCGATTGGAGTCTTACGTGGTTGATAAGTATAGTCTTGATTACATATCGTCATATGTGTAATCACACTTCTTTCCATTGCGTAATTATATAGGTTATGTTTGAGTTGAACCCTTTAGTCAAGAGTCTAAATGATCCGATTTCGTATATACGATATATGTGTCACATCAAATGATATGAAGTTTCTGAGAATTTGTCTATTATATACCTCACGGTTCCATAATTAGTCTTTGTTCTGTTGTTAATCCCCGTCATTAGTAACAATTTCTGCTAATCCGTACTTTGGGTTGGCGGGTATTCTGATTGCTCACATGTTAGAGAGTCATTTTTGTTTACAAGTTTATTGCAGAAGAACTACCGGCTTGGATAGGTCCGATCTTTGAAAGAGTTCAACGATCTTGAAGTCGGTTGTGTTGATAGGAGTATCGATGCAGTTCTTTGAAGACTGAAGACCCAACGCTGCTAAAGATAAAAAAGGCCGAAAAATGACTAAATGTCATACCAACAGGTGAGAAGTAGAAGTTGTCGTTAACTACGTCAGTGAAGTGTCAATGAAGATTTAGAATTACCAAAGCGATAGAAGGCGAAGTCCGACTTGCGATAAAACATGAAGTGACTCAATTGGTGGAACCGAAATCAACATACTAAAGAAACACAAAGTCAACTCGATTGGAAAACATGAAAACATTTAAACCTTGAGTGTTTGACTTTCAACGTGTTAGAGAAAATCAGTAAGAGGATCACGACAAGTCACCACTTTTGAGTTGCGAACTCAAATATACGATGTTGCAAACACGAAAAACGATGTACAAGGATTGAAAGATGTAATTCAAACGACAAATGGAATGGATGTGATTAGTGTTCCCTCCAACGATACTATTTATCGTTCGCTCTATAAATACAAGCAGAATCCAACCTTCCAACCTTTAAAGGTTACCGAAATATTGCTCATTCAAATATTCAAAAGCATTCTAAGCTTATATCTCAAGAACTCTTTTCCAAAATTTCATAGAAGAAAGTTTCAAAGTGTCATGATAAATCCTCACGAGCTTATATATAATTATCAACTTAGGATTTCACCATACACTATCTTATTTTCTAAATTACATTCTTATAATATCTTAAAGCCCATAATTCTTGAGTTGTCGACCCGTGACAACTCAAAACTTAGTTGGACACAAAACCTCCCTAAATGTTAGCGAAGTTGGACAAATAAGCAAAAAGTATCATTCTTGAAAGTTTGGTTATCTTAAATCAGTAAGCAAGAGGTTAGGTCATTGCACCGTAGCGGTCGGGGTTTCTAGCACCGACAAGCGTGGGAAGAAGCGCCAAGTTAGGTAGGATCTTGATAATGTGAACTTGGTATATATGTTTACTCTTGTGCAGTAAACAAAACTTAGTCATAAGTAGTGGATTGATTGTGTTATCATCCGTGAACATAGAAGTTGATCTTTCCAAACCATATAAAAGCGAGTGTTATTTATTTTTAGTTCTTTACTTTCAGTATTACTTTAAATTGCATATTATTGAACTGAACATCACCAGCACACACAACACAACATATTATTTTAAAACTCTCTATTAGTATCAGCTTGATACTGACAAATAAACTGAAACTCACTAAGCAAATATTTGACTAAGTATTTTTGTACCAACATCAGTTTTCAGTAAAAGCATAACTTAACCACTAAATTTTGTATGCACATTTGTTATCAGTCCAATTGACTAGCTGCTCAAAGTAGTCAATGGGACTACTAATTGATACACTCTGTTTAAACAAGATTCCTCCAAGGTAAACTGATCAGCAATACTAACATCAATACTGAATTGTCATTAATTAAACTGACTTCTACTGACCAATAGAGCGTCAAATCTTGTATCAAGAAAAGAATTAATTTATTTTAAGCGGTGTATTCCTCTCATACACCAGTATTTTGTTTTCCTTAGAAGCGAAATACATATATTTTCTTTATTTTTGGGAAGAAGGATATGTACACAAAATTACTCCGATTTTGCCTTTTCAAATGAAAGAAGTTTCAAAGTCAAATCCATGTTATCTTTAACGACTCTATCTCGAATATTTTTCAAACAAATTGTGAACAACATGTTCAGACTGATATGATATAAGAAAACAAAATGTGTAAAATATTTCATAATTACGAACGAGCTACCGACTGATTTTTTGTCTTAATATCTTTGCATGCAAACTGTCTAAAATAAAACCCGTGGACGCAATTGTATGGGTGGTCTCCTGCGTGCGGAGACCACCTTAATTAATTAATGAATTAATCCTAATAAATTAATTAATTAATTAAATTAATTATAATAAAATTAATAAATAATAATTTTGAATTAATATATCTTAATTTTGAATTAATAAACTCTAATCATGAATTAATAAATCCTAATTTTGAATAATAAACCCTAATTTTGAATTAATAACCCTAATTTTGAATTAATAAATCTTAATTGTGAATTAATAAATCTTAATTTTGAATTAATAAACCCTATTTGGAATTAATAAACCCTAATTTTGAATTAATAAACCATAATTGGAAATAATAAACCCTAATTATGAATTAATAAACCCTAATTATGAATTAATAAATCTTAATTATGAATTAATAAACCTTAATTATGAATTAATAAATTCTAATTTTGAATTAAAATTATAATTAAAAATTAATAAATTTAATTATAAATTGATAAAATCTAATTATTCTACTCATCATAATTAATATATATTTATTTTAACAAAAATTGAAATTTCGCGGTGGCGAGAACTCATCAAGTTTTTGTCCAATTGTATTCATAAATAAAAATAAGTATATGTGTAGCTTAGTCTAATAGTAGATTGGATAATGTATGTGATCAAAAATTTGGTATTAATTTCAAGTTCACCGTGATATGATTTCTTAATTTTGTTTATTAATTAACTAAAAAAGGTAGATAGTAACTGTGGAATTTCCTAAGTCCATTAAATGTCACATGTATTCATTCGTAGTCGCCTATAATTTACATGATGTCTCTAAAATAGTGTTCCCAATAATAAAGTAGTACGTCTAGGATCTACTAATAAGTATAGTGAAGGAGGCGCACGTGCTCTTCACGTGTAACACATTGGCTACCAACAAAATAGTACTCCATTTATCACGAAAGAAATTGAAGAAATTGATCGTCAAAACCAGGGCGGCTTGATTCTGATGGCCTAAAAAGAAAAGAAGAAAGACAAAACCTTCATCTCAATCTTATTACTATTTTTACGTGAAAGTTTAATTTCCTCTTTGAAAAAAAGTACAATTTCCTCCTTATTTTTTCTTTTAAGAAATGAAGTATAATCTCATGCGTTTTTATCTCGTATTCTCTGTATTTGGTGAATTGTTGTTTATTAAGTAAAAGTTTGGTTATTTATTTGTGATTTCTCCTTCCGTCTTAAAATTTTGGAGCCTTAGTTTTTATCATTCTAAAATTCCTTTTGTAAGGAGAAATAACGTATCTTATCGCAACGTTTGACATATTTTGTTATAGTTAGGTCGCACTTTTAAATTTTTGGCAAATTGAACACCACGTCCCTTTTAATAATATTATAAGACCTAACTTTCGATTCAAAAATATTCACTTGAGTTGGCTCATCTGATGTGGCATCACCCTTACGTACGATGCTATACGCGTACTTCCACATTAGATCAAGCATGTTACATTGATCTTTCCATGTTATAATTTTGATCTAATGATATTATTGGAAAAAAAATATTCAAATTATCAAAAATTACGAAGCGTGAAATTATTGAAGAAAATATCAAATGTATGGTATTTTTGCCATTTTTAGAAGATAATGAATTGTCTTTTTGCAATATACTTCTATTTAATGACATCTAAAATAAATTGAAAGGACCATTTTAATCTATGTGAAAAAAGTGGGAACAAACTCAATTTATTTTTTCTCAGAGCTTATTAGATAGATTACAAGCATACTATTCGAAAAATAATTAAACATTCACGCACCAAATCTTTTATTTAAAAAGTGTTGCACTTATAATTAGTGTTAATAAATATAACTCTGATTATGTTCCATTAGCATTAACAACTAAGAGACTAATTACTTGCATGCATATTTAAACTTCTCTTTTGAACTAATTTCCTACATGCATGTCAAACGGATTAAATATCACAACTTCATATGTTCAACCATAAATTACCTTCTAAGCTCATATTTATTGAATTGAATAAATCATGACCTATTTATTAGATATAAAGGTGTCACGTCGTCTTGCCGGCAGAAACCTCCAAGTCAATGTGATAGATTTGGGTTGGGCTGGCCAACTTCTGGTGATACAATTGCCAAAGTTGTTGATTCTTTTAAATCGCTCGCAGATCTCTATTAATTATTAAAATAGAGCATTAAGTATCACAATTTCATATACTCAACCATTTAAAATACTTTCTAAACTCATATGTATTGAAATGAATAAATTATTGCCTATTTATTAGATATAAATGTGTCAAAGTCTAGTTGGACGAACCTCCCAAATCGATGTGATATATCAAGTCGGCCGACTGACTTTTAGCGATGTAGATCGTCAAAATTGTAGATACGTCTGAATCATTCGCATGCTTATGCTATAGATTTTAAGAATAGCGGCGTCTTATATCTGACAGTTCTATTTACATACCATGCGTAACTTATATATTTTTCCTACAATGATTACTATTTTAATTTGACATATAGTAAAAAAGATTATGAAATAACAAATAATTATATATAAAGGAAATGTTTGTAACTAGCAAATTATATAAAGAAATAATCTCGATATGATTTGTCACTTTTAAGGTGGCATGAACCATGCCAAGGTAGAAAAGGAATTTATTTCAATTTTCTCTCTCTTCTCTATATTCATTTTAGTGTTTTTTCTTCTCTATCTGCAGAAAGAACTGCTTCTAAAACGTGCGCGAAAGTTTCCATTTTGTGATCAATTCCCCTCCCAATTTGTCATATTTATGCACACACAAACCCCTTCACCGATCGCACCGTTTAAACTCCTGCCTGCCCTCATCTTCGATTTCCGTTTGGCTTCCTCAGAAAAATCTAAAAAAAGCAACTTTTTTTAATATCATATTTCGCGCTGTTCTTTTTGAAACAGTAAACCAGGACTAAACCCAATTTTTTAATTCTGCATTAGTAAACGCGAAATCTGAGGTGCCAAACTCTCATTTCTCCTGGCAATTATGCTGAATTTCACTATCTATGAATTGGTTTTCTTCATTTTTGTTTATATAACTTCAATCTTTCTTGAATTTTGTTGTCGAAGGTTTGAAGCTGTGATCATGGAGGGCCGCAGGAGGCATAAGTGGGATAATTATAAGAGATTACAGAATAAAAGGCCACCAAAGGAAATTGTGAGTTCTTGATCTTGATTAATTTTAGCTCTTTTTTGTGAACAAATATCCCTTATTGTTTAATTAATTTTGCAAATTTGTTTTCTAATTAAATCTTGCTGAAAATTTTGTGGTTCTAAGGCATGTTTGCTGGCAATTAGGTGGTTTTATGGTATTGATGTTTTCGTTACGTGGTTTGAGGGTGCACAGTGTTAAATGGAAATATCAGCTTTTGTCAAAAGGAGGTTGAAGAAATTGATGTTTTACAATTCAAGCTTCTTTGTGCTGTAGTTTTGTTTTGTTTCTTTGTTTAGTCTGTGAAATTATGTTTTGGTTTCGAATGATTTTATTCATTTGGCTGTGGCAGAGGGTTTTGCCTATTATCATTTACATGCTTGTTTTGTTCTGTTGCTGTAGTGCTATCTTTGTTCCTTTTTCTTGTTTAGTTTGTTGATATACTATTTGTGGAAAATTGGGACAATGGTCCTTTATATTTTTGGTGAACTAGAGATGTATGTTTGTTGAACTTTCTTGTTATGTTACTATACCTGCATTTTTGCTGAAACTGCTCAGCGACTTTCTCATGAATCGAGAAAAGTTTTAGGCTTAAGGGCTCCTGATTTATGGAAATTTGAACGCGAAATGTGTAAATGAGTTGGTTGATGGGAAGTCTAGTATGAAACTTGGATATTGATGGTGGCTCTACTTGCTCTCGTTCCTTTTGCATTCGTGTACAAACATCACTCGAATCAACAACCTTTTCAGTTGCCTACGACTCATGGAGTTATTCTTGTATCTAAATATTACATTTTTGTCCTTATTTAGTCATCTGTATTTGTTGTTTCCTTGCTATTGAGGCAATGATCTACCATTGCACTTCTGCATTCCTATAATTTGCTCTCATCTCTGTTATCGTGGCGTCAACATATCGCCATCTTTCTTGTTTCTGTTCTATGCATTTTATGGGTGTTAATTCTCTCGAATTATTGGCCTTACTTCGTTACCTTATTCTCTGCAGGTAGTTGGCAGCCGACTGTGCCTTCATGGGAGAAAGAGTTCTGCAGAGTGATTGGCTCGATGGACTGGGAGACACTGCTGCAGATGAAGAAGTTTACACATCTCTACGAAAATGTGGTAAAATGGGACGACTCTGCAGGCGAAGAAGCGTTCTCCAATGCCAAGAAACGTTTCTGGGCTGAAATAAATGGTTTTCCCTGTCACGTATCATTGCCTGATCCTGATCTCTACATTGACAAAGTTGATTGGGACTCAGAAGCTGATCCTGACCTGCTGCCTGACCTTGAGTCCGAGCCTTTGAATTCCAATGCAGACAAAGACCACGATCCCGTTGTGATTTTTGGTGACTCTCTATTCCCAAACCAGGCGTACTCAGTCGTAGGTTGGGGTGATGACGATGAGAACTTCAAAGTGCCGACTAATTCATCCTCTGGTAACCATGGGCCTCCTTTGATGCAAAACTGGGGCTATTCATTCGACAACAGGGCTGCAATTGGATGGCCTAGTTATTACAACAACGTGGCACTTTGGTGACGGGAATCAACCCTCGGGATACATGATGTGGGAGGTGGCTGGAATAACGACTTGGGCTGGAACTACTCCAATAATAATGTGATTTACAACACAATGGACGATCAAGAACAGGGAAAATGGAAAGACAGAGACGCTGCCAAGGCCAATGTTGGTAGAAATCGCCAGCTGAGAAGACAACAGATAGAGTTCAAGGAAACGATAGCTACAAGAATCACACCAAGCAATCTGCTGTGGACAAAAGGCCAATTCAAGGGAGTGGAATTGTTCAGCTCCTGTTCACCAGCAATTCACTAGGCTGCAATGACAGTCGGGCAGACATGGAACCAGCAGAAGTCCATTCGGTGAGAGCAGACAGCAAGGCCTCCCCCATTCATTCTATTCGATTTTGTTTGTGCTTTCAACTGTAAACGTTGAAGGTCGAGTTTAGCTAAGGGCAAAATGAAGATGGAGCTGCTCTCCCTTAATTTTGAGTATAGTTTTCTTCATTTGGGTGATTGTATCATAAGCCGCCTCTCCCATCCTTTTTCGCCTCTTTCCCGTCTTCGACTTCATCGAGATGCTCGTTGTTTCTTGGTACAGGTACTGCCTGTTTAGGTGTATATGCTCATCTTCTTCCCTATTGTAAGTTACTGCAGATCTGAACCCCCTATTTCCCTTCTTTTGATGTGTTAGCGCACTGACGAGTTCTAGATTAGAAGATTGTTCCAATATTGAAGTGGGGTGTGGATAAGGTACCAAGTTTTTTGTGCTAGTTGTATTTGTTCGTGCCAATGTTTTGGCAATATATATTTCTTGATTCTTACAGTTTCCTGTTACATGGGAGATTTTATTGAGCTCCTATTTTCTGCCTTTGGTGATATACTTGTTGTTGCTCTTTATCTCATGTTCATGATGACCTTGTACGCCAATTTTCTAAAGGTGAAAATGGTAGAGGTGTCGTAGATGCGACAAAATGTATATATTTAAGGGATTTCACTAGTGGAGCACGTGCATATTTAATGTATTTTACATCTCTTACCCTTTTTCAAGGTGTAAATCTCTATACTTTAAGTGCAAACTATCAACCAATCTATCACAACTAATGTCTCATTTTTCTTTTTGAGTTTATTTCATTTTATGAAGTAGTTATCCTTCAAAAGTGTGAATCCTACCAATTTTTATCACTTTGATTCTTTATACATTTCTCCTAAATACCGTATCCAAAAAAAATGGGACACTTTAAATGAAACGGAGTGAGTAATACATAACAAGAGAAGAGAGTTTCGCTTACAATTTTGATGGTGGCAATTCTCACTTAATATAGGTTGATTTCCAACTCAAAAGAAAAGTTATAGGATTGATTTCTTATTCCCATTGTAATTTATTAAAAAAGTAATAATACATAAAATGGATTGATTTCTTATTCCCATTTTAATTTTATTAAAAAGGTAATAATACATAAATATTCTTTTTTGGAAGAAGTAATACATATATATTCTTGAAATATTGTATTTTCTTTTGTGGGCATGATTGGATCTCTAAGTTTTAGATTACCTTTAAGTTTTAAATTTTAAAATCACAATATGGCCTGTCTATTTACCTGGCAATAAAGTGAATGCCAATTACAAAGAAGGTTCAAATTAACGACGTAAACAGATACTATAAACTAGTATAATATATATCAGTTAATCAGCAATAACCATTTTTTGGCGAAATCAGAAATCTAATCTGAACCCTAGACATCGATTTACAATGAATATTATACGTCTATCATTTCATGATGATTCAGTGGTAAAATAAGTTCATATGATTAAAAAAGTCATAAATTCGAACTTCATTAATCTTACATGGTGAGTCACATTTGATTTTTTAAGTATGTTTTATTCATCATGTGTGATTCATAGGCTATTATACAAAAATATGAGATTTGCTCAAGTTATTGCACATAAAATTTGGACAAAATATGAGTTTATCCATGTTATTATATAGAAATAGTGGAATTTGTTCAGTGCACATTAAAGATAGGGATGTGCAAGCATTGAATCAACCGAAAAAATCGATCGAACCGATTCGGTTCGATCGGTTTGGTTCGATTTTTTATATAGTCGGTTAACGGTTCAGTTTATAAATTTATAAATAATCGGTTTTCGGTTCGGTTACCGGTCTAGATTTTAGGTTCGGTCAGTAACCGAACCGAACCGAACCGAACCGAAACTATTAAATATATATATATATATATATATATATATTATTGACTCCCGTCCCTCCCCATCCGCCCCCATTCCCATTCTGCCTCTCAACTCTCAAGTTCTCAAATCTCTACTAAGCCTTATCCTCCCACCTTATCCCGCCTTATCCCGCCGCCTCCCGCCGCCTTCCACCGCCTCCTCCCACGGTTTCCTCCAGCGTAGTCCTCCCACCGCCGTCCTCAGTCCTCACGGTCACGGATTCCTCCAGCGCCTCCTCCCGGCTCCCACCGCCTCCTCCCACGTCGTCCTCCCACCGCGGTCCTCAGTCCTCACGGGTTCCTCCAGCGCCTCCTCCCACCGCCTCCTCAGTCCTCACAGTTTCCTCCAGCGCCGCCGTCCACCGCCTCCTTCCACGGTCCCACCGCCTCGGCGCCTCCTCCTTCCACGGTCTACTGTTGATTAGAGGTAAGATATAGCCAATAATCTTTGATTTCTTCCTGTTTCAATCAGTAGCATAAATTATAAACACGTACTTTGTTCACAACATTTTTGGTTCAATCAGTAGCATAAATTTTATTGGATATAGTAGCACTGTTGATGTATAAAATTAAATAAATTAAGTAAATAAGGAGGATTTTCTTCCACACGCAGAATTGAGTTTGAAATTTGGGATTAGTCCTTTTTGCTTTGGATGCATTATAATTTATAGGATTCTCTTCCCTTTCGTAGATATATAAAAAAAAGGAAAATATGTAATGATGATACAAAAAGTAGTTTACATGATTTGAAGCAACTATGGCAAACATTATCAGTATATAAAATAAAGTTAAAGCAACTATGGCAAACATCACGGTCCACTGTTTTTCATAAAATAAAGCAACTATGGCAAACAAACAGCATTAAAATAAATTTGAAGCAACTATGGCAAACATTATCAGTATATTTTTACAAACAGTAGTTTATGTTATTTGTTTTGAAATATTTAGTCTCTTTGTTTATTTTTGTTTGGATATTGATATGTTGTATGTTGCTTAAGTATTTGAGATGTTTTATTGGTTATCTTTGTGACATTTTGAAATGTTTGATGCTTATGCTTTGAAATTAAGATAAAAACAGGTTTATTTAGAATATATTATATATATAATACATAGTTCGGTTTTTGGTCCGACCGAAACCGAACCGATTTTTCGGTTTGGTTTTCGGTCGGTCGACAATTCAATCGGTCGGTTCGGTTCGGAAAAGTATAATTTGGTTAGGTTTTCGGTTTTTGGATTTTTGGTCGGTCGGTCGAACCAACCGACCGATGCACAGAATTTAAAGATAATGACAACATAATGAATTTAAAAGAAAAGAATATTAACTGTCTATTTACCCGTCTAATAATTTAATTTACCCCCAATGAGGAGTCTAGCTACTAAAAATTTGAGTGTGAGACGCGAGCGAGCTCCCTGTTTGTACAAACCCTAAGAGGTATGACTTTTCACTATTCTTAAAAATTCTTGAAGGTTTGGCCTCGTTGTTCGGTGTGTGTGTGAATCTATTATTGCTCTGGTTCAATTATTTCGTAGGGTTTATGGGGTTTAGAGTTTTCGGAGGAGAAATTTGCTTTGATCGAGCAAAGAAAAATGCTGTTCTCCGCCTTACAAAAAATCAATCTTTTGAACACAATGCGAACTGTGTTTTATATTGCATTTTTCACTTCCAAATTCTTTAGATACTCTTTATGTAGTTGAATTCTGTACCTTCATCGCTGATTCTAATTTATTATTAAGAATTTATGTTTTATTGGATGCTCAGCTGAATAGAAAAGCTTGAAACCAGTATCCCTATTCCTCTATTTTCTGTCCTAATATGCTTAATGAAGTTTGTTGTTAATGGTTATATAAGTAGGAAAGATGCGGCTTTTTTTTTTTCCCCATTTTATTGTGCCCTTATCTGGTGAATGGATTAAGCCCCTGTTTCGTGTGTTAATGTATGGAAGTATAAATCTGTCTTCAGATAAAAAGGAATTCATCTCTTAATAAAATCAGGTTGAGAATATCAGAACGTAGGAAAATACTGCTTGTTGAGGACATAAGTTTACATTTCAGGGTGGGAATATGACGATGTTTTCTCATCCATTAGGTTCTCATTAATCAGGAATAATGGACATAGACGAGGAGAATACTGTCACAACCTCAGCTGCTGATTCAGTTTCACCTGCTGGGGATGAACCCATGGATTCTGCTATTGATGCATTGTCACTTCAACCGGTTCAGCCTGTAGTTGCGCCCATTGCGCCAACCCCAGTGATACCTCCTATTGCCCCAATACCTACTGTCCCTTTTCGGTTCCAAGACCATTGGCTCCAATACCAGGCCGCCCTCCGGTCCATAGACCTCCTCTACCAAAGGGAGACTCAAGAACTAGTGATTCTGATTCTGATGAGGAAGAGTCAGGTATGAATCGAGTGCTGCAGGTCAGGAGTGCGAGATCTCAGAAGAAAGCAAACTGGCCAGGAGAGACAGGAGAAAGCAGTACAGGAACTTTTGATGAAGCGTCGCACTGCTGCCTTGGCAGTGCCCACTAATGACAATGCTGTCCGAGCTCGGCTTCGTCGGCTTGGCGAACCTATAACTCTCTTTGGAGAGAGGGAGATGGAGAGGCGTGACCGTCTGCGGGCGCTTATGGCAAAACTTGATGCTGAAGGCCAGTTAGAAAAGCTGATGAAAGCTCATGAGGATGAAGAGGCTGCAGGCACGGTGGGACCTTCTGAACCTGAAGAAGACATTCAGTATCCCTTTTACACTGAAGGTTCACAATCACTAGTAGAAGCCCGGCGAGAGATTGCAAAGTATTCTATTGTGAAGTCAGCATTGCGCCTCCATCGTGCAAGGAGAAAAAGGGATGATCCAGATGAGGATTTGGATGCTGAGGTAGAGTGGTCTTTGAAGCAGGCAGCAAATCTTGTACTAGAAAGCAGTGAGATTGGTGATGATCGGCCTCTTTCAGGATGCTCAATTTCACATGATGGGAAGATGCTTGCCACCTGGTAAATCTTCTCTGGCTGTCAGCCTATTCCTTTTGAGATGTTTTAGCATGTTTTCTTTATTAAATCATGCTTTGTGATTCTTCTCACACAGTTACACAAGCGTTCTAGGTTGTTAGCAGTTGCTGAAATGGTCATTTATTGGTGCTATCTCTTTTATTATATCTTTGATTGTACACAAACTCACTGCCTGAAAGAGATAGAGACTTTTGTTTTCATTAGTATGTGTACTTTTTGACTGAATAGCGAAGCTAAACAAATAAAAGAGGCATAATATGTTTTTTGTTCATTTTTTTCTCCAATTACCATGAAATTGCTGCAGTCTATTATCCTTCTATGACCATCTTGAGAAGTTCCTTTTTATGGACTTCCAGTTTAGCTTTATGTAACTGAAAACATATTGATAGTTTGAGTTTGTCAAATAATTTGCTTTCTTTGCATCTTGTGGTTGCATTACTATTGTTTCTCTTCTCCCAACTTATTCTCTTATGACAAGATCACTTATTTGTTTTCCCCACTACCCTTTGCTTAGTTCTCTAAGTGGAGTTGCAAAGGTGTGGAGCATGCCAGAAGTAAAGAAGGTTTCAGCTCTAAAAGGGCATACCGAGCGAGCTACTGATATTTCATTCTCTCCAATCAACCACCAATTGGCTACTGCTTCTGCTGACAGGACTGCGAGACTATGGAATCTGGAGGGTTCTGTCCTGAGAACATTTGAAGGCCATTTAGATCGCCTTGCTCGGATAGCCTTCCATCCATCAGGAAAGTATTTGGGTGCAGCTAGCTTTGACAAGACTTGGAGATTATGGGATGTAGAGACTGGTGAGAGTTGCTTCTCCAAGAAGGTCATAGTAGGAGTGTATATGGATTATCTTTCCATCATGATGGCTCCTTAGCAGCGACTTGTGGACTGGATTCTCTTGCTCGTGTGTGGGACCTGAGATCTGGACGAAGTATTCTTGCTCTGGAAGGTCATGTCAAACCTGTAAGGCTCGCTATGTTTTGACATTAGTTGTCCTTTTCCCTTTTTGTGTGTAGCATGATTGGTTGTAGAACTTTTTAGTTTTTTCTCTTTTCAGGTTCTTGGTGTCAGTTTTTCCCCCAACGGGTACCATCTGGCTACTGGCGGTGAAGACAATACTTGCAGGATATGGGATTTGAGGAAGAGAAAATCTTTGTATATAATACCTGCTCACTCTAACCTGCTTTCTCAAGTCAAATTCGAACCTCAGGAGGGATACTTTCTAGTTACAGCTTCATATGATATGACCGCCAAGGTTTGCTCATAGATTTTAAACGTCTCATGTTCTTTAATTACATTTTTGCTTATCCCACCATTATCTGGATGTTTGTTGTTAGGTTTGGTCTTCTAGAGATTTTAAGCCTGTAAGGACATTATCTGGCCATGAATCAAAGATAACGTCGCTGGATATTGTTGCAGGTCAGTTTTTTCTTCAAGAAGATGACTGTTGGTTTTGTATACTGTTTATTGTAATTTAATTTTTCTTATATTATGGTTTCAAAACATAAGGCTTGCTAATTTGTGGTTTCTTTTCATAATCATGTTTTGGCAGATGGACAGTACATTACAACTGTCTCACACGATCGAACAATTAAGCTATGGTCGAGTAAAGAAGCTGAGAGAGAGAAGGAAATGGAAGTTGACTGAAGCGCAATCCACTAATTTTTGGCTGAGAAAATATGAACTAAATTTGGTGTAACTTCATAATCATGTTTTGGGTGTAACTTCATATGCTCCGCATTGTACACCTCAATTTCTGGTTGTAGAGTCACGGCTAGGGTTCCTCCGATGGCCCCTTCTTTCTGGTGCGTGGTTGAGGGTGAGAATGCAGTCAGATTAAGGTTTCATGTCTTATACTGCTCTGAAATATGAAGATTTGTACACAGTTTTCTTTATTTCTGGCAAAATGATATTGCAATTGTTTGTATGCACACACGTTTCTGGTAGTTGTATTCATTTACTTGTATGGTGCTCAATTGAGGAAGTTATTCATCTTGAATTTGAGTTTTGTCAACAAAAAAATTGCAGAACTAACTCAACAGCTCATGAGTTGATACTCATATTTATATCTATATTTAGTTTGAATTTATAAATTTTATAAATTCTACTTGCACGAAACACTAATGCACAGATACCAGTCTAAAAGAAAATTTGATGGCTCCACAAATCCTTCTTTCAGTTGGTTTTGGTTGCTACTATTTTATCACGGAGATTTTTCATAGAATATATGGATATATTATATGAATAATGATTTTACATATTATGTATCTACATAATACCCTTGAAATATAAATCAATTTAAATTATTATTTTTAAATTGGTTCAATCATTAATATTTTAATCAGATGACTAATTCGCCCTCCTACATATTAGTAAAGATAATAAATCATGGATTTCATTCCTTAATAATAGGTACTTATTGTGCCGCACTATCATCAACAACTATGCATCACATTTTATTTTATTTTAATTTCATTATTTCTTTCTTCTCTTTTTCATTATTTCTATTTTGTTTTTCATTCTCTTTGCCCGAGTTGTCTATTGGTATTTGTAGTTATGCTTTGGGCATAGTATTGTTATTATTGTTAGGTTCTTCGCATAAAAAAACAATATGCATTTAATTTTGGATTTTGTTGTATTTTAACCAACAACGACTTATCTTTATTTAATATTTAAAAATTTGCAGGAAAAAAGACATCTTAGAAAAGCAACTGTAATCACCTATCAAGTTTCTGGCGAGAATTCCAGCAATGTAGTTGCTCAAAAAAATAAAAATAAAAATAAATAAATAAATCAGCAATGTGCCATTTTCCTTCACATTAACATAATATGAAGCATTTGAAAATGAAATGTCGTTTCCCAATATTGTTCGTAAATCATTTTCAGAATCTTGGGTATACTTTATTATTTATCACTAGGATGGTACGTGCAATGCATATAAAATATTAAATTTAAATAATAAATTTATATGTAAATAACTATATAAATTTAAATGCCCATCCCTTTTTTTTTTTGTAGTTTTTCTCTTTTAAATTCTTTTGAATTTCTTTCAACTTTTCAATTTTTTTTTCATTTCAATTTACTTTTTAGAATCAACATTTTTTAATTTGTTTTTTTCTCTTTCTCTTTTAGATTTTTTTGAATTTCTTTCAAGTTTTGATTTTACTTATTAAAACTACCAATTTAAGATTACTTGTGTCAATGGATGATATAAGATTGATTATGTTTAAGAATATAAAGTACTATATGGAATAAATATTTTACTAATAAATTTGATACACTTCTTAATTTGTAAACAATTTTTTAATAAAGATGTCAGTCAACATCAATGATCTTGCTAATGAAAATTTTGAAATTGCTAAGATTTGTGGCTTGCATTTTCTTTTTGAAAATTGATAGACACAACTATAATTGTGAGAACATCATTGTTCGATTATTTCTTAAAAGTATATCGTTGTATAAAAATTATAAGATATATAATAACGACATTGGTGCTAAAAATTAGAAAACTGAAAAAATAATTATAATTGTGAGAATAATGTCACACATTGATCGCATTGTTCGATTGTTTTATCTAAGATTGATTCGAGCGGTCGTAATCACTAGTTTAAATTAATAATTAATAATTTACTTAAAATATTTGAAGAAATTAAAAAATTGAATTAGAATAATTTTTTGAAAGAAACCCGTTAAACCCATTAACCCTTAAACCTCTAAACCATAAACCCCTAAACCATAAACCCTAAACCCCTCGCCCTCCAAACTCCTAAACCCTAAAACAACCTGTTCTTGCAAATGCATCAAACATAGAAAACTTTAAACCTCTTAAACCCATAAACCCTAAATCACCATGATCATGCGAATGCATCATACATCGAAAACCCTAAACCCTTAAACCCTTTGAACCCCTAAACAATTAAAGTATTCAACCCCTAAAGCATTAAACCTCGAAAAAATTATACTCCATATATATAATTATGTTAATAGTATCACATAATGACCATGTTGATGAAGCTTCATCATATTTTCATTATAATCATCTTCATCTTCAAATATTTCAGCCAAAAAAACTTGCCAAGTCTGTTATTACTTCAATTAATTGTCATTTAATAACATATTGTTTTTCCTATGAACTTTGTTGATTAATTGAATATTTCATTTAAGAAAAAAAATACTTATAAAATAACAGGAAAATATGCACGAAACGTATAAAATTAATTCGTTTCAATAAGTTAATGTGGTCGTCATTGTCGAACAAGGCGACAAAGGACTAAAGTTTCGAATGTTATGTCTTAGGTTCAAATCCTAGTAACCCCAACCCTAGGCCATTATGTATTTTTTTCGATTCTTAACGTATTATCTACTTGTATTTTTTTACAGTCAGAATTTGAAATATTTTCTTTTCCTTATTATATTCTATTATACGCAATTTCTTCTATTTGTTCCTTTTTTCATATTCTTAAAGAATTTTGAACTTGTATATTTTTTCGTATTTTATATTGTACTATTCTTTTTATACACAATATCTTTTTGAAGCCACCCGCATGCGCTTTTACTATATCTAACTCATTCGAGGTTTTCCGATATTAGAAGTCTCCTTTATGATTAACATATATTTTTAAAGATTAAGTCATTTTGTAATTTAGTTTTTTTTAAGTTTGAAAAAAGAAAAAATTATAAGAAAGAATAACAACGACCATATAAGTAGAAGAAAATTGGAAATTCAATAAATTATCAAAATATATTAAAAAAATTGATGAAAGTGGAACGGAAAAAAGAAGCTAAAAGGTGTGATAAATTGATTGTTAAAATAAACTAGTGATCGAGATTCCATTTACTTAATTCCTTAATTTATAATATTTATAAAATGATATGTAAACAATTTATATTATAATAGTGTAACTCATAACTTTCCGCATCTTTTTAGGCATGATTAAAGGTAATTAGTAACCTTTTCGAAAAATAGGGATTTCGATATATCTCTTCTTTAATTAATGTAATGGCTAATTGTGTAAAATGCAAATTCAAATTAAATGGAGTAATCACTTAATTTTCGGCTATATTGTCAAATGACAAAATTGTCCCCATTATGTATATACATATTATGTTAATTTATCACTACCCATATTATATTTAAATTTTATATGATAATATTTTATTAATTTAATTTAATTTAATTTATATTAATAAAATATTATCGTAAATAAAAAAATACATAATCTGATAGATGTACATGTTTTATAGAATTTTTTCTCATCACGTATGTGAATGTCTCATCAATATATAACTATCTTGGTCTTACGTGGCCAACTACAATTGACTCCCAAATTTTACACCTTGATATTTAGAATTATAAAGAAAGTAAAAATAAATAAATATTACTCTCTTCGTTCATAAAAAGTGTATCATTTTTGGTAAATATGAATTTTAATGAAATTGTTTGTGGATATTTGAGTGGGGAAAAGATATCATTATGTGATAAATTGTGTGAAAGAAATATTTTTTTTAGTAAATAATAAATGATTATTAGATTGAATAATAATAAAGAATAGTATTATAAAAAGAAAAATGAAATATTTTAATGGATATTAAAAATAATAAAAATAATATATTTTTAATGGAGGAAGGGAGTATATAATATATAGAAAAAATGGTGACATCCAGAGAGAGAGAGAGAGAAGCAAAAGGAAAATAGACGCACAAGTGAAGTGACAACGGTCCCAGCTTCCAGTTCCAGCGATGGCTGCTAGGAAGCGACCTTCAGCATCGGACTCCGCGAAACTTGAACCGGAAAAGCCAAGACCCGAGATCCATCAAACCGATTCGCCAATTCGTCCTGCGAAATTCTTCACAATCTTCAAAATATTCCTCATATTTGCCATCCCATATTTTTTCTTGATTTTCTCTTTCTGTAAGATCGAATATGAGCTTAAAAAGCCGATCTTAATCAATTTTCTCGTCAGTTTTATCGGGTTTTTCGTTACGGTGAGCTTGATTCCCGTGGCGTCCAAGTATGTATCGAGAAGGAATTTATTTGGGTATGATATTAACAAGAAAGGAACCCCTGATGGATCCATCAAAGTGTGAGTTAATAATCTTCACCTGCCTCTCTCTCTCTCTCATTGCAGAATTGTCAATTATGAATTTTTTCATTATTGAGCTAATTACTTCATTATTACTGCTTAATTGCTGCAAACTGCAAAATTTCCACTTCATTTTAGTTTTTTTTTGAATTATTCTATCATGTTTCTAATTGTTTTCACCGGAACTGTTTGAAATCTGAATACAATATAAGTATAGTGTGGAACACTGATTTCTTTTTTAGATAAACTGATGCAAAAATGGTTTGCACGTTATCCTTAATAATGTGGGATTTCTCTTCCTGTTTTTGCTATTTTTGCACATTTGACTAAATCAATCAAATGATTGTATTTAATGTTGTGCAGGCCAGAATCATTGGGTATTGTAGTTGGGATTGTTTTTCTAGTTGTGGCAATCTTGTTTCAATATTTCAACTTCGCTGCAGATTCAAATGTAAGTACAGTGTGCTTTCCTTCTTATATACAACGCATTTCCCCTCTCCATTCATTTCAAAATGAATTGGATACCTGAGATTCTACAGCATTTGAAATTAATTACTTCTATAGGTTGTATTCATTGCCTTACATATCTGATTATCTACTTGAACTTGGTTTTGGTGGCAATGGGTATTTAGCATAGGATTTGTTATGTTGATTGCAGTAGCCATAGTTATGAAGTTTTAGCTTTTGTTTTTCTCAGTGGTTGGTCGAATACAATGCTGCGTTAGCATCAATCTGCTTCATGATTCTCCTTGGATTTGTTGATGATGTCCTTGATGTACCGTGGAGAGTGTGAGTATTCTTAGTGTTTTTCTTCATTACTCTCATATAGCATCTCTTGTTCGCTACTTACTTCTACGTGATTATGAAGACAGGAAGTTAGTGTTGCCATCCATTGCAGCGCTTCCCTTGTTAATGGCCTATGCTGGGCACACATCTATAATAATACCAAAGCCTCTCATTCACTATGTTGGGGTAGAGATTTTAGATTTGGGTAATGCCTTTTATACCCTGCAGTTTTGCTTGATCCTTCCATTTTTGTTGTAACACGACATTTTGTGGGCAGGGTGGATATATAAGCTATATATGGGGCTCTTGGCCGTCTTCTGCACCAATTCGATCAACATTCATGCTGGTATAAACGGACTTGAAGTTGGACAGACAGTGGTCATTGCATGTGCTGTAAGCAAACGACTCTGTATGTGTGTATCATAAACCAACTTCACTGGCTGAATCTGACACATCATAATTGCAGATCTTGATACACAATGTCGTACAAATAGGTGCGTCTGCTGATCCTGAATACAAGCAAGCACATGCTTTCTCCATTTACCTTACACAGCCTCTGCTTGCCACTTCGTTAGCATTGCTTTCTTACAACTGGTAAAGATGCCTGCAACTTGTTCGGTATAGTAAGATGACCTCTGCATGCTAAAAATGACATTTCCTTACATCTTTATTACAGGTATCCTCGTCAGTTTTGTTGGCGACACCTACACTTACTTTGCTGGAATGACCATGGCAGTGGCGGCATTTTAGGCCATTTCAGGTCTGGCTCTTGAACACTGTTCGGATCTGCCTTTTCTTCTGAAAAAAAGGAAAATGCTCATAACTAAGGATATGGAGACTCATCCAATATTTGAAGTCAAGTATTATAGGCAAAGCCGCAAAAGTTTATCTACATCCGGATGTATGGTGCATCCACCCCGATTAGGGTTCACCAATCCCAATTAGAGTTTATCAATCCCCAATATTAGTCCCTATTTAGGGTTTATTAATCACAATTAGGATTTAATTAGGATGGATGAACCGGAGTGTGTCTCACTAATATATTAGTTGAATATTTTTTTCCAGCGAAACGCTTCTGGTTTTCTTTGCTCCTCAAGTTCTCAACTTCTTGCTATCACTCCCTCAGGTTCTCTCTCTCTCTCTCTAACACACACACGCGCACTCTGCTTTGCTCTCACTTATGAAGCTGGATATAAGAACAACGTCAAACCATATCTTTGTACAGCTGGCTGGTATTGTACCCTGTCCGCGGCATCGACTTCCTAGGTAGTCTTTCCACTGCTTTCCGGTTTCTTATGCTGTCGGAATATTCTCCCTGTATTGTACGGAACTCATTATTCGTGGTGCTCAGGTTCGACCCTAAGTCCGGCCTATTGACAGGAGCGAGCGATGGTACTCTGGTGAACTTTTCTTGAGACAGTTCGGGAAAAGACCGAGAAGTCTCTTTGTATTATGTTACTAGTTTCCCAGGTAAATCTGCAGATTCTTTCTTCGATAAGAAGCATTAAAACCATAAGCATTATTCGACATGTGTGCTGCAGGCCCTGTGCTGTGGATTCTGCTTTTTGTTGCGGTGGTTCCTCACCGGCTGGTACAAATGAAGGACGGACGAGAGAAGATCTTGCTGATTGTCATCATCAGTTGCTATTCAGATGTCGACCCAGAAAATTATCCTGATGAAGCAAAATGCGTGTTGTTGAATCCGGTCTCGAATAAAAGAAGAGTAAGCTTAACTTGCCGATGGATTTTGCATTTTATCTTCAATGCTGAGAGATTTGGTGAGAAACATGTGTAGTTATAGAAGAATAGCTGATCTTTTTGGGTATTTGGATATTTATGTAGCTCGGTACAATTGTAACTTATAAAATCCATATTAGAATTTTGTTTTAGTTTATTTCCGATAAAATCTTGAATTCCTTAAAAGCGAAACCCCATATTTTTATAATCTCTCTGAAGTCTTGGTGCAATTTGATCAACTTTATATAGACAAAGTGAATAATAATATTTTGTGATGTCTGAATCCGACCATTTACTCACGCCTCTCTCTGTAATCATATACACATATATGATTCCTGCCAATTAAAGAAAGAAAATCATTTTCACCATTTTTCTTTCATTCGTTACATTAATTCTGAGTATCAATCAGAAACAAAGGATGAAAACATAAGATATTCATTTTATGTTGTGGCCAATCAAATCTCCATGGCGGCGACAATTCTCATATATCAATCTGATCAATAAATAAAATAGCGGGTTCTTCAGAAAAGAAAAAGAAAACTTGTACTGGGGTGATATCTATAATTTTCTTGCACATTACAGTAAGCATGAAAGAAATTTTCAATAAAAAAAAAACAAAACGGAAAGCGATAATGAGGCTAGATATATATCAACTTGATCTATCAATTTGTATGTCTATATACATCACTCACACACACATATATAACTATTGGCTATTGGGAACAATGGGAAGGCTCCATGATTTATCCAATACTCCACCTTTTGCAAGGTAACCATATTTATCCATCGAATTATTTGAATTTCTAATGAAGGCTCTATATTTTTAAGTGAAGGAAGAAAATATTCTGAGATAGCAAAAATAAAAACTAGCCACAAAAATAAAAAATAAAACATAATACATGTTACTATTCTATCCTTACTGCATATTTGAGTGAGTCAAACAAAGGTGATTCGCAATTGAGAATCATCTTAGTTGTGAATTATTGGTTACAAAAATACTAAGGGGTGGTCTCCTGTGCGTGCGCACAGTGAGACCACCCCTAATTAATTAATCCTAATTAATTAATTAAATTAATTTTAATTAAAATTAACTAGTTTAATAAAATTTAATTATAATTTAATAAATAATAATTTTGAATTAATATATCTTAATTTTGAATTAATAAACTCTAATTGTGAAATAATAAACTCTAATCGTGAATTAATAAATCCTAATTTGAATTAATAAATCCTATTTGAATTTTATAAACCCTAATTTTGAATAATAAACCCTAATTTTGAATTAATAAACCCTAATTGGAAATAATAAACCCAAATTTTGAATAATAAATCTTAATTATGAATTAATAAACCCTAAATTTGAATTAATAAACCCTAATTGTGAATTAATAAACCTCAATTATGAATTAATAAACCATAATTATGAATTAAAAATTATAATTAAAAATTAATAAATTTAATTATACATTAAAAAATTCTAATTATCCTTACTCACCATAATTAATGTATAATTATTTTAACAAAAAACAAGGGTAAGCTTATTGTGAGGCGGAGCTCACCCAAGTTTTTTTCAAATGCTAATTCGTAACTAAGAATCTTCCTAATTGTGTATTATGTGCAAAAAATACTAATTCGTAATTGAGAATCTTCTTAATTGTGAATTATTGACAAAAAAATACTAACTCACAACCTAGCTAAGCTATTGTTTGATTGCAAATTACCTTTGTTTTATTACCTTTCACAACAAACTCACGGCCTATTCGTCAAGAAATTGGGTAAATTTTATATTTTTTTTATTCTTAAAACCATTTTTTCCTTTTGCAATATGAGAACTCCTAATTTCCTACATTAACTAAAAAAATTTATTACTTTTTTTGGTAAGTGTGATGAAATGAACTCCATCCAATATTTTGTGAGGTGTGTCTTGTTCCGATGAAAGTGTTGGGACGTAAATGAATGGGTCTCTCTCTATGTCATGAAAATGCCCCCACATCTGTCTATCCATGATGGGGCATGCATGTATGGCCACGACGTCGAGGATCCCCTTGGCCTTGGTCGTGGTCGGTCTGTTGGCAAGCAACTGCGCAGACGCGTACATCGGCATGAACTGGGGGAGGCAGAGCGCCCAGCGGCTGGTCCCCTCGCAGGTGGTGGATCTCATTCTGCAGAACGGTATCCGAAACGTCAGGATCTACAGCACCCAGGTCGACATCATGCAAGCCTTCCAGGGAAGCGGCGTCAACCTTACCATCACCTTCTACAACACTACCGTCCCTCACAACATCACCAGCGCCAGAGGCTGGATCCGGTGGAAATACAACGTCCTTAACTTCTCCGACATAACGTAAGTATATATACGTTGACGAGATCTCACGACTAGGGCGAATCCCCAACAAAATAAAATTGTTTTTCTTTTAACCTTGTGATTTTGATTTATTCAGAATTTATTTTTATTTTAGTATCCTTGTAATCGCAAACTTTTCAACTTTAGCTCCATCCTAGCTATAGTTCTGGCTCCTGATCAGCACTTTTCTGGCAGGTCGGTGATCATCGGAGGAGGCGTGTACCCGTTCGACTTTGGAGCCCCAGGCGTGCCCGACTACGACTTCTCGTGGAGAGGGTTGAACTACGTCCAGGCCGCGCTCAACGAGTCCGGGTTGGGGAGCGGATGAAGACCAACTTCGTGCACTACGCCGGCATACTCATCGGCAACATCACGAGGCCGTCGGAGGCGGAGTTCCGCCCAGAAATCAGGGATCGGATGCTGGAGTTCCTGCAGTTCCTGCGCGAGAACAAAGCCCCGTTTATGGCGGAGTTCTTCCCAATCACCGACCTCGAGCGCTGCGCGCTGGACCCGAGCTTCGCCTTCGCCGACAACAGATCGAAGCTGGTGATCAACGACGTTAACGGCGCCGTTTACAGAAACGGTTTTGATTGGCAGTATGACTGCTTCGTGTGGGCGCTGGAGAAGTTGAACGCCTCCGACATCAGGATCCTGGTCACGCAGGTCGGATGGCCGACTGACGGCTACCCCGGGGCCAATTTGGTGAACGCCGAGCGATTCTATAAGTACCTGCTACCGATGGTGGCGAGCAACAAGGGCACGCCAAAGCGTCCTGGGGCGCCCATTGATGTGCATATCAACTCCTTGGCTGATGAGCCCAAGATGAACGCGAATAGCCCCCCTTTCATGCGCCATTGGGGGATTTACAGGTCAGGGCTGTAAATGATGAATATGCATGCTAGGGTTTCGATTTTGTTTTTGGAATGTTGTTATGCTTGTTGCATTTGCATATCTGGGTTCGAGCTGGATCTTCTATATTGCATGATTGCAGTATTTCATGTTTGCTTTCGCGGATCATTGTTGTTGGGACCTTGCGGCGACATCCGTGAAACACGTGAGATGCTGCACAAATTTGAAATTTCAGTATAGCTAGGATCCGGTTTAGCATCAAATTGGATATTTTTACCATTTTCCCTTTTGTTAATTATTTACTTCTTGCATCGTTGAGCAATGTAACTATTTTCTTGTTGCTTTCACATATGGATGTCTCCATGTGTCAATGAGATTGAGAAATCAACCAAATTTTACAATTTTTGTGAATTTCATTAATGAAATTCGGTAGATTTCTGAATTCCTTGACACGTGACGACAATCATGGGCAAAAGCAACATGATATCGTTGCACGATGTATTATGCAATAAAGGATCTGACTTGCATCAAATGTATTTCAATTTTATGTTACCTGCCTTATGTTCAAGCTGGTTTGACGTGCTCGAACGAGCTTTTATCAAATTGCTTAATTTTTCCGGCCAGATCCAACGGGGAGCCCAAGTTCAAGATCGACCTCTCAGGCGGAGGCCGGGATATTTACCCGACGAAGGTGAAGGGGATCATGCGCATGCCGGAACGGTGGTGCGTGTTCAACGGGGACGCGAGGAATATGAGGAAGGTGGAGCAGCAGGTCGCTCTCGCCTGCACCAAGGGCGACTGCACCACCCTAGCTCCGGCGGCGTCGTGCAGCAAGCTCGGCTTCGAGAAGAATGTGTCGTACGCCTTCAACGTCTACTTCCAGACCTTCTTCCAAGACGAGAAAGTCTGTGACTTCGAGGGGCTGGGCTACGTCACCGACGAGGATCCGTCGACGGACGAGTGCGTGTTCCCGGTGGAGGTGGTGAGAGGCATGCAGGTGATCGATTTCGGGGAGGCCCCCGCCCACCGGAGGCCTGTTATTTGTGTCTTGTTAGTATCTGTTTTGTACGTCATGGGGGGATTGATGTAGTTCTAGTCTAACTCATTCATGAGATGGGCTTGTATGCGGATAGCTGCCGCACGGTGCGGCTGGACCCCACTCATTTATTTATTTCATTAAGTAATAGTTCATTTTAAACTATAGATTAATAAATTCAAATTGAACTTAATTAAATCTAAATCAAATTAATTAATTCTAATCATGATTAATTGATATTTGATTAATTACTTAAGACTAATGAAGTTTAAATATTACTTATCCTGATGTCTGCATGAGAGTTTTCCCTTCATTTATAATTATTTGTATATCTTATTTCACGCAAAGTATTAATTATGGAACAGAGGATCTAACATTGTACATCTGTTGTGCAAGAATGAAAGGAAAATAGACTCATACATTCTAAGTTGGTGTAATTTTTTATAGGAAGATTGTGAATTGTATGATGGGAGAGGTACAACTATAGAGTAAGAGTTATGTCCTTAGCCAAAATTAAATTTTGTTTATTTTAACCAAAACTTTCGGAAACATAATCTGATAATTACTTCCACATTTCAAAATCCAAATCAATCCTTGTAATTTTGACAAAGAATACGTGCATTGTTGTATGTAAGAAGTTTGAATATAAAAAATATATTAGGATATATCGAGCTTCAAGATAATCTTACCCTATATTGTTTTATTATTTGTATGTATACCTAAAAATTTAGATTGTTTCTTTTTAATTTAATGAAAATAGGATATATTTTAGAATTTCTTTTTAATTTAATGAAAGTAGTAAATATTTTAGAATTTCTATAAGTAAATAAATAGAGTCAAATTGAGCTCATGCTCATCGAGTTGGGCAAACCAATTCAAGCTCAGGCTTGAAATTAAAACTAAAGCTCGATATATGAGCTTTCATCGTTAAGCTCTAGTTAGCTCGATTAAATTCCTACATATTCGTAAGCGAGAAAAATAGGATAATACTTTGATTTTTTGATATTCATAAATTCGGTTATATTAGAGTTTAAATGTCGAAGTAAATATCCTCTTCGTTTATGTTTACAAACTATTTTCGTGGTGATAAATTTGTGTGCGATATTTATGAAAGCGATAAAGAACACGAGAGGCTTTTACGTGGTTCGATCAAAGAAAGATCTACGTCCACGGATGAGTGATTCCTCAATACTTTCACTATAAGCGATTACAATGAGTGTATCTAAAAGCTCAGTATTCAAATAGTTGCTTCCTTTTCTACCTTCAACCTAACCTCTATTTATAAGCCATCAAGTTGAGTTTCACTCGATTCAAATAGAGTTTGACTCTAATCTGAATAGAGTTTGACTCTAATCAAAGTCTCTCTCATAAGGATTCTTTTAGATATGCATCCAGAATCTTCTCGTCTCCAAGTGCGATTAGAGTTGTAGTTGGTCGAGGAGTCTTCTTGGGCGAACTCACATGGGCGAGCTTAATGTCGGGGCCCATTTATATTGAGCCGATCTTGGGCCTAGTAGTTGGGCCGTATCCTATCATATCCCCCAAAAAAAGGCGTAGAAGTGAGGTCATTTTGGGTTGGGGAGTGATCGACATCGCCTCGGCTGAAATCCGTAGTCTGGCGAAGTTGAATGTCGCTTGGTTTCGCCCATCGGCGTTACTGCAGAAGTCGTATGTCGCTTGGCTTTGTCCTGTTGAGGCGTTCTGCTGAAGTCGTATGTCGCTCGGCTTCGTCCTGTTGAGGCGTTCTACCGAGGTCGAGGTCGAGGCCGGGGCGAAGGCTCGGGATGCGGGGAAGATGGGGCCGGGGCTCGGCGGCGGCAGTCCGCCGACGGAGGCGGCGGCGGCCATGTCGGGAGGCCGAGATCGGCTGCGGGCGGGCGGGCGGCAAGGTATCGGGAGGCCGGCGGCGGGCGAGTGCACTGCGAAGGCGAGGCGAGGTCGGCTGCGGCGGGCGGGCGAGTGGGGTCGGCTGCGGTGAGGCCGAGGTGGAGGCGGCGAATGCCGAGGCGGAGGCGGCGAATGCCGAGGCGGTCGGCCTACGGAGGGCGAGGCGGCGGCCATGTCGGGAGGCCGAGGTAGCGAAGGCGAGTGTCGACTGGTGTAGCTTTAGCGAGTCTTGGCGGTGCTGCTCGAAACCCATATAACTTGGTTTTAGTCATAAATGTATTTAAAGCGTGTAGTCGTAAATGTATTTAGACTATGTGCAAGTGTATATCTTACGTATATAACTTGGTTTTAGTCGTAAATGTATTTAGGCGTGTGTAGTCGTAAATGTATTTAGGCGTGTGCAAGTGTATATCTTACGTATATAACCGTTTTTAGTCGTAAATGTATTTAGGCGTGTAGTAAATAAATGTATTTAGGCGTGTAGTAAATAAATGTATTTATTTTGTGTACCAAAGTGTATATCTTCCCAATAAAGAGGTATAAATTGCATGAGATCCGATTTGGACGTCGTTTGCATGTAGATGTTCAAATTAATGAGTAATCTGTATGCTTGCGTAGATGTTCAAATTAATGAGTAATCATGTGCTTGCCTTGTTTGTCGAGAAATATCGAGAGGGTGGTCCCGGCGCGCTTAGTTTGAGTACCCTACTTTGTAGGTTTGTTATCTTCGCAAGGCGTCCCTTTTGAAGGTAAGTTGTGCTCGTCCGAGGTGAGAGCAGTTTTCACATAGATATAAGATGGGACGAAGCAATCCACCTCCTCGGGTGAGGCTGCGGGGAGGCGAGGCGGCCAAGGCGAGGTCGGCGAGGCCGAGGTGGGCGGCGAGGCCGAGGTCGGCTGCGAGGCCGGGGCGGCGAGGCCGAGTGTCGACTGCGGAGGCCGAGGTGGGCGGCGGCCGAGGTGTCGACTGCGGAGGCGAGGTGGAGGAGGCGAGGCCGAGGTCGGCTGCGAGGCCAGGCGAGGCGGTGGGAGAGGCTGCGAGGCGAGGCGAGAGGCGAAGAATGCCGAGGTCGGCTGTGGAAGGCAGTGGCGAGGCGAGGCAAGGTCGGCGGCGGAGGCCGGCGAAGGCGGCAAGGCGAGGTGAGGCTGCTTGAAGCTATGATGGGTTCAGATGTGATAGGAACGTCATATCGTGGTCGGTCCCCATTGTCGGGAGCTCGGCGAGGAAGGATGCAAGGTCGGGGGCGAGGTCGTAGCCCTGGCAGGATGATGAGGTCAAGAGGCAAGAGTTCGACCTCGGCCCAAACGTTATTCACCTCAGGTCAGGGCACCTCTGCGCCTGCTCAAAGAGCCTCGGGAGTAGGTCGTGACCACGCCGATCTCGTCGACTGGGTGGAAGTCTCTATTTGTATTAGAGTCAAACTCAATTTGAATCAGAGTGGAACTCAACTTGATGGCTTATAAATAGAGGTTAGGTTGAAGGTAGAAGAGGGGAAACAACTATTTGAATACTCGAGCTTTTAAATATACTTATTGTAATCGCTTATAGTGAAAGTATTAAGGAATCACTCCTCCGTGGACGTAGATCTTTCTTTTGATCGAACCACGTAAAAGCCTCTCGTGTTCTTAGTTTGAGTACCCTACTTTGTTGGTTTGTTATCATCGCAAGGGCGTCCCCTTTTGAAGGTAAGTTGTGCTCATCCGAGGTGAGAACGGATTTTCACATAGATATAAGATGGGACGAAGCAATCCACCTCCTCGGGTGAGGCTGCGGAAGGCCGAGGCGGAGGCAGCCCAAGCCGAGGTCGGGCGGCGAGGCCGAGTGTCGACTGCGAAGGCCGAGGCGAGGCGGCGGCCGAGGTCGAGGCGGCGGCGAAGGGCGGCGAGGCCGGTGTTGACTGCGGAGGCCGAGGTAGGCGGCGAGGCGAGGCGGGCGGTGAAGGCCGAGTGTCGACTGCGGAAGGCCGAGGTGGGCGGCGGCGAGGCGTGGCGGCGAAGGGAGGTGTCGACTGCGGAAGGCGAGGTGGAGGCCTACGGAGGCGAGGCGGGAGGCGGCGGGCGAGGCGGCGAATGCCGAGGTCGACTGCGGAAGGCGAGGTGAGGTCGCGGAGGCGGCGAAGGCGGCGAAGGCGGCGAGGGCTGCGGAAGCTATGATGGGTTCGGATGTGGCGAGAATGTCATATCGTGGTGATCCCCATTGTCGGGAGCTCGGCGAGGAAGGATGCAAGGTCGGGGCGAGGTCGTAGCCTGGCGGATGGCGAGGTCAAGAGGCGGGATTTCGACTTGACCCAAAGGGTATTCACCTCGGTCGAGCACCTGTGCTGCTCGAAACACCGGGAGTAGGTCGTGACCACGCCGATCTCGTCGGCCCGGGTGGAAGGCACGAGTTCATTCAGGTATTCACCATCGAGCTGGAGATTTTGTTTCACCGGCGTTGAGGTCGGCTTCTTCCTCTTCGGTAGGCGGCGGTCACGAGAGTGTATAGGTAGGTTCTCTATGTAACCTCGGGCGTCGTGTTGTTATCGGCAGCGACGATTTCTTTTCGACAGCGTGCTGACAACACGGTTGGGGTCCTCGGTCTGTCCGTTACTGCACCACCAGTGGCGCTAGGATTTGCGAGTCCTTGCCATTGATTTTGCGTGAAAGCGAAGCTTTTGTTCGGTTCCCCCAGGCGGCGCCAATGATAAATCTTGTGTATGCGAGATTTGTGAAAGCGATAAAGAACACGAGAGGCTTTTCGTGGTTCGATCAAAAGAAAGATCTCGTCACGGAGGTGATTCCTCAATACTTTCACTATAAGCGATTACAATGAGTGTATCTAAAAGCTCGAGTATTGAATAGTTGTTTCCCGTTTTCTACCTTCAACCTAACCTCTATTTATAAGCCGTGAGTTGAGTTACACTCGATTCAAATTGAGTTTGACTCTGTACAAATAGAGTTTGACTCTAATACAAAGTCTCTCTCATAAGGATTCTTTTAGATATGCATCTAAATCTTCTACGTCTCAAGTGCGATTAGAGTTGTAGTTGGTCGAGGAGTCTTCTTGGGCGAACTCACATGGGCGAGCTTAATGTCGGGGCCCATTTATATTGGGCCCGATGCTTGGGCCTAGTAGTTGGGCCGTATCCTATCGTAGCATTCAAGCATATGAAATCATGTGTTATATTATAAAATCTATGTCATATATCTTAATTAGTTCGCCAAAATCAATATATAATCAAATAATATTAATTAGCATAGCACTCAAAACAATTTCTTGACATTTGCTTTTACAAATTTTGTTAAGCAATGGATTCTCTTCATGTTGAAATCCGAAACTACTAACCTTTTTTTTCTATATCTAGTAGTAAATTTTGTTAAAGACACTTTAATTAGTTTAAAATAATACTTACTATTTCACTGCTAATGTTGGTTCATATATCATTATGGGTTTTGTTATTATTTTTACTCATATAAAAATGAAAAGACTTTACAATAAAAATATCTCTAATTTAGTACCACATAATATACTTACACACAAACACACACTCATTAATCTACATATCTAAAAGTAAATAGCCAACATTAGCAGACGAAGGGAGTAAATTACAACGTGTGTATATACATATATATATATATATATATATATATATATATATATATATGTGTGTGTGTGTGTGTGTGTGTGGATTATAGAGGAACTACCTTTTAGATAAGAACTAAAACCAATAATCGTTGTTAGATTAAATAAATAAGGCGACTCATAATTATTTAATGATAACAATAGTCAAGTCCCTAAATTTTGCTATTTGAATCTTTCACATTCTATTATTAGTTGTTCATATAATCGTAGTTTTGTGTATGCTATCACATTCCAATTAATTGTTATGTTCATGTAATTCATGATGTTGTGCATGTAATCGTAGTGATTGTATATATATGAACTATTACAGTAAATGAATATATAAAAGGAGCAAAACTTAAATATTCATTTTTTCAAAGTTATTTTATTAATTTGCTACACTTCATACTTATTTTATTAATTTAATGTATTTTTGAGTGAAATGTGGCGTGATTTTCGACATCATTGTGTGTTTTTATTAAAATTAGTGCATTTGAAGTTTGAAATACAAAATGAAGTCTCAGTCGTAGGAGATAGTGTAATGATCGACCGGAGACTTTAAAGATATTATAACTATAGAAAAAAACTTGAGATTCCAATGAAAAATCTCGTTTTCGGTCGTGAAAATCTTGTTTTCGATCGTGAAATTGTTGTCTCCGGTTGCGAAAATAATTGTTTTCAGTAGACTGAAAACAACAATTTCACAACCGGAGATAAGATTTTCACAACCGGAAACAAGGTTTTCCACTGAAATCTCAAGTTTCTCAATAATTATAATATTTTTGAAGTATTCGATCGATTACTATATTGTCTCCAATCGATTATTATACTGTCTCCGGTCGACCAAAGAGATTCTTCAACTTTTTGACTTAAAATATATTAAAATAATGAAATGGGTATGAAGTGTAGCAAATTTTTAAAATGGATATAGAGGATACACACTTTTGAAAAAATATGTATTTCTATATAATTCCTCTATATAAAATCCATTGATTATAGGGCTAAGCGGTTCATTAAAATCGAAGATAATAAGCGATCTAGAATTAATCTTGATCGTTAGATTATAAAAATAGATGGACCACATTAGTCATTTGTTCTCAAAAGAGTTAGAGTTCTCATTTGATCCACATATATATATATATATATATATATATATATATATAGGGGTTATGGTGAGAATAGATATATATGTAAGAAATAAGAATGCATCTCAACCACTATTCTTCTAATAAATGAATGATCCAGTTAATCCAATTTACCATTCTTGCATTATTTTTGTATGTTGCAAAAAGCAGTGAAGGTACAATTGAAATAAACACCACGCATAAAAAGCGCGATTTTGTTTCCTATTTTCAAGGCACAAATTGAATCTTCTTCAATATCATGTAATCTATTATGCATTGGCGGAGAAAATCTTTACAACTTTAAAATCTTTACCACATTCAATCTGCGGTAGTCGAAATCAATACCACTCCCACCAAGCAAGCATTCTCGTTTTCCTATTTTTATTTCACATATAACATTACGTATTTTAGTTTTACATTGCATTTGAAGGGTCTGCTATATTCCAGTACACAACCCATACATCAGAAATCGAAGATCATCTCCATTGTCTCCTACCCATTTACGAAACTTGTAAACTTTTTGTCGACGAAACAGTAGCTAAAAAAAATTTATGGGTGAAGAAGGTGAAAGCAGTAGGCGTCGTGGAAGGGGTAAAGGAAAAAGTGCTGGTATGTCACAATATCTGAGTTTCTGCTTTTTATCTTTTATGCGCGTGTGTGTGTGTTTCTTGTTTTTATCTGTTTTTGTATTACTGTAATTTTTCGTATTTCTTCCAGATTTAGTATACATGTAAAAAATATACATGTAAACATAATCTATGATTTAGATGGGTTTTTTGCAATGAATTGCAATGTGTCGTTTACCTATTGTGTTTTTTAAATAATATAATGAATGTGGTCCCAAAAGTGTAAACTTTGTTTTGCATAAAAAATTCATCTGGAATTTTTTCGTCTATATTATTATAGCTTTTGGTCAATATTAATGCAGCATATTAAAAATCATTATGTTGCACATTTAGGGTTAACTGTAAAACATTTTATAATGATGTAGATTAAATATGTAAAGATTGTTGCACTTGGTCAACTGATGTTAAGTTATTAAGCATATGTAATTTAGCATATAATAGTATAATGCTTTGCACATGAATAAAATATTTTGTCGCACATTTATGGTTAACTGTCGAACTAGTTTATAATGATATATATTGCCATCGCTAATGATTGTTGCACTTGGTCAATATTAATGTAGCATATAGAAAATCATTATGTTGCACATTTAGGGTGAACTGTAGAACAAGTTTAAAATGATGTAGAATACATCGGTAAAGATTGTTGCACTTGATCAACGAATGTTTATTTATTAAGCATATGTAATTTAGCATATAATAGTATAATGCTTTGCACATGAATGTTTGCACAAAAGTGCAACAATAAATAAATGGCATAATATTTTTGAATATTTTGCAAATCGGGATTGATTATTGCTTTCATCCAGTAAATACTTAAAAATGTATCATATAATGTAGCTCTTTGTCATTATAAGTGTAGCATATAATAAAACATTTTGTTGCACATTTATGGTTACCTGTCGAACAAGTTTATAATGATGTAGATCTCCATCGCTAATGATTGTTGCACTTGGTTGCAACATTGTACAAATTAATGTAATATAATATGGGTATTGATTGTTGCATTTTGAAAACAATATTTAGTATTTTATATGTTTATTTTCTTAACAATATGTAGCTCTTGTTTAACAATTTGTAGCCCTTGTTTAATTGAAATATTGCATATAATAAAAATATACAATGCTACATATTTAACAACTGAATAAACATATAAAATGCTTTGTATTGCCAAAACTTGGTTTCCTCTTGAACAATTTTAAAATTAATGAAGCAAACTATATGTATTGATTGTGGCATTTGCCTAAATATATGTAGCTCATGAACAACAAAAATGTAGCATGTATTATCTGTATATTTAGTTATTCAATGATTGAACTATTGCAACACTAAACAAATTAATGTAGTATAATATGGGTATCGATTGTTGCATTTTGAAAACAATTTTTACCTCTTATTCACTAGTAATATAGCATATAATATGCAACTCTTCATCATTAAGTTGTCTATTAAATGTTTTTAAGTAGACTGCATTATGCATATTATTATTATATCTTGTTTATCTTTGTATACAACCTTTCTCCTTGTTGGTTATTATATTTATATAAGTTGCTATATTAATGTTGATACTGATTAATAAAACTTATTTTTAGATCGTGGTAAGAAAAAGGTACCTGAAAGCGTTAGTAAAAAATGAGGAAAAAGTCTGGATATTGATAAAACCGAGAAGAAAAAACAGAGGGTTGATCCGGAAAAAAGTACATTAGCAATAGAACATGTTCCAGAAGAAGAAACTACTGATGCTTTGGTGGATAAAGATATAAACAATGACAAGAATGATGAAGAATTAGTTTTCCCAAAGCTGGCAAGCAGATGTAATATGAACACATATTTTGACACTCTTTCGAAGTTAAATGATCGTCAAAAGCGTAATTGATGAGGCGGATTTGGCCATGTCAGAGATGTCAACATTAGAGAGCGCCCGCCCGACTAGCATATTGGGTTGTGGAAAATTTCAACCACAATAGCTCCGAACCGATACTCACTGGTAATAGGAGACTACGTGTAACTCAGGAAGATGTTTACAGTGTTTATGGTTTCCCAAGAGGACGACGAACGGTTAAGCGATTTCTGGGGACACACAAATCACCATTGTTTGATGAGTGGATGACTTATTTCCCTGGTACTCATCGGAATAGAGTAACCATTAAAATGTTACACAATGCTATATTGAGTTGTGAAGGCGGTGGTGTCGGTTTAAAAGAAACTTTATGATAGTCATGCAATCTTCGTTCATGGAAAGTGCAGTGTGGTACATTATACCTTACATTACGAATTGTTTGGAAGATGTTGAAAGACTTGATCAATGGAATTGGGGAGTATGTTATCGAAGTTTGATAGAAAACAAAGCGCTTGGAAGAGAAGAATGCTACCATGTTTGTGGGTCCATTCTTGTTTTAATGGTATTACATTATTCATATTTTATGATTTTGCATAACTATTTAATCGTAAATTATTCATATATCGCTAATTTTTATTTTACTTTTGCGGTGTTTTATGTTGACGGTAGGATACAAGCGCAAGCGGTTCCAAGAAATTACCCAATTATCTCAAATTGGAGTACTAAAACTTTGAGAAAAAGAGAAATGGATGAGATGAAAGGAGGGCAATTTGGGGATGGTTATCCTTATGAAGCCATTGTGTTTGACACAGATCTAAATGAACCAGTCGATTGCATCCAGAATGTGGTTACAGTGGCAGGCATAAAACGAACCGAAAAGGAAGCAAGTGGTAGTGGGGGAGGTGTTACTGTTGAGGTGCTGTCTATTGCCAAACAAATTGCAACACTAAGTGTTGAAATGATGAAGCTTATCGAGTTTGCACCAGCGGACATTGCAAGTACACGTTCTTTTCAGAGAACCGTTGAGACAACATTGAAGTCAATCTCTTGTACGGCAATGCCCGTTTCACAGCAGACTTCTGTTTGTGAACAGCAAACACTGGGAGAAGATGAAACTTTACGGGAAAATGAAGAAGTACAAAAGCTTTGGGATGGCGTTGATAAGCGGTGGCAAAGAAGGGCGAGTATGCAAGTAAGATGGACGATATACCATCGTTCGACTTTGGTGACACAAGCATGGAGGACAAAACAAGTTGTGCAAAAATAGATGAAACAATGCAACAAGCTGGACAAAACATATGGGCGAGGTACATGTAATCTTTTAAAATCCATACGTAATATAATTCGCTTAGTTTATCCAAACTAAGTGTTAAATTTTAACACTTGTTGCATTTTACATCAAATGTCATAATGTTATAATAAGTGATTGCATTTATTATTGTTAGCAAAATGAAGCTAAATGCGTTACATTAAAACACATAATGTTCCATATAATAGTGTTATATGGTACGGTGATTTTACAATAGCAAATAAATTGTAGTGTTACATGCGTATCCAATGTTGTATGTTCTTAACAATATGTAGATATTGTTTAATAGAAATATTGAGCCACCTCAATTCTTAGTGTGATTAATGTTCTTGTTTTTAATTTGCGCGATGGTGTGATGAGATTAATGAAGCGCATATGGAACAAGAGTGAATATTGAGCCACCTCAAATGCCGCATGATGAACATCCATGTAGCAACGAAGGTTCTTTGAAATTTTGTATTGATTGTTGTGTTTGCCTTAATATGTCTTGATTGTTGCATTTTCACGAATATGTGTAGCTCATGAACACCAAAACTATAGCATATATTCTGTGTAGCATATATATAGTAAATTTACTATATATACTAAGTGTTGCATCTGTCTGAATATATGTAGCTCTTGAACAAGAAAACTGTAGCATACATTATGTGTGTTTCAACTAAAAGTATACTCTTAATTGACTCACAATCGAATGAGGTGTTGTAATAGGGAAAGCTAACCCTAGTCGTCTCTCAAGGAAAACTTAACAGGGCGTTACTAAGTTGTCACACAAAAACAATTAAATTCCTAAACACTCTAATCTCAAAAGGGGTTGATAGATTACCTAAGCAAGAAAATATTAAAGAATGAAAAACGAATTAACTAGGCGAAAATTGACAAAGCAGATAAATTGACTAAGAAAGAATTAAACCCTAAATTGAAGAACATGTAATCGAAATTATAAACCCTAGACATGAATGGAAAAGATAAATCGGAAGACAAAATTACTTAGACGAATATCAATACTAATCATAACCAACATAGGAATTAAAAACAATCAAATCCGAGAAGATAGAGCAAAGCGATAGAAGAAACTTACGAACAACACGAACGATGAAATTGATAAGCAAACTTTTGGCACAAATCCAATATCCGTACAATATTCTTGAATCGATCAAAAGAAAGGAGAAGGAAAAGCAATGGAAATAAAATAAATGATGAAAATCTCTCTGCTCTCGCCAAAAACACAAAAGACGGAAAAAAAAGAAATAATGAAAGTAGGTTTTCAGCGTTCGAAAAAACGTATATATATCGGCCCAAAATAACGCGCAGCGCCGGACGCGATCCCAGCGCCGGACGCGTGCGTTTGCTAACAAAGGGAACCCAGCGCCGGACTCAGTCGAGCGCCGGACGCGCGAAGCCTCGGATCAATCTTGTGCATGCAACCCAGCGCCGGACGCAGACGAGCGCCGGACGCGGGTCTTTTTCCACTCAATACGGGCGCAAGCAAGCGCCGGACGCGGGCGCTTTCGGGACGAAACGTGCAAAGGACGTCCAGCGCCGGACGGAGTCGAGGCGCCGGACGCGAGCGCTCTCTGAGGCGTGCCCAGCGCCGGACGCAAACGAAGCGCCGGACGCGCGTCTTTCTTTCGAAGCGGGCGACGCGCTGCGCACCCAGCGCCGGCTACGCCGAGTCCGGCGCTTGGGTGCGCTCTTCGGGCAACAAAAGCTCAACGCAATCCTACCCTACACAAAACACAAACGAACATGATTCCAATAAAAAGATATTCAAATATAACCAACAATTGAATCAAGACGTCGAAAACAAACAAGGAAAAACAGAACAAAACATGCAAAACAACACCCCCACACTTAACTCTTTGCTTGTCCTCGAGCAAATTTTAGTTTCTTGAAAGGAATGGTACACATAGAATCAATACTTCAACTAGAATCAATCACATATTCACATCCCTTCAATGCATCTCAATAATATAGTTCTCAATACAATGATCCTCATTTATCAATCCAAACATGTGACTTATCATAGAATAGTTGTGCTTCGACTCAACATGATTTCAGACATCAATATACAACTTATATGGTTCCCTTTCATGTAAGATATCTCAAATGACAACAACAAATAAGAACTTGTGGAACTTAAAACCGATTATAGGGCGATGTCGTTAGGTGGAACCTTCAAGTTGTACACTCGAGTATCCTAACGTAGATATCTATACCCATAGCAAAGAGTCTCCATTCGAGAGACAACACAAGCAAGAGGGGTAGAGCCCCTTATTTGAATTTTAAGCCCACTTATTTCACAATAACGACATATTTCCTTTTCTTTTCTTCTTTTCTTCTTTTTTTTTTTTTTTATATTGTCCACTTTTTCTTGAAAGATCATACAAGAGACGGGTTCCATTTACGAAGCATATGACATCCGATCACACACCTTGTCTAAACACAGCTTTCTAATTATGTCCCACAGTTCAAATTGACACCTAAGTTTCATTAAACTAAAAACCATATACCAAGATGCATAGAAATTCAGATCAAAACGCAATTAATTCAACTTAAGGCATAATTCTTCATACACCATTGATTTCAAGAAGATAAAATCGTCTCTAATCCAAACAAAAAGTTAAGAAAGCGACAAAACACAACAAAACGAAACGGCGAAAACAAACAAAACAAACCAAGCATATAGAAACCCCCACACAAAAGCAGTGCAATGACCTCATTGCGGATAAAATAATAGAGAAAGCGGAGGAGACTTCCCTAAAGGCGATGAGCAGGCAGCGGGAAAGCAACAAAAGACAAGACCTACAAAAAAGAAAAGCAGAGAGAAGCAAAACAACGAAACAAGGAAAGCGAAGCGAAACAAAAACAAAAAGGAAAAACAAACGCTCCAATAGTGAAGAATCACTATTGGTCAGAAGACGGTGGTGGAGGAGGAGTGCCATGAAAGGTAGTCCATGCGTTCCACTGGGCTTCAGGGGCCGCCATGCGCTGATTCTGCTCAATCATCTGCTGGTTATATGTGTTCCGGTACTGGTTACGCTCGTGCCATAATTGATTACATCTGTCGAGGCGTTGATTTCTTGATCAAACCGAGAAGTTATGTCTTGACGGAACTCGTCGATGTGACTAATTCACTCCTAAAGCGACCAAACTCCTCACGAAAAGAACTATACCCTTGGCCCGATCGTGTTCTTTGGGAAGGAGCTGCGGTGATTAGGATCGATTAATCGCTCACAAGGGCTCTGATCCCTCCTGCATCGCCGCACTGCTGGTCACGGTCTTCATCGATGGTACGGTGGTATCATAGATGATCATATCACCCGTAGGTGCATGTGATGGTCCCGCACTTGCTTGGGCCGCCTCGACTTCTTGGGTTGCTTGCGTCTTGTGCCGACATATATCTTTTCACGCAATTCCTCGATCTTTGAGGTACCGAGTAGTCTCGTTGTAGGCAAAGGGAGGCGCTCGCGACTCACTAAGATCAATCATCTTAGGTCGTATATGATCTTGGCACAGGCGGTCGTCCATCGTTATTTATGATCCTTAAGCTCCTTGCCGGACCGGTGAGGGATTTGGCACGGGGTTGACCTACATTTCTTGCGCTTGTTGGATCGGTTGCAAGTGGTCCCAAATAAAGTATATCGGCGAAATCTTCGTCTTCTTTACAAAGACATGTTAGCGGGAAGACTTGAAGATTCACCTTATTTGCTGTTCATTTCAAAAACATTGAAAGCTATGAACTTGTGGACCATTGCAAAGCTTCATCCTTGATAAACCCACTCGGCATTCCGACGGATGACCGATTATTAAATCTCGATAGCTCTTTCGGGCCTCTCTAACATTGAAAGAATTCGGCACACCACGTGCACCGTAAGTCGGAAACCAAAACCCCTTCATTATCTGGCGTTATAACATACTCTTGCCCCAACAGACGACAAGACAAAGAGTCGATTCATCATCAATACACATCGTGCAATAGAATTCAAGCAACAATGGGTTATAACGGGTAAGTCCATCAAAGCATATTGTAGCAAACCCAAATTTTCAAATACTTCTTTACCCTATCCTCAAGACCTAGACTTTGCATCAATTGCGGTTAATTGGCGGAGGTGTGATTTCTTGAAATGCAAAGCGACGATAGTGTGTACCTTCCACCGGATTATAAATTGGGAAGGTGGCAGAGTACATAACGCTAATATCCTCCTGTTGTTCCTCCATCGGAACATCGTCGGCTTGAGGATGGCGGGAGGTGGATCCAGGTGCATTTTTAGTGCGAACCATAGTGAATTGTGTGCAAGAGGACACTGTACGGAAACCTCAGATATGAGTGTGCTGGGAAGAACCGAGTCGCCGGACGGACAAGCGTCTCCGGACGGAGGCGAGTGGGGCTGAAAGTGAAAAGGCGCTGGGTGAGGTAGCGCCCGACGGAGGCGGCGAGGCGCTTGGGCGCGAGACGTGCGTCGTCGGACGGTGAATAAGCTTCTTGTGGTGCCGGCGCCGAGGAAAGCGCCGGACGGATGAAGGTGCAAGCTTGGTGGAGGTAAAGCGGCCGGCGGGCGCGCGACGGAGCGTCTGGCCGGACGCAGGTCAGCCGAGGAAAAGGCGCTGACCGAAGGTGAAATGCGGACCGAAGCTTAGAGCGTGGCGCGGACGGAGAACGAACGGCTGTGAGATGGTCGGCGAGGCCGGACGGAATGAATCGTATGAGCGAGGGCGCTAGGCTGTGAGGAGAAGCGCCGGACGGGAGAGGTGGAGGTGGCGTCGTCGGATGGAGTGAAGGAGGATGCACGAGAGTGAAAAGAGTAAGTGGCGCAAAAAGGGAGAAACCCTAATTCATGTATATATATATAAAATTTTATTAATTTTTATTATTATTATTTATTTATTAAAATAAAAATGGACCCGGTAGGTTTTCACTGCGTCCGTCTTGGGTCGACTCGCCATTAAAGATAAACACCAGCGTCCGTGCTTCGTCGCGTCCGTGCCGGGTGTCATTCATTATCCTTCATTGGATTCACGCGTCCGTGACTTCGTCGCGTCCGGCGTTGGGTATCACTATTGTCCCAAATTAGATTCACCCGCGTCCGACGCTTCATCGCGTCCGGCGCTGGGTATCACTCGCTGTCCCAAATTTATTCACCCGCGTCCGGCGCTTCGTCGCGTCCGGCGCTGGGTGCCACTCGCTGTCCTTCTTGATAATGCGTACCCAGGCGCCGGTTTCGTCGCGTCCGGCGCCTTGGGTATCTCCTCGACGAAATTTTGCTGCTTCCACTTTTACTATCCATGTTTCAATTCGGATAAAATAACTCCTCATCCCGCACTACATAAAACCACAAAAGAAATAAACACGTAAACAAAAGCAAAAACAAAGGAAAGCACGAACACAACAAAAGAAATGTGGGTTGCCTCCCACGAAGCGCTCGTTCTTGTCATTAGCTTGACAAACTCGACGATCAAGGATCACGACGGAAATAGATTCCACCGTAAAGGAGGTGGGACCCTTCTACATAGAGCTTTACTCGTTGACCATTGACCTCGAACAATTCGTCGATCCTTCTTTCTCGAGCACAACCGAACCATACGGCTTCACTTGGATGATAAGCGGGCCACTCCAACGAGACTTCAACTTCCGGGAAAAAGCTTCAGGGAATTGAATAACAAAACCTTCATTCCGGCTTCAAATCCTTATATGCGATTCGGCGATCATGAAGCTTCTTGATCTTATCCTTATAGATCGCGCATTGTCATACGCTCACGTTACGGAGCTCGTCCAATTCGGACATTTGGAAAACGATGCTCTAAGGTTTAGAGGATCGAAGTTCGAACTCTTGATGGCCCAATATGCCTTATGTTCAACCTCCACAGTGCAAGTGATATGCCTTCCCATACACAAGACGATATGGGCTCATTCCCAAGATGCTCTTGACTGTTGACGGTAAGCCCATAGAGCGTCAGTCAGTTTGTTGGCCCAATCTTTCCTTGAGGGCTGCACGGTCTTCTCGAGGATGCCCTTGATTTATCGGTTACTCATTTCAGCCTGACCCGAAGTCTGTGGGTGGTAAGGGGTGGCGATCTTATGTCTGATTCCATTCTTTTTCATTAGTTTCTCAAACAGCTTATTGCAGAAGTGCTTTCCGCCGTCACTAATGATTGCTCGTGGAAATCCAAACCTGCATAAGATGTTTTCCTGCACAAACTTGAGCACAATGTAAGAATCACATGTCCTAGTGGGGATAGCCTCAACCCACTTGGACACATAATCAACGGCAAGCAAAATATACTCATACCCCACCCAAACATCAAAAACCTCAACTACTAAGATGTTATTGAGAGGCATCTCGTTCCTACGTCCAATTTGACTTTTGACACCGATCACAAGACATACAATATGTATGAGAATCTTTGAAAATAGTTGGCCAAAATAAACCCGATTGTAACACCTTATGCTCATGATCTTTTGTCCTCCAAAATGTCCACCACAATGAGCTTGGTGGCACATCTCAAGGACCTTGGTGTGTTCCTCATCTGGAATACATCGACGGATAATCTCATCCTTCCCTAACTTAAAAAGATAGGGGTCCTCCCAATAATATTGCCTGCACAGAGAAAGAAAACGCTTCCTCTCTTGGGAGGTAAGGTCAGGCCTCAACTCACCACATGCTAAATAATTAACAATGTCAGCATACCAAGGCATAGAAGAGGCACTATAAGCATGCTCATAAGGGAAGGACTCCGTGATGGGACCTATAGTAGACTGGGAAGGGGGACTATCTAATCGAGATAAATGATCGGCAACGACATTCTCACTACCTTTCCTATCCCGAATTTCTAAGTCGAATTCTTGCAATAAGAGCACCCATCTAATAAGTCTAGGCTTGGCCTGGGGTTTGGTCAACAAATACCTAAGTACGCATAATCACTATGTATTATTACTCTAGACCCAATTATGTAAGCACGAAACTTATCGAGAGCAAAAATCACAGCAAGCATCTCTTTTTCAGTGGTTGTATAATTTACTTGAGCAGGATTAAGAGTTAAGCTTGCATAGTAAATCACACGTAACATTTTATCAACCCGTTGACCTAGGACAGCTCCTACAGCAGAATTAGAAGCATCACACATGATTTCAAAAGGAAAAGACCAATTAGGACCGACAACGACAGGTGCAGTGCTCAGTTTCTCCTTTAAAGCATTAAAAGCAACAAGGCAATCATTATCAAAATTAAAAGGAGAATCATGAGCTAACAGACGACAGAGGGGTTGACATGTTTTAGAAAAATCCTTAATGAAACGACGGTAAAAACCAGCGTGACCCAGGAAACTCCTTATTCCTTTAACATCATTTGGTGGGGGTAACTTTTCAATCACCTCCACTTTAGCTCTATCAACCTCTATCCCCCGACTAGACACGATGTGTCCCAACACAATGCCACTACGGACCATAAAATGACTTTTCTCCCAACTTAGAGTAAGACTGTATTCCACACAACGACTAAGTACACGTTCAATCTTTTCTAAACAGTCATCAAATGAGGATCCAAACACAGAAAAATCATCCATAAAGATCTCTACAAAATCTCCTATCATGTCAGAAAAGACAGACATCATACATCGTTGGAAAGTACCTGGAGCATTGCAGAGTCCGAATGGCATCCTTCGAAAAGCATATGTCCCAAATGGACTTGTGAACGTTGTCTTGGCTTGATCCACTGGGTCTATAGCAATCTGGTAGTAACCTGACAAGCCATCAAGAAAGCAAGAAATTGATTACCACCAACTTATCTAACATTTGATCGATGAAAGGAAGGGAAAATGATCCTTTTTGGTGGAAGCATTAAGCTTCCGATAGTCTATGCACATCCGCCATCCAGTGACGGGTCTCGTGGGCACCAACTCCTTTCTCTCGTTAAGGACCACTGTTATTCCTCCCTTTTTGGGCACGACATGGATGGGTGACCCATTCGGTTGTCGACAATTGGAAAATGATTCCTTCGCTAGCGACTTTAAGATCTCCTTCTTCACTACCTCACCGAGCACGGGTTAAGTCTCCGTTGTCCATCATTTTTCGACCGCCCATCTTCAAGTTGTATCTTATGCATGCACATGGGGGACCGATTCCTCCGATATCCGCCAACTCCACCCGAAGCGAGCTTATGTCTTTTCAACACGGAGACCAACAGAGATTGTTGGTACTCGGTGAGTTCAAGAGAGATGATCACGGGCCTGCTCATTATCCTCGAGGAAGACATACTTCAAATTCTTTGGAAGCTCCTTCAACTCTAACTTCTCGGCCCGGTGGAATCTCCTTTTCCTTTATCGGTTTTTCAAATTCGGCCCAACATGAGCCTTTCCTCCGTGTCCGCCGATCCTCAGATACTTCCTCCACTGTGATCCTGCATAAAAGAAATCTCGCCAAGGCATCAATCGAGTCTATAAAAGAACAGTTTTCAATTGAATTAATTGATGGCATGGCCTTATTATTATGCAGAAAATGACATAGTCTCCCTAGGACGGTCATCCTAATATTCCCATTTTCACATCAATCAATGTATTAGTAGTGGCCATAAAAGGTCGCCCTAATAGCGATGTATGGTCTCGACCATTTTCATGCACATCGCCTATCTCTAACACCACAAAATCCACGTGTACAATCTAACCACCCACACGCACAAGAATATCCTCTACAAATCCCTAGGGTAGCGGACAGAGCGATCGGCTAACTGTAGACTCATACCAGAGGTTTCAACTCTCCTAATTCTAATTGCTTGAAAATAGAGTAAGGCATAAGATTAATACCAGCTCCTAAATCTAGCATACATGTTGCCTCCTTACCATTTCCCAAAGCAATTGTGATGACGGCTACCCGGGTCCCGTTGTTTGGGTGGCGATGGTTCTTCGATAATGGAGTTAGCCACCTCGGATACCATAACCGACTCATTGTCGACAAACCTCTCTTCTTTGATGCAAGTTCCTGAAGAACTTAACATAGGCGGGAACATTGCGGATCACATCCGGTGGCGGCAGATTCACATTAACTTTGGAAAGCATTTTGTAAAAATCTGAGAACTGCCGCTCTTGTTTCTCATTTTTCAATCGGCTCGGGAATGGCACTGGAGGCTTATATGGATTTGCCGTCTTGTGTAAGCGCACCGCTTACCGCTCCTCCTTAATCACTTTCTCCTCGACTCTCGGTTTCTCCACTACCACTCTCTTCCACTATCTGTTCTTCCACAATCTCTGGAAGTTGTACCTTATTATCAACCTTCTTCCCACTTCGAAGAACAGACACAGCTTGAGCTTGGTGTGGCTGGAGCCCTTGCCCCGGTATCCTCCCCGTCTGTTGTTGTTGCTGCATTTCGTTGACAGCACCAGAGATCTGCCCAATCGAACTCTCAAGACGCTTAATGGTCGCATCTTGTGCTTCCCTTGCTAACTTCATCGACGCTTCCTTTTCACACGCAAAGGTGTAAGTATAGTGGTAAGCAAGCATCGATCCACGAGATTGTATCACGAAAACATAGAAGCTAGCTCAACGACAATTCATCATTATCCAAGCACGTAATTTGGTTGAGAGGTTTAAGGGCTTCGAAATTAATCCAAAGCAAAGGTAACCAAGCGTAAATATAAATAAAGCAATAAAATCACGAAAGATAACTATGGAGAAAGACTAACCCTAGGGATGCACCAATCCTATCCACAACGATGTTTATCCCGCTTATTATTAACCGCTTTAATCCGATAAGACTAAGATCACATATATAACCAACAACTTGATTCACGACAATTGCGGCAGATTGATTACTAATTTTCCCTATCACGATTCGCTCTAGAGGAAAATAAGCAACCCAAAAGGATCACTAAGAATATGCTTCCTACGAATGTCCTATCTCGATTACGACTCAAGGCTCATTCGTATCATGCATTCGATAACGATTGACAATTAATACAATTACGTAATTAACCGACAACTAGATATGCATCAAGATTGATCAGAAGTCAACACATATAAATAAGCACAATCGAATCATAAATCAATGCCTGGAAGGTAAATAACAATAGCAGGAATCACAACATATAGGATCGAATCATGCAAACCCTAGGATTAGAACGGAAAACTAGCCAGACATAATAAACGGAATGAAATACGAATTAATCATAAAAACGGAAATTAAATATATAAAACCCGTAGGGAAATGTCGGATGAACAAAGGTTGGTCTTGAATCCAATTCCAAGCGAACGAACGGAAAACAAAGGAAAACGATCGGACAAAACGTTCCGATCGATAACGAAACAATAAACTAAACTAGAAAAACGTAAGAACAATACTAGAATTAAACGGAAGCTAAAATAAAGATAAAACTGAGGGAAAACTGAGTAAAATAGGTCTGGGGGCGTGTTGGGTGTCTCTTGGGCGCGAGGGGGTGTTGCCATATATATAGGCACACCCCAAACCCTAATTTTCCTTCTTCGCCGTCTCGCGACCACCCTTCGCGATCGCTAGCGCGGTCGCGAGGTAAGTCTCGTAGCGGTCCTCTCGCCCATGGTCGCCTCTGCGCCCGCTTTGTACTCGCGACCCGGCTAGCGGTCGCTAGCATTTATGAAGTGGTCGCGAAATCGTCCGATGAGTTCTCGACGCCAGCTTCTCGCTGGCACGAGGTCGCGTCGCTGCTCTTCCGGCGCTACCGGTTTGTCTCGCGACCGACTTAGCGACCGCCAGGTGGTCGCTAAACCGGACAGATTTGTTCATTTGGTTCGTGCTTCGTTCCTTGCTTCGATTTTCAACACATAAACCTACAAAACACCAAAATAACACCCAAGAGCAATATCTTCTAGAAATAGATGAAACATTAAGAATCGATACATAAACGCACATTAAACGAGCTAAACTCATCTTCAAATAGCAACTATAAACGTGTAAAATGCGCGTTTATCACTTACTCTCTTGCATGAATGCGGCAAACTATCCTCCATCGATGATTTCGGAGGAGCATGTTGACGTTGTGGGGGTTGGTAAGGCCGGCGAGGCACCGCCTTTGTGGCGGGGCGGCTGTTGTGGGTAAGGGTACCGAGGTGGTGGTGGCTGCTGCCGATAAGGATATCTGCGGATATGGCGGTGCCGATATGGCTGCCGCCGGTATCGACATCGCCGACCATAACCTATTTGTTTTGGCGGATACTTGCGAGCTGCATCTTCTGCGGTGGTCTGCTTGTGCGGGAGGCGCCGAGTCGTGAGTTTGCACTGAACCCCGACTCGCTCGGTTCTTCCACCTCGAGTGTATTGCTGGTTTTGTTTCATAGTTCGCCTCGGCTCATAAGGTGGTCGAGGTGGAAACCTTGCATAGAATAAACCTCTACTCCGCCTTCATAGACCGGTGCTCCCATATTAGGGCACATATCCATCAGATGTCCCATTTCCATGCAAATCCCACAAGGATGCATCGAGAAATCTGAGGGGATGCGCCGAATTCCCGAGAAGCGAGCAATAACTCTTGGGGTGGTGAAGGGAACTCGCTTGCTTCATCTTCATCTCGCTCATCTCTCTCATGAGTCGTGCCATTTGCCTCGTCCAACCGATCCAGCTCAATGAGTTGACGTAAGATCGACGCGCACTCGATGCCTTCGGAGAATTGCTCGCCATGACGTCAAAGATTTCGTCAAGAGCCTCGGCTGTGATATGAGCTATGTTGCCCCCTGCTGCATCGTCGGCCTTTTCCTGATCGGATTTCAGGATCCCGTCATAGAAGAATTGGCACAAAAGAACCAACGGAAGAAGTGATGTGGACATTGCCTTTGAAGCTCTTTCAATCTTCTCTCGCTTCATGGAACGGCTCATCTAGATCTTGCTTGAATGTCATAATTTTTGATCGAAGATCCTTGGTCTTCTGCTGCGGATAGAACCTCAACATGAACTGCTCCACCACAGAATTCCAATTTGTCAGAGAGTCGGTGGAAAGCTCATAAGCCAAGACTGGCTTTATCCTTCAAAGAGTAAGAAAGCAGCAGATCTTCAATCTGTTCTTCGCTCGAGGCCCATCGAGAGGAATGATCGCACCACTTGATTATATTCTCCGATAAAACTGTGGCATCTTCATTTGCCATGCCATGAAAAGTGGGAATGAGGTTGAAGTGATTTGGCTTCAACTCATACCCACGTGTTGCGGGCATAAGACGATCGGATTTGTAGTCTCCCCTATCTTAGGGCGAAAGTAATCCCCCATCAGGCGAGGGACAGCGTTCCCGTCATGATTGTTGTTCATTCGATCACCCATGACCCTTGAAGGGAACTCTTCAAACAAAAAATTGTCGACGGTAGTAAATCCCCCTTCAACTGTGAGAGAACTGTCCTCACAGAAACTATCACAATCTGAGTGATCAAAGTCTGCCACACTAGGCAGTCGCGGTTTGCTCAACTTGCAAGTATACTTCAACGGGGATGCCAATCTAGGATTTAGGCTTCGGCGTCCCTGCATACACAACACTCAACAAACGAGATCAAACGCAACTGCGGTACAAAATAAGAAAGGCAAGGAGAAGAATAAAAACGAAAAACATGCAACATTAATAAACGCCTAAAGTGTTCCCCGGCAACGGCGCCAAAATTTGTTTCAACTAAAAGTATACTCTTAATTGACTCACAATCGAATGAGGTGTTGTAATAGGGAAAGCTAACCCTAGTCGTCTCTCAAGGAAAACTTAACAGAGCGTTACTAAGTTGCCACACAAAAAAAATTAAACTCCTAAACACTCTAATCTCAAAAGGGATTGATAGATTACCTAAGCAAGAAAATATTAAAGAATGAAAAACGAATTAACTAGGCGAAAATTGACAAAGCAGATAAATTGACTAAGCAAGAATTAAACCCTAAATTGAAGAACATGTAATCGAAATTATGAACCCTAGACATGAATGGAAAAGATAAATCGGAAGACAAAATTACTTAGACGAATATCAATACTAATCATAACCAACATAGGAATTAAAAACAATCAAATCCGAGAAGATAGAGCAAAGCGATAGAAGAAACTTACGAACAAAACGAACGATGAAATTGATAAGCAAACTTCTGGCACGAATCCAATATCCGTACAATATTCTTGAATTGATCAAAACAAAGGAGAAGGAAAAGCAATGGAAATAAAATAAAATGATGAAGAACTCTCTGCTCTCGCCAAAAAACACAAAAGACGGAAAAAAGAAATAATGAAAGTAGGTTTTCAGCGTTCGAAAAAAACGTATATATATCGGCCTAAAATAACACGCAGCGCCGGACGCGTGCGTTTGCTAACAAAGGGAACCCAGCGCCGGACGCGCGAAGCCTCGGATCAATCTTGTGCATGCAACCCAGCGACGGACGCAGAGCGCCGGACGCGGGTCTTCGATTTCACAATACGGACGGCATAAGTTACCGGACGCGGGCGCTTTCCGGACGAAATGTGCAAAGGACGTCCAGCGCCGGACGGAGTCGAGGCGCCGGACGCGAGCGCCTCGAGGCGTGCCCGGCACGGACGCGTCTTTCTTTCGAAGCGGGCGACGCGCTGCGCACCCAGCGCCGGCTACGCCGAGTCCGGCGCTTGGGTGCGCTCTTCGGGCAACAAAAGCTCAACGCAATCCTACCTACACAAAACACAAACGAACATGATTCCAATAAAAAGATATTCAAATATAACCAACAATTGAATCAAGACGTCGAAAACAAACAAGGAAAAACAGAACAAAAACATGCAAAACACTGAGCTCGCCAACCGAGAGATAAAGCAGATTTTGGAGAAATCGGTTGTCAATAGGAAAGATTGGGCCAAGCAATTGGATGATGCTCTTTGGGCCTACCGGACTGCCTACAAAGCTCCTATCGGGCTATCTCCATATCAAATGGTATTTGGTAAATCTTGCCATTTACCGGTTGAATTGGAACACAAAGCTTATTGGGCCACGAGGAGAATCAACATGGATTTCAAGGAGGCCGGTATGATGAGAGGCGAACAATTGTTGGAGCTTGATGAATGGAGGAACGAAGCTTTTGAAAATTCACGGATATACAAGGAAAGAGCTCGGAAATTCCACGATCTTCACATTCGTCCCAAAGGATTTGCTCCGGGTGATGAGGTTTTACTTTACAATGCTAGACTCCGTCTCTTCCCGGGAAAGCTTAAGTTAAGATGGTCGGGGCCGTATACCGTTTACCGTGCACATGCCAATGGAAGCTATGAATTACTAGACTCGAGTGGCAACATTTTCAAGGTGAACGGCCAATACCTCAAGTCCTACTTCAAGTCACACTTCGACCGAGAAGTCAAGGTGACCAAGCTCAACGAACCATGATGAGAGGTAACGTCGAGCTAGCGATGAAAACTCTAGCACTGGTTGGGAGGTAACCCAACAAGTTTTACATGCTTTATGTTTTTGTCGTTTTTGTTTTTGTTTGTTTTTCTTTGTTTGTGTCGTGTCTCGTTGGTCTTTGTTAAGTCCCAAGGTGTTTAATGGCTTTATATATATAAAGCAAGCTTACCTAGCGACCACCCTCGCGATCGCGAGGGGTGGCCGCGAGAAATCGGGCAGTAGCTATTTGCGTTGAATGTCCACGCTTAGCGACCGAGCTCGCGACCGCGAGCCCGATCGTGAGGCATGACCCGACCCATGCCCGGACGCAACCCGCGTGTTTTGCCTTGATTTTTAACCCCCTTCCCCCATTTTTGACACACACACACGCACATTGCAGCAATTACACCCTCTCAAAGCACCAAAACCCTAGTTCTTCATTTTGCTTGTAATTTCCACATATAATCCACTCAAGGTATGCTACATTTCCTTAATTCTTCATGGGTCTACGCTTTTTAGCATGATTTAGAAGAGTTTTGTCCATTATATCTTCTTGTTGTGGGTTATTGAAGATTTGAGGAACTAGGGCTTCTATTGTTAAATCTACTTAGTGTTTGAGCATGTTTGTTTCTGTGTAAGGTCTATTGATGTTCCTAGATGCATATTATTGGTTTAATTTGCCTACATTGTTGAATTGGGTTGAATTTTTTTGAAAAATCCAAAATTTTCTACTGTCACGCGTTCCTCGCGACCGAGCTCGTGACCGCGAGCCCGGCCGCGAGCGTCTGCGTGAGCGTCCTCGCGAGCATCGCTTGCAGGCGTGAGATGATACCTCGCGACCACCCTCGCGACCGTGAGGTTGGCTGCGAGGCAGATCCAGATTGCCTTTTCATGCATTTTTGATTGTGTGTGCGTTTTCTCTCCTTTGTTTCACCTTGTTAGATCATATGTTAGTATAGGGGGAGGAATTTTCCTAAGTTCAAGTTCGGGGGAGGAATATATATTGCTATGGGTTGCCGTTTACATTTACATTCCTCTTTAATAAGTACATGAGCTAACTTTGAAATATCTTTAGGTACATTATGTCGCGTGCATCCGCCACGGCGAAAAAGCGAGCGAGGTCGCCTCCTCTTCACATGATGAGCCACATGATGCATTCGACCCCGAAACCTTTGGGGTGCGATTGCCGACTTCCTCGTCAAGGGATCGGTGGAAGAGATTGGTGCAGCTACGGCACAGGCACTCACGATTTATGTGCATAGAGACTTGCCAAGCCATGGAGATAGACAACGATGTCACGTGGCTGGCGAGAGGCCGGTTCAGATTCGTTATCACGGCCAACTATCTGACATACCGGATCCTCACTCTGGAATTCCTTTCGATCATCCGAGTACACAAGAGGCAAGGGTCGCCGGACTATATCACATTCCAGATAGACAATGAGCCCCGCCAACTCTCAGTGGATGGAGCTGAATGGTATCATCAATGGTAATCCCGAGGGTCAATACGTCGGAGATTTAGAGACCTCGCCACAGAATGTATAGCCTTTGTTCGTGGACACAACTCTCGAGCAGAACCCGTCATATGACGCCTCCAGAGCCAAGGCAAGTTCCATACGGAACCCCACGGTCCGCTACTTTCACCGCCTGCTCACCTTCACCATCTATGGCCGCAACAATGCCAGCACAGTCCTCTCACAGGACATGAGTCTCTTAATTGGAGCTGCGACTCGACAAAAGATGTATGTCGGCATGTTCCTTGCACAGCACTTTCAGATGCAAGCAGAGGTTTCGGGGAACACAATGATATGCATAGGGGGATTCGTTACCCCCATTGCCGATTTTTTCGGGGTGACGATTCGTGAGAGTCCTATCTCTCACGATATTTTTCTGGACAAGCCCTGTCTATACGTCCAGACGTTCTTGAAGAGACACCCGAGCCGTTATCTCTGGCTGCTATACGACAAGCATGGCCAGTCTATTTTCCGCCTGCCCAACACGGATCTCACCAGTTTAAGCAGCTTTAGGCCACCACAGTCCAATTGGAACTTGAGCTCCCGTGTTCACTACGCCTGGGTTCGGCGCTTGAATACGCAAGGCGAGATCGAGGGAGAAAGGCAGAAGGAGAAAGTCGGGCAGGAGGAGGAAGCCGAGCAGGAAGTGGCACCCGAGACAGGCGGCATATTGCACCCGCCACCCATTCAAGGTGACCTCGAAATATATGAGCACATGGAGCGCATAGATGGTCGACTTGACCACATCGACGGCGCCGACATCGGTTTGGCCCAACAAACAGCCCATTCGAGCAACAACAAGCCCTCCTCGCCCAACACCAAGCGCATCAAGAAAACCAACGTCAAATGATGGAGATGATGCAGCGATGGGATCAGTGGCGAGGATTCTATCCGCCATCGGAGTAGCACGGCATACGAGGTAAGGTCTCTCTCCCAACTACTCTTTTCTGCAAGCCCGATTGCCTCCATTTCACACCTGTCAACAATCAGTTTGGGGGAAGTGAACGAGTTTGGTTGGTTGAGAGTCCTGTTTATGTTTTTATGTTTTCTTGTAAAGTTATTATGCTTTGGGGCTTTTGTCGTGTCTTTGTTTTGTTGTATCTGTCGATCAACGAGTTAAGTGAAATGTGTTAATCCATGTAGCCAATGATGATAAAAATTTTATGGAAAATATGTTGATAGTGCACATGATGTGTTAGGAAACGACGCATGAATGACTTAAGATTGCTTAGCTTGTTGTTTTTCACCATTTGCTTAAAACCGTGAGACTTGAGCTTCATCAGTATAAACATCTTGATCTGCTTTTAATCGTGTGATATCGTGCATGTAATCATCTTCTAGAACTTGTCGCGTTTCTTTGTCGAGACTGCAATATGTGTTTCGAATATGGAAATGATAAAAGACCATCTTTGTTAACCACATATTTGCCCATACACTAACCCAATGATATATACCGTTTGTCGCCTTCTTTGAGCCTTTATTTAGACTTTATTTTTTCTGTTAACCGGATGATAGGAGGTGAGGATGGATATGGGAAACAAGGGGAGTAATTTTGTTTTGATATATTCAGATGGGATAAAAGATGAAGAGTAAAAGAATGGTACCCGTGTGAAAAAGAATGGACCCTATAAGCTCTAGTACAAAACCAAAAAAAAATTTGTGAAAAAAATGTGAGTATAAAGGGATTTCGTTATCAAAGTATAAGGTACCTTATGTGCATAAACGTTGATTCAGCATGTTGGAAAGAAAAGGGGAAATGGACAAAGTCCATATGTTTTGAATGTATGAATGGAAGTGCTTGGAGTAAAAGGTTGAGTCACTTAGCCATATATTATTCTACCTTAACCAATGTGCTTACATTACAACCTATGAAAAGCCCTTTTTGATCCTAATTTGAACGCATTTGATGTGGTGGAGATATTAGAGAAACGGCAAGCCTATGGTAAGATTTTACATTGCATTGATCTTTGAGTGTATACACGTCCTTAATTTCTTTATGAGTTTGAGTGTACACTATATTTTACGCACATGCCGTTGTGAGGATTGAATTGAATGAGATTTTTGCTTTCAATGGTTGTACATTGTTGAGTTGACTAATGTCGTCATGTGCGCTAATGATTTTGAGCTTTAAGATATTTCTGAGGCTTGATTGTATTAATCACCTTTGCTGACGCTCGTTGATCTTTCGTTGTGTCTCTCTTTACTTTTTGTTTTGTTTTTGTTTGAGGACAAACAATGCTTTAAGTTTGGGGGGTTTGATAAACGCGCATTTTACACATTTATTGTTGATATTTAAAGATGATTTTAGATCAATAAAGTGCTTATGTATCGATCTCAATGATTTTATATATTTTTGGAAGATCGCTCTTGGGTTCCTTTTTGGTGTTTTGTAGGCTTATAAGATGATAATCAAGCATGGAACAAAGCACGAGCAAAATAAGGGCAAAAATAGGTGCTAGCGGCCACCTTCGCGACCGCTAGCCCAGTCGCGAACCAACAATTGGCGCCTGGATGATGTCTCGCGACCGACCTAGCGACCGCTAGGTCGGCCGCGAGGCAAAACCATAAGATGCGACCACGCCACACGACCGCGAGACGCGACCGCTAGCCCAGTCGCGAACCAACAATTGGCGCCTGGATGATGTCTCGCGACCGACTTAGCGACCGCGAGGCAAAACCATAAGATGCGACCATGCCACGCGACCGCGAGACGCGACCGCGAGAGATGCCTCCGAAGAATAGCCTCTGCCCGATTTCTCGCGACCATGGCTAGCGATCATGAGCGGTCGCTGAAGCTCACCTAGCGGCCGCAAGTTCGCCGCAGTTAAAGAAAAAGCGAAGATACCTAGCGACCGAGCTCTCGACCGCGAGCTCGGCCGTGAAGCGTAGCGGACAGGCCTAAAATTAGGCTTTTCACCCTTAGCATATAAATAGGGCTCTGCCCCCCTCACGCACTCTCTCGCCTCCCGGACCTAAAATACATTATTTTACTCAGTTTTTCATGTTCTTTCATATTTTTACATTCTAGCTTTGATTTGGAACCATCTAGCATTAGTTTTAGCCTTGTTCTACATTAGTTTTACGTATTGTCGATGCTTCGGAACGCTTTTGTCCGAACAATTTTCGTGTTTTTCTGTTTTTCGTTGAGGTTGGGATACGAACCCAACGATTGTTCTTCCGGCGCTACACTACGGGTTTTATCTATATATTTTCTATTCCTATGATTATTTCGCATTTAATTTCGTTTATTATGTCTAGCTAAGTTCCGTTCTAATCCTAGGGTTTGCATGATTCTATCCTAAATGTTGTGATTCCTGCTATTGTTATTTACCTTTCAGACATTGATTTATGATTCTTGATGCTTAATTATATGTGTTAATTTCTTATCAATCTTGATGCATATCTAGTTGCCAGTTAATTACTTAACCATTTTAATTGTCAATCGATCTTGAATGCATGATACGAATAAGCCTTGAGTCGTAGCTGAGATAGGAACATTCGTAGGAAGCATATTCTTTGTGATCCTTTTGGAGTTACTTATTTTCATCTAGAGACATAACAGTAATAGGAAAAATTAGTAATCAACTGCCACAATTGTCGTAACTGAAGTTGTTGGTTACATGTGTGATCTTCCATCTTGTCTAGATTAAAATTGGTTAATAGGAAGCAGGATAAACATACGTTGTGGGTAGGATTAATGCATCCCTAGGGTTAGTCTTTCTCTCTTTATTATCTCTTTGAGTTTTTATTGCTTTAGTTTATTTTCAAGTTGCTACCTTTGCTTTGGATTTAATATCCGAAGCCCTAAAACATTTCAAACCAAATTCTGTTGCTTGGATAATGATGAATTATTGTTGAGTTAGCTTCTGTGTTTTCGTGTTACAATCCTTGTGGATACGATACTCGTCTTACCTATATACTTGCACGTTTTCGTGTTAGAAAAGTGAACGATCAATATCATTGACGAGTTTCCTTCAGGTGGGATTTGTGGTTCCTCTTTCGGAACTACGCCATCCTATTTCATCTTTAGATCCATCATGTTTAGGTTAGCAAAAGATTCTGCTAATTAATGTAGATCTTCAAGTTCGATTCCTTCAAGGTTCTTCACGACCTTTTTCTTGTAAGATTCGGACAACCTCTTTTGATGAGGTTATTTTTTTGGCCTTATCCACTGGTACTGGATAAATAGGTTCTCCAAGCAAATTGTTTTTCCTTCTTGGTCTGGAAAATATTGGTGGTTGTTGCTCTATGCTTCCAACTTTCTTCTGGATATCTCATAAAGGAGTTAAGATTTTCTTGTCTCACGTATATCTTGATCAATTCTTGAGATACACCATATAGGTTGTTGCCGTAATATTGTATCGTCTTCTTGATCTCTCATTGATCTAACAAATTTAAGAAATCCAACAAAATTTCTTTAAAATTAGGAGAAGAGACTACTCCGTTGTTTCTTAGCTCCATCAATTGTGAGGCGGATAAGAGCTATCTCTAAGGTTTCTCAATGCCTCTTGAAGTTGCGTTGACCAAGACAAGTTCATCGACTCCCCTCAAATTTATATGGATAGCCCGAATATCTTGGCCCGTCTCATTATTTTGAACAAAATATTCAAAATGATTCTCGATCCACCTAAGAATGTCTCCTAGTTTTTATTTTTGGAGATAAAACATGTATGGATTGCATCTTAGATAACGGTCTATATCTATAATTTTTCTTCGAGTTTCATCCATTAGGATAATACATAAAGCATTAAATAATTATAATTCCTCAATAAATAGCTAGACTCTAATATCATTTGAAGCGCGAATCAGTATGAAAACAAGTAATAAGGAAATAATTGTCCACAACTATTTTAGAGTGATTTACGTAAGTAGATAGTTGAAGAGTTGGGTACTTTTCACGAAAGATAGGTTTACTTGAATTTCTAATAAATCAAAAGACTTGTTGCTGCGTATAGGGATGTCAACTACGGCGGTTTACCCTGGACCGATCCGAACTGCTCAAAGCCCATTAAATTTTAAAACAACGGTTCGGTTCCGGTTCGGTTCCAGAACTGTTGGACCGGACCGGTCAAGACCGCCCGTTTTGTCCGGTTCCGTCCCGACCGTTTTTTTTTTTTTTTTTTTAAAAAAATTTGAGCATTATATATCCATTTTTTCTGTAAGAACAATTTACATTTGAGTTTAATTATGAAATATTAATTAATTTACTAAAACCATCATTTACCAAAATTCATATCATTTGTTCTGGTTTTTTTGTTCATCATATTTTGCTTTTTGTAGAAAATGAAGAAATAAATACAAATGTACTGACCTTAAGTCCTCCGTTAGAGAAATTTACATACATGTTTTCTTATACTAACTAGGCTTAGATCCCAGCCTATTAACCCACTGATACTCTCCATGGTGTTGGCTACACCTAAACGAACCCGGATGACTGGTGGGGGAGCACAGACACACCCTCTGGGGACTTGCAGACTTATAATCACCCAGCCAGTAGGGATAGCACATCTTCACCTAATAAATTACCTTGAGTACGAATAAGTTCCCTATTCTCGTTCATGCCCCCCAACATGATTTATAGCCGAGTACACAATAGGTTCCCTCCTCCCCCATGATTGTGGAATATCGCCTAATTATACAAATGAATATGTTAGAATAGACAGATTAGTTTGGTGTATATTTGCTCCGTTTAAAATTGGTGTTTCTCTTGATTAAAATGTGTTTAAGATTCGGTAACCTAGGTTAGAATGGGTAATACCCGATCCGGATCCATAATTTGATGGTCCGGATCCGGTCCGGTTTAGTATTTACTGGGCCGGTGCCAGCAACCGTAACCAATACTAAATTATTGGTTCTGGTCCGGTTAAAATCCGCCCGTTGACACCCCTACCTGCATATAATGCGCCAGAACACACACAAGTTTTTGTGAATAACATTATCGTTTAACTGATAATGGAATTTCTTTTTTGACCAAACTGTTTTGAGATATAAAAGAGAAGTTTCTTTAAATGTTGAGAAAGGTGAAACTTATACTTGAAGAAAATAAATGTAAAATAATATTGGTGGTATTTATAAATGTTGCAAATCTTCATATACCTTGAATGGAATTTCTTTTTATTAAAAAATATATAATTTTCGAGTTAAAAGAATTAGATCATAGTTTTCTTGAACTTCTAGACTAGTCAAATTATTGACTATTTTCAAAAACTACTAAAATATACGATTTTTCTAATTATATCCTTTTGTGGTGCAAATTTACGTTTAATGTTGCTGACTTTTTGGTGGCTAGATATCAAGATGTATTTGCTTAAACATATAAGATTATTGATGAATATTTTTTTAAATATAAACAAAAATTTAATTTTAAAATGATAGTTTATTAAAGGGTGGTCGCATATAAAGACGTTTTTACGTAAAGATGTGAAAAAATTACACTCAATTAAATTTTTTGATTAAATATAATTTCACGCATTCTCTAATAAAGACATTTTCAAAAGAGAGAAAATATTCCATTACTGTATCTGATTTTTTCGAATTACTAAATTGTGCTGACTTGATGTTTACATAATAATTGACGAAAATGCGAAAAAGAAAAGTTGGGCGAGGTGCAGCAACGTAATAGACGTCATCGTCCACTACTATTCTACTATTGTTTCGTCTCGTCCATCAAAATCGCTCATCGATTTTGATAAGACGAGCTTTTAATAAATTATAATGTTTGAAAGAAATGAATATAAAAAGTGTATCTCAAGATAATAAATGAATATATTAATGAATATTGAGTGTAAAAAGGTGGGCCATAAGGATTTTTTATAAATAAATAGAAAAATTTAGGATAAAAATATAAAATTGATTTTTTTTTTTAAAAAGAGTGAATTTTTTTTATGGACGAATTAAAATAAAATTAAATGCACGATTTTAATGGACGAAGATGAGTGAAAGTATTATTTTTTTCGGTGGAAGACAGGTAAAACGGATTTTGTTACATCAAGTTTTATTTCCTTTGAATGTAGGCCTAGAGGTGGGGGGCTGGAGGTGGAGGGCGTTGTTCTCTTTTGAAAAGTCAAAGACGAATAAAACTATAAAAAATCAATATATAATAGGATTAGTGAAACTTGATGTCACATCATCCTTATATCTTATGTAAGACTCTTATATTCCTCTATTCTTATTTATCTAAATTTCTATTTAATGTTTTTAAATTTTAATTTAATCATACTAAAATATCTTATCCCACATCGATTTCTAATCATACTCCACCAATCGAACAACTTATATATATACTTAGAATCAATGTATATTTTTCTTCCTACAATTATTTTTCACCACTAATTTATTTGGCTAATTAATTAGTTAGATGGCCAAATAAATAGTTATATATTTTGCACAACTAATTTAATTTGGCTAATTAATTAATTAGATGGCCAAATAAATAATTATATTTTTAAATTTACTATCCATTTAATGTCACATTATCAATATATAATAGGATTAGTGAAACTTAATATCACCTTACATAAATATCTATAATGTATATATTTTTTATTTTTTGCGGTAATTATTCGTAACCTGTTCCATCAAGATATAAAATTATTTCGAATGTGTCAGGAAATAATATGTAATTATTTTCTCGGAATTGAAATTTAATTGACGAAAATTATTTTTTCTTGGGATAAACATTTTTATTTTAAGTAGTCTACAGAAATGTTAATTATTTGAATGAATATTTTTGTCTTTATTTAAAATCATGTGAACCCCAAATAATTCCACCAAAATTATCTCTTATACGGAAAAAAAGATGTACTCCATCTGTCCCATTTAAAATGTTTCACTTTCCTTTTCGGGTTGTCCCATTACAAATGTCTCATTCCATTTTTGGAAATAATTATCCCTTCAAAAAGTGTGGGTCCTACCCACTTTTTAACACTTTAACTATTTTATATTTTTCTTAAATACCCCGCTAGAAAAGTTAAACGGTATAACTTTGGGTGAGACGGAGGAGTAGTATATAATGTATGGACAAAATGGCAATTGGAAACTTTGAATGTAGTATTCCACAATAATTGGTGGATCAGATTAATTTGTATTTTACATGATAATATTTAAAATATTCTATTTACTTAAATATTTAAAAACACAATTTAGTCTAAATAATTTGTTTGTGGACATCTTGATACACGTAACACCAGTTAATTATAATTATGTATTGTAGAATTAAATCGATATATTTCTCTAAGAAATCGTGTATGGATAATTTTGTAGCAATCAATATATACTCCATTCTTATTTATCTAAATTTCTATTTAATGTATTTTAAATTCTAATTTAATCATACTAAAATTATCTTATCTCACATTGATTTCTATTCATATTCCACCAATCGAACAAGTTATACATATACTTAGAATCAATGTGTATTTTTTCATCCTACAATTATTTTACACCACTAATTTAATTTGGCTAATTAATTAATTATAGGGCCAAATAAATAGTTATATTTTTTAAATTTTAATCTATCCATTTAATGACACCTCATGGATGAAAATGGATTAAGAATAAAATTGCGATAAGAATGAAAATCATGGATTGAAAAATATACTAAAAGACTTTGAAAATGACCTTTTGATAAGATGTTCCTTTAATTTGACTAATTAATTAATTAATTTGTAAAAAAATACTTATATTTTTTTATTGAAAAATTAATTTTGAAAGTTTAATTTGCTTAAGGTTACTTAACTTATTTTAGTCAATAATATTTAAGTTTGTCAAATAATACGAGTCCATATAGGTTAGAGCAATAAATTAGCAAATTATCTTTTCTAATCAGACTCAAACCTACATAAATAGTTGTATATTTTTTCATCCCAAAATTCTCAATTATTTTGCACTACCAATTTAATTTGATCAATTAATTAATTAGTTGGCCAAATAAATAGCTATATATTTTTATTGAGAAATTTTGGTCAATTTAATTTGGTCAATTTCTCATAAACTTCACAAATTTAAAATCTAAAATAAATGGATATATTTTGTACAATTTATATAAATAAATTTTGATGCTCATATTGATTTTTCATGAGATTTCACAAATTGATAAAAAAAAATTTAATAATAATGATCAAATTTTCATTGATAGGATAATCATACATATTTTATAAATTTAAATAGTTCATCAATTAGTGAATATTAATATACGAGAATGAGGCAAGAACAAATAGTAAAATAGTTTTTTATTTGTGATAATTATATATATATATATATATATATATATATATATATATATATGTATAAGTTCTAAACATATCATGACATTGATTGTATATTTACTTATAAATTTCTCAATTTTTAACTGTTGGAGCAATATATATTTTATTAATTATATATTTCATAAATTTAAACGAATTTGGATAATTAGCGGATATTACTATACGAAATGAGACGAGAACATGATTTTCTCTATTTGTAGGTCTTTTCTTATTTATATTATTTTGATACAAAAATATACATTATAGATAGGTAAATACATTAATCGATATCTCTAAGTAATTTTTTTTCGATTTTAATCTTTTTTATTTATATGATAATAATTAACCATATAGTGTTCAACTTTTATTGATACGGATAACTAATTATTGTATCAACTTATATTTTTCACATGCTTACGGATGTTAAAGTGATTCTTACAATTAATCTTCAAGCATACGTTTAATTTTCATCATATTTTAAATGTTTAGTTATTTTCACAATTTTTAATATTTTCACAATTATCGGTGCTCGATTTTTTTAATACTAGATACTATTAATATTTACTTTATAATATTTGGATATTATTATACGGGTTTTGATAAGTAACATGTATTTTATAATTATAGATACAAAGTAATGTAATTTTCCGTCGAATTTCGACGGGTTACACACTAGTTATATTGTAAATGAAACGTAGAGGATGATTGGTTTGAGCTTATAAGTTGATGTGAAATATTTGATAAAATAAATTTTTAAATAGTTGATAAATTATAAAAATATGTTCTAAACTTCTAATAATTTATAAGTTTTTTAATTCTAATTTTTTATAAGCTTATAAATAATGATGGATTTAAAAAAATAATTTTACTATAATTCATTCTTTCATACATATATCGTATTAACTTCATTTCTCATTAATTTTTTCTCTCTAATTATGATATTCTTTTTATAAATTACGATTATTTCTCTAGCTTATAAACTTAATTATCCAAACATTTTGACAACTTATAAATTCTTAAATATTACTCTCTCCATTCCATTTAAAGTGTTCAATTTCTTTTGGGCACGAGTATTTAGGAAAAATATATAAAATAGTTAAAGTGATAAAAAGTGAGTAAAATCCACATTTTTTGAATGGATAATTACTTCCTAAAATGGAATGAGATATTTATAATGGGACAACCCAAAAAGAAAAATGAGACATTTTAAATAGGACATAGGGAGTATATTTTATAAGTTTTTGAAACATCAAGAGTTTAAAAGCTCTCTAAAGTAAGCTTAGTCAAACTCCCTTATAATATTATCACATAAATCAATTCAAGCTCTCCCAAAAAAAAATCATACTCCCTCCATCTCCAAAATATATTATTGGGAATCTTCGATGCAAATTTTAATAAAACTTGTTAAGGTTTTGTAAGTTGAGTAAGAGTCTCACATTAATATAATGTTAATTTAATTAATGGTGAGCCATGAATGATAAAATATATAAATAACTGATATTATGAAACTAATACGTATGGATAGTGGTGGATCATGAGTGAAAAAAAATGCAAATAAAGAGTATTGTTGATAATAATGAATATGAAGTTTTTGTAAGGTAGTTTTCATGTATAAAAAAGGGAATAAATTTGGGGGATGTAAAAAAAAAAAAAAAACTAAGAACAAATTTTGGAAACGAAGAGATTATAAAATTCATCACTATTTTGGCGAGCATATTTCCTTTTTGGGACGTCCTCCAATTTTCTTCCTATCTATTTATGGAAACTATCTTTCCAACTTCACCCTCAATAATATTCTTATTTATACCTTTTACCACCTATGACCAACCACTATTTTTTTTCCACCTTCAACAACCTATTTATTTACATATTTTACCACCTATGACCTACCACTAACTAATCTAATATTACATTAATGTAAGACCCTTATTACACTCACGATACACTCATCAATTTTCATTAAAACCAGCACTCCAGATTCATAGGAAGAAATTTTGGGGACAGTTGGAGTATTTGACATCACTTAAAATAATCAGTTCAAATATAAATGTATAGTTACTTTCACATACATGCTAGCGTCTTCAATATAACTAGGATACTAAATTAGATACTACATTTATTTCTGAATAAATGTTTTAAGTCGTGAAAAAACGTATGTCAAGAAAATGGAGAAATTTAATTTTCTTATCTGTAATTGTGGTGAGGAATATAAAATGCATTCCAAGTCATAATAGTATTGGGTAATCGAACTTTGGTAAATTTGATAGTTTGACATGCTTTTTATCCTATGTTTCTGAAATAACATACTTATTCAAAATATAGATAGCATTTAAGATATATTATATAAAAAAAGGTAGAAAATCAATGATACATATATGAAATAATTAGTAAGTGTATTGGATGGGAAAAAGTAGCATATTAATTATTAAAGGCATTATAGAAAAAACATTTGAATATAATGAACTTTGAATTTTTATGAAGGAGTGAAATTATGAATATGGCTACTAAAAGAAAAAACAAATTATGAAAATAGGACACAAGTGGAGAGTGACATAATCTTAGCTAAAGCATGTGAAGAGTAAAAATAAGGGAATCCTGTAGAATTAAGGAAAAGCAGCGACAGAGAAAAAAAGCAGAAAGCAACATCGAAAAGAGGACAGTCGCTGACATTCAGACACACATTGGTGGGCTGGGTACATTTCCCCCTTTTATTTACTGCACAGCCAACGTGAATACATAATTAAAAAATGCCAAAAAAGGTATAAAAAAAACACTAATTATTGATTGATTAATTTAATCCCGCATTGAGTGCATTGCATTATTAAAGAAAAGAGTAAAGAGCAGTAATTCAGTTGATGAACCCCTGCTGCTGGATGTGTGAGTGTTTTAGAGAGAGATGAGTGGGAGATCGGTGAGGTTTACGCTGGTGATTCTGGCTGTGATTTCAGCGCTCTGCGTTTCTGGGCCGGCTCTGTATTTTAAAGTGAAGAGGGGTTTGAATTCGAAGGGGATTTCAGCTTCTTGTGCTCCATGCATTTGCCATTGTTCTCCACCTCAATCGCTCTCGCACCTTGCTCCTCGTATCACATTCTTCCCTTCTAACTCTCTCTTCATTTCTTAAATGTTTTCTGCGTTTTTATCTCTTCAATGCTTCGCGATTTTAAGGTTTCTTGTGATGAAATTGGAGTCTTGATGGTTTTTGTGCTGTTTTTGGCTATTTAGCATTATTTGCTTCTTGAATTCGATGCCCTTTTTCATCTTGAGTTTTGTTTCCCCCAATTTTCTTATAGCACAATTGAGCCATTTGGGGAAAATGTAGCGCCTCTAGAACATCATTTCTTCGTGTTGTATTATCTTGTAACGATGAAAAATTGACAATGCATAGGTGTTTGATGACATTTCTAAGAGCAAATGCTTAGGTGCTATTCTAAGAAAGTTCAAAGAAGAGGAAAGAAAGACAATATAGGAAAGGCGAGCAACATGAGAAATAAAATACGTTAGAGAAGGAAGAGGCAAATGAACCGTTGAGTTAGCCATTACACGAAACACTAACCAGCGATGAAATTTCAGCCGTTATTAACTAGAAATTATTTGGCTCTCCGCTCCTTCGATTTCTTCTCATCTTCATTCTTAGATTATGTTCAATTCTTAACACGGCGAGTTTCATTCAATTTAACATTTTGTAGCTTGGAAACTCAATTTTATTGACCCTTTCAATTTGTTTTACTTTTGTTTTTTTGTTATCTTTGCAGGCTTGGCTCATCTCACTGTTAAAGGTAAGAATATAACTAAACTTTCACTAAAAGCCTGCTATCACAACCATGTTCAAGATAGCATGTTTTTTTAGTGAACTTTATATATATATGGGAAGGGGATCAAATAGAAACACTCCCAATGCTAGTTACTAGAAATCAATCTTGTCCGTATATATATAGTTTTAAGGATTAACATGAGAATTATTTTTTCCATGTGAAAACAAAAAAATGATGAATTTATTGTGAAAGTTAATGAATCTGTTCAAAAAGTTATTAAATCCAAAAAAATAAAAAATTTCGCCCCTCGTGTGATTCGAACCTAGTCGGAAATTTCGAATGTTGCGGATTCAATAACTTTCCCGGTACATTCATCAACTTTCATAACAATTTCATTTGGTTCTTACGTTCACATTGTAAAATGGTTTTATTTGAACCTCACTTTATATATATATATTTAGTATGAAGAAGTCATGGTGAAGATTCTGCTATGGCAGATTGTGGAAAAGATGATCCTGATCTCAAGGAAGAGATGGAGAAGCAATATGTGGACTTACTATCGGAAGAGCTAAGATTGCACGACGCTGTAGGTAAGGAACAATCCCAACACATGAACATCACTTTGAGGGAGGCAAGAAGGTTGGCTTCTGAATATCGGAAGGAAGCTGAGAAATGCAATGTCGCCACAGAAACCTGCGAGGGTTCCCGGGAACGAGCTGCTTTGCTGCTCACTAGGGAGAAGAAGATCACAGCGTTGTGGGAACGAAGAGCTAAACTCTTTGGTTGGGAATAACTGTAACCAGAAATTGTAGTGATGATGCTCTGTAATGACAAATTTAGTGTACACTTTTCAAATTTGTAGAAATCTCTTAATCTTGCTGCAGCTCATTAGATATAACTAAAGCAAGCTAAATTTTTTAAACATGCGAAACTCATCCATTCAAAGTGTATATAACAAACAAAATTCTGAATGCATTTTGGCCAACGCTGGAACTTTTATTCACAATTCTAAAATCAAAAAAATTCGAAGTTTCTCACTGCAGTAACTGCAATGGTCAATGTAACTGGGATTTACAAGAAACATGACTGCAATCCAGCTTGCTAAAAGGGATCAGAGAAATGATGAGTTTAAATATATTGGTATGGTCTTGAAGAAAGCTCCAAATACGTGCAGGCACTTCATGAAGAGCCGCACACTACATCTTCGTTATATACCTGCTCCGAAAGAATAATCATCAAACGCAAACTCATCATTTGTCGTGTTCTCATCTTGTTCCTACAAATCAAGAAAACATGATGTATCGATAACATTTATGTATATATCCTGCTCCTGCAGAACTTGGTAGGACACAGTAGAAAAGAAACAAGAATACACTCAAATGACACACGTCGTTTCTAAATTACTAAAAGAAGATGCCAGGTGGAGTTAGAGCTCACCAAAAGAAGAGAAAGAAACAAACAGAAAAAGGTGAAGAAAAGGCAACAAAATTATGGCCATAAAGTTCATAAGAGGCATTAAAGTTTTCAATGCTAGTGAAGTAAAAGTTATGATAATCTATGATAGTGCAGATCCCACCAATGGAAATGACCAAAAAGATTAAGCAAATCTTTCAAGATAGAGTCGAATGATTGTCTACCCGCTTGATCATAGCATTCACCAGCTCGTCCAGCGAATCATAACCCTGAGGAGCAAATCCCGACTGTAACTTGGGTTGCTCGAAGAGGAAGTCCTCATTAGACCTTGATCTGGATTCTGTCACCACCTTTCCATCTCCATTCTGCTGCACAAGAGCTGAAGCACCACCACTCGATCTGCCACCACTATACATATCCATCTTCGAGTTCAACATTCCGCTACCCTGCCTTTGTTCTACCCAACTTTGGGCTGGGACTTGATTCATATTCTGCACATCTCCCAATGAGCCTACCTGGCACTGCATTTCTCTCGAATCTTCAAAAGGCGGCAAGGCCATGCCAGAAGAAAGGCCTACATAAGGCCCATTTGAAGAATTATTATCTCTCAAACTATTAAGAGGCAACAGACTGTGAAAAGGCTCAGCAGATAGCAGAGGATTCAGGTGCATTTTAGATGGCTCCACACTATTCTGCCAGCTCTCATTGCATTTTCCAGGATCCAGCAAATTGGTGGGACCACAAACACCAAAGGATTCTGAGGTAAAAGAGGCTGACTGATTCCCAAACCCTCCACCACTCAGAGGTCGTTGTGCATTTCCGTGCAGCATTAGCGGATTACTCATGCCTAGAGCTGCTCCAGTATCTGCAAACTTACTGCCAGTTCTAAAAATTCTCGAGTTGCTGATGCTATTGATATTTGCAGTGCCCTTATGCTGTTGCAGCTGATCCAGTTCCAGAGATGGCTGGATTCCTTGAAACAAACTCGGACTTTGGTTGGAAGTCGGAGGACAAGATTCATATTCCGAGTGAATTGATGGAGTTGCTCAAGTTTTGAGCTTGACTCGCTTGACCAGTGTGGACGGAGTAAGGTTACGGATATTCACATTCCCGGGCTGTTTAGTCGACCAAGCATGCCACCAGATAAGGTAATAACGCAACATTCGTGAGTCTTGATCCAGTAAAGTTTGATAATCTCCGAACCCTTCCAATGAGTCCATATGCATGAAACTGGAATCCTTAACCCCGAGTGCAGCTGCCATGTTTGCTTGCTGGGTTGCAACTGTACTAATTCTTTTCAGGTAAAGCCTATACTTCTGCACGACAACAACAAAAAAAATACAAGAATTACTTCTAATAGAGCCGATAATTTGCTTTTCATCCATTGGTAATAATTTTTCAAAATCTAAAATGCCAAAAGATGTGACTTGTGAGAGGTAGCTACAGTAAATATAGCACATAAATGGTCTTAAATAGGAGGCTATAACATTAGGTCCATTTACACCATGCTTTGAATTGTATCTTTGAAGTCTTCTTCACATAGTTGATGAGACAATTTTAAAGAATAATAAGTAATTTCACTTAAGCAAGGGAAAAAAATAGGTCGAGAAGGATTAGTGCCTGTAGATGGCTCGCCACATTTTCCCGGTAAGGCCTTCAACGCTCATCATGTCTAGAATTCTTTTGGGAACAGCCTCTGCAATGAGAAACATAACAAAAGACATCAGACATTAAAAGGTGCAATATCAAACGAAAATTTCTGTATGTCGGAAAATAATAAAGTTAGAAGATCTCACTTTCAATTCCCAACTGATTAACCGATGTAACAAACTTCCTGTGAAGTTCTATAGTCCAGACAACCCGGGGTTTCTTCTGAGTCCCGTTGTCTTCATATTCATTTCCATTATCTTCGATCTCATCTTCTTCATCCTTTCTCTTTCTATTGAATTTTCCATTGTGATCAGTATTTCCTGCCAATGGAGACCCTTGACCTTCTCCACTTGCCTGATGAGCTTTGGCTTGATCACTCGATCTATTCTGGCTCTTAGAATCGAACTTTTTCCTCCTTATCACATGCTGCCAAATGTTCCTCAGCTCTTCGGTCCGAATAGGTTTTACCAAATAGTCGCAAGCACCATGAGTAACCCCTTTCATTACAAGCTTCGGATCACTATTTGCTGACAGCACTGCAACAACATAGCAATACATCAGAACAAGTGTACATAGCAAAATCTTGAAAATGCTACGATACACAACCCGAAGCCCGTTAAAGATTTAGCTTGAGGATTAGCTTACTGATAACGGGTAGATCCATTTCGAGACCAACAAGTTCCAGAAGCTTAAAGCCATCCATGTCGGGCATGTGCACATCACTAATCACCAGGTCGAATCTGTCTTTGTTTTCTCTTATCATCTTCAACGCAATTCTTGCCTGGTTCGTTGTAGTTACTGTGGAAATCAATAAATGTCTTTGTTGAAAACAGTAGATCAAAATTCAAGATTGGAAAAATTCATATAGAAAAAACAATTAACGAACAAGTCTTTTGAACGAGATAAACCGGATTGTGCATGAAAATCTGACAGAATACCAGCATATTCCTGAAGAATTTGCAAGTCCAATCTTAGGGCTATTTTTGATAATCAGATTCTTTAGAAGCAGAAGAATCAAGAAAAATGATGGCTGGTTCATATAAGCAGAAACTGCTTATGAGACTCGCAATATATTGTCCCTTACAAATCATCTTAACAGCAAATACAAAGGCACAGTAGTTAGATGACCAATTTCGTTTTATGTCATTCTTCTACCTCAAAACATATAATCTGGAGTATCTAACTGGAGCAATTGGGTCACACAATTAGAAATCTATAATCTGAAAATACTTAACACAGTTAGAAGTGCCTACTAGAATTGAGAGTATAGACAATAAACCTTTCATAAATCTAAAAAATTCACAACATTCTTATCAAGTCAAACAAACTTGATATAGCAGAATTCAGAAACCCTGACAAAAAACATAACTAAAATCATAAATTCACTAAGAGTTCCGAACAAAGGCAGATATTTCAAACAAAATATCAACAGGCAGTCAAGTAACAACTCAATTAAACTCAAAATCCAACTTTTCTAGAAGCAGAAGAAGAAAAACAAACCATTGTACTGGCATTTTCTGAGTAAAGTTTCCAACAACTTCAAGCAAGTTGGGTCATCATCAACAGCAAGAACGCGCATCCCGGCCGGAAAATTCTCAGCATCACCCGTTGTCTCTTCCACAATCATTTTTGCACAACTCAAAATTTCAATTCACAGACAATTTCAAGAAACCCAGATGACAAAAAATAACAAACACCGAAATTAGAGGCTAAAAGCAAATTTTCAACAGTCAAAGTCGCTTTCTTCAAAACTCCCGCAAAAACCCAGATGCAAAAGAGCTTCTTTCAATATTGAAGCATTGACTGAAGAAGATAGGGAGAGAACAAACTACACGGCATGTTCGTGTGTTTAGAGAGATAAAGAGAGGGAAAAGGGTTAACTGAAGTAGATAATAGCTGTAGGAGTGGACAATGATGGTGGTGGACAGTGCAAAGTGAATGGTTTCAACCCAACAGAAAACCAAATCGTATCATTTTCTTTCTTTTACTTCTTCTAAATAGTACTCTCGCTGTGGGTGAAGAGATATATGTATGTAAATGGATTGTGTGCGGTGTATGTGAATAATGGAGCTTTGTTTATACTGCTGCTTTCAACTTTTATGCCCTCTCTCTCTCTCATGCAATTTTGGTAGTCGAATGGAAGACTTTTGGATATAATTGGCTGTTGATCATGTCCACCAAGAGTTCAGTAGATCATAGTTAATTTGAGGATCTTGACCGTTGGATTTGTATCAGCCAATATATTCGGCACGTGTTTTTGGGCTGGTTCTCAAATTTATATTAGGAAAATTTTGCTGTTTTGGAAATTTTAAGGTTTTCTTTATTAATGATATTTCATGGAGTTCCTTCCATGCCCTCAAAACGGATGTTTATTACTTTACGTGGTAATTAGTTGAGGTTATTTTAGGATTTTCCAATTTGGCTTAAATACCTAATGTACAATCTAGTAAATTAAAATCTTTAAAATTATTTCCACCTTGAATGCTAATGATATTCACTTTTCCCGTTTTTGGAAATCATTTGCAACTCACAGCACCACAAAATTACCCTATTTTGAAAAAGAAAGGGCATAAATCCATGGGAAACACCGGGATTTTCCTTATCATAAAAATAAAAATAAAAGTTTCTCGTGCATGTAGCTTATTTTCAATTGATTGATTTTACATTAAATTTAAGAGCTATGCGATTTAAAGAGACCATGTGTGATTAAATACACAACCATTTTAGGAACAATTACATTTAATAAAAGTACATATACGTGTGTGTGTGTTGGCGCAGTGGTAGAGTGGTTAACGCTCTGGCGGTAAAGGCCCTCGGGTTCGAGTCACCGTGACGCAGCCTTTAAAATTGCTGTATTAAATTACCAAAACAAAAAAAAAAGTACATATACGAGTATACTCTTCTGAATATACGACATTAATTAAGCCCCCGTCTGCGAGAGGATGATCAACTTTCAGATTTTTTTACCGGGAGTGCTATATATATATAATATATATTTATGTAATGCCTTCAAAACATGGATCGAACCGGATTGATTCTCTTTAATCCGGTTTATTATTTATAGTAATACTATCATTACTAAATTATCCATAATCTATTTTGAGACAGTTATATTATAAGATTATATTTTATTTTTATTTATTTATTTTTACTCAAATAATTTTGGAAAGATTGTTGACTTGTTTCCTAAAAATGGACACTAGGGATGGCAATGGACATGATTTGGATCGTATCTTGTTATGTCCATATTCATATTCGAATTTTTTTGTTTAGGTCCGGATCCGGTCCAGATCCATTGAGTCCAAAAAAATTAGATCCAGACCCAGATCCATGAGATCCGCAAGGTCCAGGGTCTAGATCTGGTTTCATATATTTTCTCTTCTAAAATAAATCTTAAATCAACTATAATTCACAGTAACACCATAATAATAATAATCTAAATATGCAATTAACATAATAATGAGTATTTCGAATTTCTACAATCATCATTATACAAGAAGATGTTAGTTAAAAATTTACTTTTGTTTTCATGACATCAAATAATATTATAATAAAAATAAAAGTAGCACACATATTTCACAATTAGACCACTCATATCTAATTCATATATTTTTTTTTTCAAATTCAATGTACAATTTTCTAATGTTATTGACCTACTATCCAATTCTATAATCTAGTTTATCCAACTTCGACTAGAAAGAAAAACAATATAATATACTTATAAATAAAATAAATATTACATATATATGGATCCATGGGTCGGATTTGGACCGTATCTGAATCTCGGATATCAAGATCCAGATCCGGATTTTAAAAGAATGGTCTGGATCCGATCCAGATCCGTTGGATCCTATTTTTTAAAGATCCAGATCCTGAAAAATGGATCTGGACCTACGGATTTAGACCGGATCCAGGATCCATTGCCATCTCTAATGACCACTATATAATTACATATATTTGTCCATTATATGTTTATATAAATTTGTATTTATATATTTCAATATCTACATTTATTTATTAAAAAAATTATCGATGAAATTAAAGACTCGGATAATGAGTTAGTAGGATTATAAACTCATGTAATTTTAGCTTCGCATCATTAATTAAAATAAAGGAACTAGGATGATTATATACTATGAGAATCAAGCCTACGGAATGAGTGGATATAAAAGGAATTACAACTTTTAAATTGTAACAATAAAAACGTCATGATAAATTATACTATATAACAAAACAAAGTTTATACTTGAGCAGAATATTTAAGTTGGAGATGAGAAAAATTATTTATTCGAAATATTCTACTATACCTCCACCGTGTTGGTAAGTCCTTATATTATATGTTTGTTTTCTTTTCTTTTTCCGTGGAATAATTTTGCTCAAACACAAGCACCTATATATCAATATAATGATAGAAATTCCAAATCATAACAAACTACTAATATATTTACCAATTACCAACTTCGAAAATTACAGTACAACAACGATCCATGATGGTGAAGGTATAAAATCTGTTTGTGTTAGAAGGAAAGATTAAGATATCCTCTCTATAATTATCACTATAGGCAATTAAGTAGATTATAAATTGAATTTAAATATAATTAATCTCTTAATTTCTGAAAATATGTAAAATGACAAAAAATCCATAATGACAAAAAAAGTAGATTATGTAAGTTTAGTATTTTCCTTATTTGTTTCCATACTAGTGTAAATTGAGAAACTAAAACTCTCCCAGCTTATAGTTTGTTACCATGTGATGACTAAATTAGCATCTAATAGAATCAAATTTGATAACTCAGAAAAGGAAACAAGAACTATACCTGTTTGTACTTTGCTACCATTTTGACGATTAACAGTTCAAATATAAATATGCATGAAATAGGAATGTATAAACTTCCACTTTTGTAGCTCTGATTTTATGATATTGGTGTCATGTAACCTTTAAGGTCTTTTTTATTCTTATTTGCAATGAGAAATTCGGTATATGCAATCCATGTTCATTTCCTATACATTAGTAGAGCTGCTTATTTGGTAATTGGATAATGGATATAACCGAACCGAACCGATATTCATCGGTTTTCGGTATCCAATAACCGATAAATTGGAGATTTGGATCGGTATTGGATAATGACTTGATGATAATTTCGGTTATCGGGTATACCGATAACCGAATGGGTATACCCGAATAACCGAAATTAAATAATTATTAATTTATTATTTTTATTATTATTAATTAAATACACAAGTTAATTAGTTAAGTCATATTAATAATAATAAATCATAACTAATAAGAGGTGAGATAATTTTGGGTATCCAAAATCATAATAAATCATAATTAAATACACAATTTATTATTTTTTATTATTTTTTTTAATTGGATAATTTTGGGTATCCAATAACCGAACCGATTATCCAATCGGTTAATTGGATAACCGATTATCCAATCGGTTTCGATTTCGGTTATTGGATTTGTATACTATCGGTTTGGTTAATCAAATTTCGGTTCGAATAACCAAACCGATCCAATAAGCGACCCATTAGCTGTGGTCGAGATTCGATTCCGTTTGCTAATCGAAACCGAAATTCGGTTAATCAAATCGAAATCACCAAATATACTAACCGTAACCGATACCAATCGATTAATCGGTGTTAGTCGGTTCGGTTATCGGTTAACCGAAATTAAAATTAAATTTAAAAAAAAAAAAAAAAAATACAAAAATTAATCGAAAATAACCGAAAATAACCGAATTAACCGAAAATAACCGAGATTATTTCAAATATTACAGAAATTATAATATAAATTAAATAATTTTACTTCATAAATAAATAAATTAATTAATTAATTAACTAATTAATTAATTTCGGTTAATCGGGTATAACCGTCGGTTAATCGGTTATACCCGATAACCGAAATTCACTTGCAATGAAATTCACTTGCAATGGGTAACTGATAACCGAACCGAAACCGAAAAATCGGTTATCGGTTATCGGTTAACCGATAACCGACTTTTTCGGTTTCGGTTATCGGTTAACCGATAACCGATACCCGTTTAAGCACCCCTACCATTAGCTCACAAGCATTCACTCCAATAAATTGTAGACAACCACAATAGTTTGCAGACTATATTACATAATAGCCTACAAATTTTCCTCTTACATGCTGCCACACTTGAGATACAAGCATACCACATATAAGTCGTGTGTGACAAGCTCAACCTAAAAGTGCATGTGAAATTCAACATCTCACAATTTTCAGTTGCTAGCTTTTATCTTTTGAGTTGTAATTTTATCAATATTTAAAAGAATTGGATGTTGTTAACCTTTAAATATTATATATCAAGCATTTAATTCATGGGTGCTTTTGTTGAATATTGAATGTTTATTAGTTTAGCAAATAGTTCATACTTATGTTATCTACTAAGGTGGCGTTCGGTTGGACGGATAAGATAATAATGAGATACAATATGAGATACATCAAGATTGAGTCTTGGATAATAAAAGGTGTTTGGTTGGCATGTTAATTTTGAGACAATTTAAAAATATGTTTGGTTTGCAATATTATATAGTCCCAAGTTAGTGCATATTTACTAATACACCCCTAATAAAAATACATTTATCTAACTATTATTAATTTTTTTATCAGATATTGTTTTCTATCATATATTGAGATACAAATTTGGAATGATTATTAGCTATTAAATTAAATTTGATGATATACACGTAAGTAAAAAATCATCATAAATATGCAACATATGTAAACAAAAATTATATTTAATTTTCAACATCTTATATTTTAAATAGCATAGTGTTACATACATGCTTGCAATTTTTTAACACAATTGAAAAATCTGCATTCAAATGAGCTAGTAATTAAGAAACGTATGGATACATTATTAGAAAGATACAAAAATTAACATAAGCAAATAAATGTCATTCATCAAAAGTAGTCAAAGCAAATAAATTCATGATTACTTATATACATTCAAAATCCCCAAATCATTGTTGGGTATATATATACATTTATCAAAAGCGGCCAAAGTTTCCAAGTCACGGTTGCCTACATATATCCAAAATCACCAAGAGATAGCTGCCCGTATACATTCATCAAAAGAAGCCAAATCAACAAAAATACCAAAAGATAATAGTCTAACTTTTGGCGATAGTGCGTGACTTAACGTTTCACAATTGCATATACCTTTTGTCACAACCCGATTTATGGTGAACCTTATCTTCGTTAAAATACGGGGTATTATACCTTTATGGCAATACCTTCTCTGCCAACATCATATTCACGAACGTGATTCGTTCACCTTCAGAGAAATTGAGGAATAAATCCATCACACTTGCATCAATCGTAATTTTGTAGGCAAAATACAATCGATTTTCCTCGGTACCTATTTTGCTCAAGGCTTCAAGAACAAGTTTTGTCTTGTCAACAACTTCAGGCTTGTTGTTCGTTGACTGTTCACCACGCCTATCAAGTTTGTCGACAAAAATACCAATAGATTCATTTTGTTGTTTGAAGAATTTGTCCATGAGGTCAACAATAATCGGCTCCTTTGAAGTTGTTTCAAGTCGACTACGCTTTCTAGTGGACTGAATTTTCTTTCCACCATCCCTTTTGTTGATGTTAACCGAGTGTGAGTTGCATTCATCGGGAGAAGGCGTATCTGCAACCTCCTCCTCAGCAGCAGGTACATTGTTGTAGGTAAACTCATTGTCAACTTCTTCATTTCTCTTAGTTTGAGAGTCATTCTGGTTGTCTACGGAAAACTCATCTGGATCAAAGTGAGGTATATATGGCTCCTAAGTTGCAGCTTTAGCAAGGTCTTCAGGACCTTGTGCATTTTTTCCAGTTGCACAATCCTTTCCAAAGATCTCGATCCAATCCTGGAAGTGTCGGAATGACCTGAATCGAAATGCTTTAACTTGCGAATGGACCTATTTAATTAACAAACACCATTCATCAATCTGAGTGATTTTTAAGTTTTAAATAAATAGTCCCACAATTACATGTATTGAAGGTAAATACATAAAGTTATATGTTACCTTGACATATTGCTGCCAAACGTCGTCGTTATCAACAGAAATCATGTTGTCGGTGTCGTTCCAACCAAACCCGCTAGTGTTAATCATGTTCAACAAGAGATAATAATGCTTTTTCCCATCATCAACTTAGACATTGCATCCGTTGAAGTCAAATCAGTTCCGGAACCTTACCCGCATCTCTTTCTCAATTACATCCAAATAACCGGTCCGAAATGCATTCTCCTGGCGCCAACCATCAACGACCAATTTTTTCAAAATTACAATAAGAGCATCTTCTTCGTCACTAGTCCAAGTTCTTCTTTCCCTATTTGAGACAAGAGGTGGAGGTTGAGGTGGAGGTGGAGGCGGAGGAGCTGTTCCCCTTGAGAAGTTGTTGTTATTAGACGAACTCATAACTTCTATTATATGTAACAAGGTATAAATAGTAAAGTTAGAGATTGCTGGAAACATCATTTACAAATCAAGTTCAAAATATAATAAGACAATTCTAGCGATCTAGCCACATCTATTGAGCGAGTTGTTCCCTAAAAGCACTCAAGCTTCGATGGTTCGACAACTTCGATATATTCTCCTTGTTCTCCATTATTGGCTACCATTATTTGCTCAAGTTGGATGATATATTCTTCATCACCAAACACAGGATCATACTCCATGTTCTCCTTAATAAAATTATGCAAGTATGTGCAAGCCATGATTATCATGTTTTGAGTTTGAACTGGATAATACGAATTACTACGTAGAATGGCCCATCGACCTTTTAGGTGTCCAAACACACGCTCAATGACGTTTCTTGCCTTAGCATGTTTCATGTTGAAATACTCTTGGTAATTTTGAGCTACTCGTTGACTAGCCTCCCACTCTCGCAGATGGTATCTAAATCCACGGTATGGCGCTAGAAATCCTTCACAATTTGAATAGCCACTATCACATAAATAATAGGAACCTACATAAGGCGAGTAGTGAGTGAAGTTACCACGCAAAGATGAACTTTATATAATGACATAGCTAATCTAAATTACATGTAGGCACTTTTAAACCATTTTCCCTACTAATTGCATTTTTCAAAACACGTCCATCAGCCGCGGACCCTTCCCATCCAGATAGTACGTACATAAATTGCTCATTTCTATCACATACCGCCAATACATTCGTTGCAATGTCACCTTTCCTTGAACGGTATCTAGGTTTATCTACAGCCGGGACTTGCACTTTGATATATGTTCCATCAAGTGCACCTAGACAACCCTATGAAACCCTCAAATATTAAATTATTAATTAAATTTTTATACATCCCAAGAGAATTATATCTAATCTTTCCTACAAGTCTTACCTGAAAGTATTTCCACGAACTATCTTCAGAATTTTCCTCAACTGCTTGGGGTGTGACTAACATGTAACGATGCACAATCATGATAGCACGCAAGATATTTTTAATGTATTTACTTATCGTGTCATATGACCTCTTGTAGTGAAAACCTATTACTCTAATTTTAGTATGATGAGCTATAACATTTAGGACAATAGCTACTTGTTCTTGAATGAAAACATATTTGGATGAGTGTAGTCCACCATGAGTTTCAAGTAATTTACACAATCTACTAAAACAAAGGCGGTCCATACGAAGCATATTGACGCATACAACATCACTAGCTTCAATAAGATTGTGCAAAAATATTTTTGGTGAGGTATTCTTTTTATTAAGTTGTACCTAACTGGAGTATTCCCTTCACTTGATACAAAGCATTTTCCCCATAAAAGTAATAACTAAACAATATCATACAAAAAAATGAATTTTGCCACATTAAATGGTGTAAAAATAGAACGACAAGCATTTTTTCATATGGATCCATATTTCACAGTTGCCAATTCCAAAGCCCTACATATGTTTCAAATATCATAATTAATAGAAGAATAAGACAAAACAAATGAACCACACTATAAATACATTATATAAGTCATTTATAACACACATTCAACATTCTCACTTCTAGAAAACGTTCTTGCAATGTTACATATCTTTCAAGCAATTTATCAAACAGTTGGAGGGCTGACCATAATTCATTTTGGAAAAATTGCTAGTTGACAGATAAATCTTTAAACAAAATGAAAAAATTAAAACAATAATCCTATCGATTATTTGATGACCGATTATGTATAAAGTTTCTGAGATAAAAGTAAAGCCACTAATTTGGTGATAGTAGAAATTAATTTTGAGTTTATTAGTAATGAGAAGGAAATCAAAATGACAACTCACCATGAAAGGGGCCTTCATTCACCTGTGCTACCTCTCTAGCCAAAACCACTATCACCCTCACTACATACCTATAATATGGTCATACGTCTCTAGAACTTAAATAAAGTAGTTATTGCATGTGCCATTACTAATGAGATCCAAATAGATTTGGTTTAGCCCGAGAATTTTATCTTGTAAATTCTCGTCTATAATAAAGGCATCTAATCTAATAGGAGCTTTGAAGCTAACTCAACTAATAGGGAAACAGGGAAAGCCATGGGTTTCACCACCGAAGCAAACTAGTGAACTACCTTTTTCCCCCGCTCACTAAAATCCACCCTTACCCTTAGGAATCTCATCCAACTCGAAATTTCTTAAGAAAAGAAAAGTTCAGAGAAGGTAATACATAAAAACCCTGGAATTTTTTTTAAGGTTTCTTCCTCAATTTCAAAACTTATTACAGGCACAGCTGTATAGAAATAAAAATTACCTGGGGTTCAATTGATTTTTTCTTCTTGCCTCTTCACAAACGTGAATCTCCCAAAGATGAGTGAAAGATGTCTACGAATGAGAGATATCTTGTGGAGTTTTTATGATGGTAAATACAAAAATTATAGAAAAAGTTGAGGATAGAAGAGGAACAAAAGATAATCTCAATCTCTGATAATTCATATCGCTGGGGTTGCCCTCAGATGAAGAGTCGTGAGATTATAGATATTTGATTCAATCTTAGATTGAGTAGGGGATTAAATTTTGCAAACCAAACATGAATATTATTTTGTCTGGGCCTTAATATCATAAACCGAACGGGCCGTAAGCAGATTCTATAACACCGGGGACTTCATGCCGGCAGCTCCAACTTCGCAATAGCTCTTAATCAGTATACATTTAGTGCAAAGAAATTTAATTTTCAAGCCCAATATCAAGGTAGGATGTTATCCATAAATTAAAAAAAAGCATCGCATATATATATATATAGATCCATTAAGAACTCATTTTTTTTAGAACTTGAGAACTATGCATGACGATATAAAGTTTTGCACAACGAAAACATTTTAAAATTGTTACACAACAAAATAATTTTAGAAAGTTTACGTTATGTACAACTTTATCTGTTTTTGTATCATCTTTAACTTCTTATGCATGGTTCGCAGAATTCACAAAAAGATGTGGTTCTCATTTGATCCACTTCATATATATATATATATATATATATATATATATATATATATATATATATATATATATATATATATATAGGGGTTGGATCCATTGAGAACTCATTTTTGAGAACTTGAGAACTATGCACGCACGTATAAAGTTGATAAATAAAATCTATAAAGTTGTGCATAACAAAAACATTCTAAAATTGTTGCACAACAAAATAATTTTAGAAAGTTTTCGTTATGCACAACTTCATACCGTTTTGTGCATCATCTTTAACGTCTTATGCATGGTTCGCAGAGTTCGCAAAAAAGATGTGGTTCTCATTTGATTCACTCCCTATATAGGATATAGATCATATAGGAATGCTAAGTATTGTGAGAAATAGAAATAAATTCTGTCCATTTATTAACATCAATCAATGGTACATATTTAACTAACGTGTGCTTAATATTGTGTAAAATATGCAATGCTTTAGACTTCCGAAAATAATGCTAAGGATATTTGTGTAAATTTGGTAAACACAAAACCGTTACCTATTTTTGTGGGATTACATATCTTCTATTTATGGATTGGTGTATGTTTTCAACGCAAATAACATATTCACGCAAAAACCATAATTTCATTATTGTTTGATAACTTTCTTTGTGTTATAGGATTCATGGAAAAGCAAGGTAATTTTTCGTGATGTTACAGGATTCATGAAAAACCATGTTAATGATATTCCTCTTTATGTTGCACTTATAAGGTATATTTGTTGCATTTACTTTGAATCACCATTGCTCAAATATTTAAGTTGTCATTTTATTGAATGTTCTTCGTTTGTTTATTTGAACCAAGTAATTTTTTATTTTTATTTATCCCTATTTGAAGTTTACGTTATTCATTTATTTTGGCTGCTTAGTTTATATTTCTTGAACTTTGATGTGTTTTAATCAATCTGTAGCATTTTGTTTCATAAATCTGTAGCATTTTGTTTCATTAATGTATTCACGTTAGATTAAGTTATGTTGCACTATTCTTGTATACATGTTGCATTTTATACGTAGTACCTTTGCACATTATTTATAAATCGATTTTTCTTTAAAGTGTTTCTAATAATAAGCACTTAATAATTTATTTATAAATTTATTACTATGTTAACCGTTACCTACCTATTATTGTGGGATTACATATCTTCTATTTATGGATTGGTTTATCCTAAGGATATATTTTTTTCGACGCACAGAACATATTCAATGCAAGACAATCAACGTTATATGCAACACAAATAATACAACAGAATTGAAAATATGTTTGCAAATATAACACAAATGCTACGAAATCATAATTTTGTGCAATACTATTAATGCAATGTGCCAAGAATCAAAACATGTTAAGTTTGACAAGATATTATGTCTAAACAGTTAAAAATATCTGAGTCATATTCATGTGCAGCGAGATATACATAATGTGTTGTATTCATGCCTTCCATATGCAATAATATAATTCGTACAAGACATAAAATAATGATATTTAATTATAAGTGCAATTAAAATACGGATGCTAAACAATCAACTTTATATGCAACACAAATAATCTGATGTGCATTAAGTACCTTTATATTGTTATTGTGCAATGATATATAGAATCGAATTGAAAATATGTTTGCAAATATAACACAAATGCTACGAAATCATAATTTTGTGCAATACTATTAATGAATGTGCCAAGAATCAAAACATGTTAAGTTTGACAAGATATTATGTCTAAGCAGTTAAAAATATCTGAGTCATATTCATGTGCAATGATATAAATAACGTCTTTGTATTCATGCCTTCCATATGCAATAATATGGAGCGAGATTTGGGCAAATCTTTGTCATGAAGTTAATATCCGGTTCTTCACACAAATTGTTTTCATGGAACGAGATTTGGACAAATCTTTGTCATGGATTGGATGACATATTTTAATGAATCTCCTTTTTACCCCTATACGATTTAAACAAGGATCTCAGTGTTTTTTACAGTAATTAAATGAGGTTTTGTAATTAATGATTTAAGAATAAATCTGTCCATTAATTCGTATGGAATCAATGGATGAGATGTATTCCTATTTCCTACATTTAATACCTTTCTCACCATAACCACCCCTATATATATATATATATATATATATATATATGTGTGTGTGTAGTCCTGCTCCTGCAGTACTTGTTGGGACACATCAGAAAGAAGGAAACAAGAAAGAATGCACTAAGATGACAAAGCATCGTTTCATTATCCTAAAAGAAGAGGCCAGGAGCTCACCAGAAAAAAAAAAGAAACGGAAAAAGCCTGTACCTCTGCACCACAACAATTTTTGTTACAAGAGTTACTTCTAACAGAGAAGATAGGTTTTCTTACATCATTACTCATAATCTTTCGAAAGATTAAAATGCATAAAACCCCACATAGTCGTGCAGAGGTATAGGCTTGAGGAAAAGCTTTACATAACCAGTAAAAAGCATCATGGAAAGTGGAAACTGATAAAATACCTACCATTTATTTGATCTATTGCTGGCTTAAAATAAGCAGATAAAATAAACCTAGAAGAAGCAACTGAAAATTAACGAAGCCAAGTACAAAAACAACTCACGAAAAATATATATGAATTTAAAACTAGAAACATCATGGAAACTGCAGGATATAAAATCTAAAGCCCATCATCACTTGTACTAATGCAATCAGATTTATGTCAGCGAGTCCTACACATATTTTGATCAACGAAATCCGATATTTTCAATACAAAATCCATTTAAAGGAGATAATTCTCATATTCAATTTGCTTATGAGACTCGCAGTATATTATGCCTAATAAATCACCTTAACAGCAAATACAAAGGAACGGTAATTAGATAACAGCAAAATATATCGTTGGATTCAAACTGTTAGAAGTGTCCACTAGACGTGAAAGTAAACATAATAGACCTCTCAAAAAAACTAAAAATTAAATCACAGTGTTCTTATCAAGTCAAACAGACTTCATATCCAGAATTCAGAAACCCTAACAAAAAGAATACTAGTGCTGTGAATTCATTTACAGCTCCTAACTAACGCAGACAAATTACACCGAATATCGATGTAACAACTCAACTAAACTCGAAGTAGAAGAAAAACAAACCATTACAGTTGCATTTTCTGAGATAAGTATCCAATAACTATAAGCAAATTGGGTCATCATCAACGGCAAGACCACGAATCCCCGCCGGAAAATTTTCAGCATCACCGATAATGTCTTCCACGATCATTTTTCAAAACTCAAAATTTCCTTTCTAACAATACTCTGGTTGTGAGCGTAGATTTGGTTTTTATTAGATTAGTTATAGTTTTGTTAATATGTGGAAAAAATAGTTAGGTAAGTTAAATCTGCAGACTCTTTTGTAATCTCTATAAATAGAGAACTAAAGAAGAAATGAAAGTTTGATCTTTTCTCTCACAATTGCATGGTTTAGCTCATAACTAACATGGTATCAGAGCTTTTTCTAAACCTTGTTGCTTCTGCAAATATTCAAAATCTTCTTTCTTTCTAAGTCTGCAGATCTATGGATTCCTTTCATCTCATTCAATAATCTTTCATCAATGCATCCGATCAGTCTAAAAATGGATTACACCAACTATAATTTCTGGAAATTTCAAGTAATCGCCCACTGCACGAGCCTATGGGTTTGAATATACCCTTCTTCAGCAAGTTTCTCTACCACAGTCTCTGGATCCCACATTTGCAGCACATACTGCAAATCCAGCTTATCTCACGTGGTTGAGGCACGATCAGTTCATGTTTAGCTGAATCCTAGCGTTGACTTCTCCTCAAATAATGGGTTACATTGATCGTTGTACAATCGCCGCTTAAATCTGGAGTGCCTTTGAAACATTGTTTCATTCTCAATCCAAAGCTCGTGTGATGCAGCTCCGTAATTAGTTCCAAGTGCTAAAGAAAGAAGATTCTTCTATTGATGATTATATTCTAAAATTCAGAGATATTTCTTACCAGCTGTTCAACATAGGTCAATCAATCTCTGAATCGGATCCGGTATCCTACATTCTTTAAGTGTTAGGTGCTGAATTTGAAAGCATTAGTTTATTGCTATCTTCTAAATGCGATGAGATGTCACTGCATGAGGTACAATTTTCTCTTCAAACTCATGAGCTTCGCCTCCAAAACCAAGCAGCTGCATCCAACATTGCAAATTTAGTTTTCCAACCTCAGGCAAATGTTGCCTATCAATAGAATTATGGCAACAATTATGGGAATAATCGTGGTCGTGACAGATCTGTCAGAGGATTAGGTAATCGTGGTAGGGTAAGATGAAGGTACGTATTCCAATGGTAACAAACCGATATGTCAGCTATGTGGTAAGGCAACATGTGGCATTCAAATGCTCGTGTTGCAAATACTGAATCTCACACTAACAATACCACATATTACAATTCTTCTTCATAGGTTTCTCATTCTGCTTCTACTGCCTACACCATCTCTTCTTAAGCAAGCTCTTGCCACTTCTGATTGGTATCTAGATTCTGGTGCATCAGCTCATGTCAGTGCAGATTTAAGAAATCTTCAAATCCATTATCTATAAAATCTGAGTTGTTATATGTCTTCAAAACTTTCTATACTTTCATTGGAAGACAGTTTGACACCAAACTAAAAGTCGTTTAGCTGACTGAGAAGAGGAGTATAGACCACTTAAACCTTTTCTTGAATCACTAGGTATCCAGACATCCATGCCCTCACACACATCAACAAAATGGAAAATATGAAAGAAAACATAGACATATTACTGAACTTGGACTTACTCTTCTTGCCACTGCTTCTCTTTCTCAAAATTTTTGATGGGATGCTTTTACCACAACTGTATATCTCATTATCAGGCTACCTACACCTTCCCTTAAAAAACATCTCTCTCTATCAAGCTCTTTTTCACATTTTGCCTGATTAAATCTTCTCAAAACCTTTTATTGTAGCTGCTTTCCATACCTCAAACCTTATATATACTTCTAAACTTCAGTATAGGTCTTCAAATGTTTGTTTCTTGGCTATAGTTATATGCACAAAGGTTTAGATGTTTGCATCCTTCTGGTCGAATATACACAGCTTGACCAGTCTTGTTTGATGAAAGAGAGTTTTCTTATAATGAGCTCTTCACCACTTCATCCTCTTATCCTTCATTAATGTCTCTTCCATATGTTCCAACATCAATTTCGCTTTTCCAAATACCTTTCCTCCAAATTCAACAGTCTCATCTTCTCAATCAAATGATTCATCATCAAGCTCATTATCTAATCAATCTCATGCTTCACCTAATCACAATATCCAAACTTCTCATGCATCATCTTTTACTTAGCCTTCTTCCAGCTCACATAGCAGAGCTCTCATTCTGTTCCTCAATCTTCTAACATTCATCCCACGATTACCAGATCAAAAGTGTGATATTTTTAAATCAAAGGTCTACATAGCCATTTCTAAAATACCTCCTACTATCATTTTCTTCATCCACTCTTTCTGCTGGTTCCACTGAATCTCACATCAAATCACCTAATTACATAACCTGTTTCTGATATTGTTGTTCTTGATCATCCTATATGGAATAGTTTCATGGTTGAAGAGATTGATGCTATTAAACTGAAAGATACTTGGGATGTTATTCCTCCTACATTTGATATGAATCCTACTGATTGCAAATGGGTGTATAGAGTGAAACTTCATGCAGATGATACTCTTGATAAGCTAAAAGTCAGGCTTGTGGCTAAGGGGTTTCAACAACTTGCTGGCTTGGATTTTCTAGAAACATTTAGCCCGATGGTGAAACCAATTTCTATTAAACTTCTTTTCTCATTAGCTGCTACTTACAAATTGGATATTCAACATATAGATATCAACAATTTATTTCTTAATTGCTATCTTGATAGGCCAGTTTATATGAAGCAACTACTAGGATTTGAAGATCCTCAACATCCAGGTTGGGTGTGCAGGTTAAAGAAGTCTCTATATGGTCTAAAACAGACTCCCCGAGCGAGCCTGGTAGGACAAACTTAAGTACTCAAGTTTGGGTTCAAATATTCAACCTCTGATCACTCATTTTTCTATACGAGGAAGGTTGAAAAGTTGTTATTGTTATTGGTTAATAATGATGACATACTAATCATCGGAGAGGATTCATCTATTGTTCATCATTTTATTCAAACACTTTCTGATGAGTTTGCTCTCAAAACTCGGGATAGTGTCAACTTCTTCTATTCAGGTTTCCATGAAAACTCACTCCTATAATCCGTCTCAAACAAAATAAATCAGAGATCTTCTTGTCAAAACCAATCTCCTAGCCAACAAGCCACATTCTTCTCCCTATGATACTGGTACTAAACTTCATAAACTGACATCTCTCCTTTTCTGATCCCACACTCTACCGTAGCATCATAGGAGCACTTCAGTATCTCACAATCACTAGGCCAGATATTTCTTATATGATGAACAAACTCATTCAGTTTTTTGCAAGAACCCACTAAGTTGCAGTGGACTGCTTGTAAGAGGTTACTTCAGTATCTTAAGGGAACAATTCATTATTCCTTCAACTTTTTCCCATCCTCTTATCTTACTCTTAATGTATACTCTGATGATGATTGGGCTGACTAAATTGATATCAGAAAGTCTACGGGTGGTTATTTTGTTTTTTGGGATCAAATCTCCTATCTTGGAATTCAAAGAAACAAAGTGTTGTTTCTCAAAGTTCCACTGAAGTTGAATATAGATCATTAGCTGATGTGTTTATGGAACTTATCTGGATTAAATCTCTTCTTCAAGAGATTGGTTACACTTTACCACAAGCACCTATGATCTGATGCAACAACAAAAGTGTTGTTGTTATGGCTTCAAATCCAGTTTTGCATGCTCGAACTAAGCACATAGAGATAGATGTGCATTTCGTTCGAGATAAAGTTATCAAAAAGGAATTTGATGTCAGACACATCTATTCAGAGGATCAAGTTGCAAATGTTCTCAGAAAGCCGGTTAAAATTATTTCCAACTTGAATGCTTATGATATGCCTGTTTTCCTTATTATTCTTTTGGGAAATTATTTGCAACTTTCAGCACCAAAATTACCCTATTTTTAGATTAAAAAAAGGTGGCCACTAAACCCCCGATATAACGGCGTAACGCCCGTTACTTTATAAAGAGTGAAATTTATGACTAAATTCCATTGCTATCTTATCTTCATTTTTAAAATGGTCTGCGCCATGAAATTAGTCTTACTGATATTTTCTTTATTGTTTGATTTCGGATATATACGGGCATAAACTTACATTTAATATAGAATCTATTCGATCTAAAGATACCATTTTTTATTAAATATACAACAATTTTACCTATTTAGGAACAATTATATTTAGTACAAGGATATATAGTATGCTGCAATACAGTCCGTAAATAATGAATTTCCGACATCATTTCAAGCCTCCGTCTACGAGAGGATGATCAACTTTTAGATTCGCTTAACTTTTTTCTTTTCCTTTCCGTCTCAGAAAACATATTTTCCTTTTGTTTTTGAAAGGCTTAACTTTTCATTTTATGGTCACTTTACTTGTAATCTTTAAGCCGCTATAATTGTTAATTTTAGTACATTTTTTTTTCCATAGGAGTGTAGATTTATAAACTAGAATTCTGCAATTTTATACTTTGTTACCGTGTGAGGATGAAACTAATATTTATAGAATTCAAATTCGATAAATCCGAAGAAGAAACAAGATTTATCAGTGTATGCAACTTTAGGGTCTTTGCATTTGTTTTATCTTTATAGCTCACAAACTCTCGCTTCAATAATATATTAACAACAAATCACAATAGTTCGCAAATCCCATAACATAGTAGCGTGTAAATCCTTGGTCTTGCACAAGAGCCACATGGCAGGGGCAAAATATCTTATGCAATGAGCTCAACCTACAAAAATCATACTTATCTACTTCACCACTAAGTTTGAGTATATTATTCTTAGATAGAAAGGTAAAAATACATATTTGATGTTTTCTATAAGTTCAAACTAATCATGGAATTTTAGGTACAAATGTACCTTTGATATATTTTCCAAGGATGAAATAGAACACCTTGAGCTCATTTAATTGGTAATCTTTTTGAAAAATAAAAAAATTTCGTAACACTACAATTAATAAGATGATTGAAAACAAGGCTTAGTTGAGAGTAATTAATAATACCAAGTGGTGGTAATGAGAGAGTAACTGAGTAATTGTTTCATTGACGTCTCGATGCTTGTTAACTAGGATCCAAATCGGAGTTACTTTGATTCACAGTCTCATATTCCATTTAATCAAAACTTTGCAATTCTAATGGATTATATGTGTATATACTATTGTAACTCATATTAAACATTTATAAATGGTCTAAAAGTAGCCATACTAGACATGCTACTTTGTAAGTATGTTATTAAAACCTATGTATGAATATCAAAGAATTAAATTTTTAATGAATGATGCTACTTTATATGTACGTTATTAAAAACTAAGTATGAATATCAAAAAATGAAATTTTTAATGAATGACAACTAACATACCAATGGCATTCCTCAGGACTAAAATCTGAAGACTATGAAATAGGAAAAATATAGTTCGAGATATATATATATAGGAGAGTTAACGTAGAAACCTTCTTTATCATGAGAATATGAGAACAAAAAAAATGATGAATTCAATATGAAAATTGATGAATCCACTATAAAAATTATTGAATCCAAAAAAATAAAATTTCGCTCCTCATGGAATTCAAACCCTAAGTGAAAATTATGAATTTTTGGATTCAGTAATTTTCTCGACGGATGCATTATTTTCATAGTGAATTCATTTTGTTCCTAACAAATTTTTATAGTTCTTAATTATCACGTTAAAAAATGCTTCTTATTTGAACCTCACTATATATATATATATATATATAAGAGATGGATCATGTAGAAATGATAATTTAGTAGAATATGGAATAAATCGAACCTTTGATTCGCTTGATCAATGGTTGAGATTTAATTTTGATTATCTTCTGCTTTTGTGTTTATGTGTTACGCGGAATCTTTACAACACTAGAACCCTTCTTGTCTTCTATCATGAATGAAAGATGTCTAAACTAATATATTTAACATATGTCTACTGAAAAGATGAAATATGTCTAAACTAACATATGCTAACATAGTAATTCGATTGTCTTACACAAATATGAAAGATATGCTAGACTTACATATCTATTCCTATTTCCTGCACTTATTTTCATTCTCACATGAACCATCCCTATATATATATATGTGTGTACTTATATAAAACTGTACAAGATCAAGGCAAAAATCAGATGAAAATGGCCTAAAACAAATGTTTTAGGAAAAATATTATGCTAGTGGCTGAGATAAATACCCGGCAAGAAACCAACAAGAATCTCCACCTGCGAGCAACATGCAATAATCTCAAAATCAGACCCCCCAAAAAAAGGCTAACAGATACAAGAACCAATATGTAGAATAATCAATAAGGAAAAGCATGAAAAGTATAGACAGCTCAGGCATAGAGCTTCATCACGTGTATATACACAAGAATTCACATAAATGTTAGACATCATCACAACCACGTTTTTCATGTAAAGATCACTACGAAAGAATGAATAAGAGGGTGCGGTGCTACTCTTGTAATTTGTAAACAATCTATTACTACACTAACTCTTGCAGCTAAACAACAACAATCTAGTATACACGAGGTGATGACAAGTAAAATGTTCAGCAATTCAATTTTACCTTGATGGATCGCGAAAAGCTGCTGCCTAGATTGGATCATCTTCAATCTTGATATACATCTTCATCCTGTGCGGTCTGCAGCTGGATTGCATGTTCTTGCTTAGCAGTTAATGATTCGGACCCTTTACATGAAGCAAACGAGTCGAGCAACTGTTTCCTCACAGGCAAACTTCTACGAGTAAGAGCTATTTTTTTGTAAACATCAAGCATTTGTTGCTTTTGAATTCTGCCGAGGTTGGGCCAGGATCAGTTTGCACCTTGTCTCTTTTGGAGAAGGAGAGTTTTTCCATTGCATTTACGAATTTCCTCAAGTGTTTGATGTACTCGGGAAATGTTTCTATATTGCAGTGCCCCGCGCCTTTCACCCATAATGGATCATATTTCTCCTTGGCAAGTTCCCATAGTCGCTTGCCGTGTGAGAAGTCAACAATCTCGTCATTTGTACCCTATAAGCACACATCCACATTTAGGTGCCAGAAATACGAGTTATCATATCACCAAAAATATCGGGGAAAAAAGAATATGGGCATAATATCCCAAACAGAAACTCTAATGATAAGTGCACCGGAATAAAATTAGAAGTCAACAATCTCGTCACTTGTACCCTATAAACACACATCCACATTTAGGTGCCAGAAATACGAGTTATCATATCACCAAAAATATCGGGGGGAAAAAAGAATATGGGCATAATATCCCAAACAGAAACTCTAATGATAAGTGCACCGGAATAAAATTACCAGGCATCGTATCATAACCTACATTATCAGAAAACTAAAGTGGAAACATAAGCAAATTATGGTAGTAGACAAAAAGAAGAGACCAATTAATGGAAGATAATTGGGAGGACAAGCATCGGGCTAAATGAAGAACCCAAATTGTGACACAATAGTGCAACAGCTAGGTTTCAGTTTCTCCTCTTTGTCTAAAAATCATTAAAGATAATTGCTGAAAAGGAGATGAAAGACATTCCCTAATTGAGCACTCTTGACGTATTTCATAATGGTATTCTGTGAGCTTGAAGCACACCATCTCATCGAGGCCTTGTAAACCCTCAAGCATGGAAAATGATATATGATATACATAGACCTCTATTGTTATGTAATAGTCGAGGAAACTCGGGACACTGTTTTCCTCTGCATTGCTTTTTTGCCATATCCCTAACAATTCCTATTCATATCCTAAAGGAAATTTTATGAGCAATTCACATATTTGAATCAGAGTTTTTGAGGCCCATATGAGCAATAATAAATGTATGGTCCATTCCTTGGTTTGATTCGTCCAAGGTGAAGACGTCAACTCCAAGTTCCTACCAAACTGGGTAAATCATTCATTGAAAGTGAATCGACATACCTCTATAACAATTTGTCAACTCATTCAAGAAGACAAGTGTGAAAATGAGAGTAAAAGAAATTAGCATCACAGTCTTTAGAGGGACAATATAAATTTAGCCAACCAGGCCCCCACCACCCTAGTAAAGTTGGCAGTTGGAATTCAGCTCAACCGACAAAGTAATTGATATGGATGAGCATGGAGAAGTATACAGTCCTTCTCAATGCTGGACAGAAGGAAAGCACCTTACATGCCTTAAATGTAAGAAGAAGAAACATTTATTATCAAGTAACATTTTCTAGAAACTTGAAAGCCATTATTCCTGAGCCAGGACCAAAAATAAATGTCAGCTGAAGTTACTGAGTCAGAATCTCACTTCTAAACCCGGCCTTTTAAGTCACGGTTTCACCAGAATGATATTAGACCACACCCCGAATTAAAATTAATGCATTAAGTGTGTTGGATGAGTGCATATATGGTGTCTAAACATCTTCAAATGAATTTTAGAGCTAAAGGAGAGAAGTTGCGAAGATTTCTTACATGTATTACTAGAACTGGGCAGTTGACATTCCTTATTTTGTCTATGTTCTGCACCCCAGATTTTAAGTTAGACACCATCAGCAATATTAGTAGAAGCAGAAATCTGTTGAAAGGTTGAAACTTACTTTGAAAATGTCGAACCAGAATGTGACCTTAACATTGTAAAGAACTCTTATTCCCGAAAGAATTGCACTGTGGAGAACTACAGCTCTCAACCTAGGAAAGCGAGACGCAAGATGTAATGTTGGACCACTCCCAACAGATTGGCCATATAGAATGACATCCTCCTGCTTGATCCCATACTCATTCTTCAAACATTCATAGACAGCCTCAATGTCGTAGTATGTGTTTAACTCAGATGGCTGTAATTATAAAGAGTTATCATCTTTATACAAATTTATTTTTCCATTTGCCTCCCCTTACAAAGTAAGTTTGTAGCAAAGATCACTTTAATGTTGCAAAAAGAAAAAGGAATCTTGACATTAATACATGATTAAAATGTTCTTACCTTACCAGAGGATGCTCCATATCCAGAATAATCATAGCTGCAACGAAATAAAGAAAACACAAAGACAGTAAGAATGAGGATAATGCTCTTGAGCACAGCTAAGCATAACGTCAAACCCTATCCAATCCAACTAACACAAACCACTTGCAAATAAAGGGAGAAAACAGAAGTCTGATCATGATGATTAATGCAGGTTAGTCCTCTCTTTTCGAAGAATGTATGCATCCCTCATTACAGTAGAGACAGCTACTCTTGAGCACAGGTTTAGCAACGAAGGCTAATCCCAGTAATTAGACATAAGACATTCATAGAGAAACTGCTTGCAAGAACTCTTATATATTTGTATTACTAATAATCAAGAGTGAAATATTATGGCCCTTGATGTACGTATTCCGAAATATCATACAAACATAAATGCAGGATCGACATTCTACCCACAAAAAGATAAAATCAAATCATAAACTCTACATCAATTCAAGCAAAGGGCAAACCATGAACTAGAACTGCAAAATAACATTCCTCGCCATCAATTCAAGCAAAACTCAGAATCCCAATTCCAAAACATCAAAACTCTTAATCACCACTCCCCACACAATCTCACCCCTCATATCCAAATTTGCCCCAATTTGCTAAACCATATGTATCAAAATAAACAACAGAAGGAGATGTTCTTCAATATGCTCTTCAGTATGAAGTACGAACATCACAGATCAAAAACACCTATTTTTTGACATATTTGGCGCCACCACGAAAAAACTCAGACAGTCCATCTCGGACCACCTCAAGCAACCAAATATAAAAATGAAATACAAAACTAGAAAATAAAAGCACACATAAAAATCCACTCACGCCCAAAATCCACACACAAAATCAAGAATCACATAATCCAAACACACACCTCATGATGTTGACACGTAGATGCGCTCTCAGCTCGAGAAAGAGCTCCAGCATCTGCCCCAAATCGGCGGCGTTGCCGTGAGAATACAGCAGCGTAAACCTCCCCGCCGGGTGCCTCCAAAAAGTCGCCACAATTTTATTCCCGCCCTTCGTATCCAACAAATGTACGTCCACGTTCTTCTCCGGCGACAGCCCGCTCATCACCAGCTTCCCCTCCACCTCATCGCTGTACACGTCGTACGTCGGCGGCTCCGGCGGGAAAAACGCGAACTTTGCAGCCACGTTCGATGTCACATTTCCCATTTATTCTATTTGACCAAATTCCCACCAAGATTCCGCCTTTCAACCTGAATTCGGACCATGAACAAACTTGTATAATTTTCTTTTTCTGGGATTGTCAAAATTTGGGATTTTTCTCCGCCCCTTTTTTTTCTGGGTTGGGCTTTTTCTTCTTCTCGTATTACTAATCTCCCTTCTCCCTGTTTCTACCTCTTCAATTTTTCACTTTCTGGATTTTTTGCTAGGATTTGTGTTTTGATGACGATAGAGATATTGGAAGATCCGATCTAAGCGGGAGAAGGAGACAGGAGAACTGAAAGAAGCGAAAGAAAGAAGAAGGGAATTGGGTTTGTATTTCCGTGTTGCATGTTTGTTATGTTTTCTTTTTCTTTTTCTTTTTTTATTGATTTCCGGATTGTATTGCAATATGTTAAATGGATTTAGTTGTCATGTTAAATGGATTTAGTTTTTATGGACACCCATGAAGGTTGTTGAAAAGTCGGTTTTGCCCTTGATTTTCCTGGTTGAAGTTTCTAACTTTTCTGCCAATTTATAGTGATCATGGATATTGACCTTGCTTGGTATCTAGATTTTGTTGCTCAATTTATTAAATAAACGATTCTGCTGCGATCATCTTTTACATGCTCCATTTTTGCTGCGATTTTATATAAATATTTTTCATATATAATATAATAAGATAAAACAGGTGATAATATATTTAATTTACAATTGGAATGAAGGGCTGTTTATAACAAGATAAAATTCGATCTCTAATTAGATTTAGATTTCATCAAGTCCAATATGTTTTCACAAAGTTTGGATCAAGTTGTAGTTGTGATCATGTGTACAGTACTTATCAAACTCCATAACTCAACAAAATCAAAATTGCATTTAAATGATATATGCGTCTTATTGGTTGATTTGTTAAGCATAATATTTTTTTTAGATAATAAACTGGCAAATCCGTGAAATTACTGGTTTTTGAAAACCGTCATTATGGTTGTTCTAGTATTTTAATGGCTTATTTAATAACAACCTTAGATAAATATAAATAGATAACTTAATAAATTATAACATAAATGAATTATGATTGGGAAGAAAGTAGGTTGATTCTTTATGGGTGTACTTCTAGGCACAAGAAGTTTCTGCATAGTTATGATTATTTAGAAGAGTTTAGAGGCAATTACAAGACTTATTAGTTATTAGTTATCTTAAACTCCCTTTGTCTTATTTTAAGTTATTCATATCTTTTTTAAAATTGTTATATTTAAAATGATCGTTCTAAAAAGTAGTATTATTTTATATATAAAAATAATTCGAATTTTATATATAAAATATAATTTTTATTGATCTACGTGTTCAAAATAATAAATTACTTAATCTATCGTTGGAAATTGGAAAAAGGATGTAGTGTCTTCTTAATCCACGTAGTTCAGTTATTCCTTTTATGCCGTATATCTTGCCTGTTTATTCTAATTTATCAATAAATACTATCATGTCATCATCAAATTATGATTCACGTTACACCATGTTAAACCAAAATAAAGATAATAAGAAATATATAATTCATGCCCAATTGTTTCAGCCCTTCCACTTAAATGACGATATTCCCAATAATAGTCGTTCGGTTAAAATTGGGATATACAGGAATATAGATAAGAAATTTGGACCCGTCCTAGCGTGTTAGGCGTAACATGTGATGGGAGGGTACTTTCAGTAAAAAAAAATCAAAAAATATTTGGTATCGTTTGATTTTATAATATTACTTTTTATGACATATATATACATGTATAGTTATCTTAGTTGCTCGAACTATTATACAGTAGATTTATTTTAGTTTGATATCGTACGAGTACAGAAATATTGTTTCCAACTGTAACCATAAATATTAGTCTAAATTTGTCCACTGGGACAATCCAAATAAGGTGGATTTACATGGTCGAGGTCACGTGGTTCGAACCCCATCGACGCCCTACATGGGTTTGAGTCATCACACCTTTTCAAGTATGGTATACCCGTGTGGTTTGCGCTATCTTGCGAGGCGCTGAGGCTTTCTGGGTCTTGCATGGTTTGAGCGCACACACCGATTTTTCAAGTATGGTTTCACACTGTCTTTTGTGGTTTGCGGGTTATCGCACGGAACGCGTGGGGTTTCTTAGTCAAGCACCCAAGATAATGATCGGGCTCCTATGATATCAAAAAAAAAAAAAACATTAGTCTAAATTTGAAATGGATAGACCCGCCGGCCCCATTCAATAAAGAAAGGTTAAAGGTAGATGTTGATTCTTGATGGACGGCTGAGATTCAGTCAAAGGCTGCTATAAATCTAGAAGAGAATTACAGATTGGATATGTCAGATTGACCTGGTCAGAAATAAGACATTGCTCTCTTTGTTCTTTTCCCCTAACTATTCTAGCCAATCATGAATTATGTAACACGTTAAAAAGTATAGAGGTAAATACAGTCGATATTCATTTTCTCTTTTCTAAACTCTATATCCATATTCTACAATATTCATATATTATACCCCTTTATTATTTCAAATCCACACCTTTGCCTTTTCCGACCTCTTTTCGGATTTATTAACTATTCATCCTTCTATTATCAATCCATTTAACTAATGAATAGTTTTCATGAAAATTTTCATACATTTTTATCAGGACTAATATAGTTTCGTATATTTAAATATAATCAATCATGTATTGACGTCGATCCTTTTTATCGAAACATTATTGGGTTGTATCCGATCTTAGAATTTTACCGATTAAAATCAACCACACGATCATGTGATGAGCTCTTCCTATACTAACTCGTTCGCTAGCACACGGCACAATCCTCGTTTTTTTTCAACTCGAAGCATAAGGTACATAGTCAATTCAATAGAAGAAAATGTAAAATGATACTAGAATAGTCGGGCAAAAGCCTGAATTTTTTATTAAGAATATATTAAATACTTCATCTATCCATAATAAGTGTATCACTTATGGATGACACGAGTTTTAACAAAATTATTGATGGATATTGTTCTAGTAGATAAATGATCCTACCATGTGTTATATTGTGAGTGGTAGAAATGATTTTTTGGTAAATAATAAATGGTTGTGAGGTTGAATAATAAAGAGTAGTGTTCGAAAAAAAAGTGATACATTTTTTGTGTACGCCAAATAAGACAATTGTGATACACTTATCAAGGACAAAGTTAGTATTTAGTATATAAGTATATTTTTTCGGGACAAATTTATTTAGCTACCAATAGTAACCAGAATTACTACACATGCAAAAGAAAACTTGAAAGAAATAACACTTAAGAGAACTCAAAACTATTACAATGTTTATTTTGGAAGAAAACTCAGATGATGCTCAATGATCTTTGATTCCTTCTGCAATATCTTGTATAGAGGTATAATATCCTCTATCACACAACTTGAATTATTGCATCAAATTCTTTTACTCCGTGACAACTTGTCTTTGCATGAAGATTGGGTCCCTAGTCCTCCATTATCATGATATGACAACTAACTTTCGGTGCTAGGTTTCTCAACGTGGGTGATGGCCGATCGAATTCCTGAAAATATACCGGATTTTCTCTTTGGTAATGCCCTTCTTGTTGCTCCACTAATTCTTGTTTTAATCGTGATATCCCAATCATGGAGTTGTGACACTGTTCCCACTTATGTCGTTTTCTTCTAGTGAGAATCAATATGTTATTTTATCCACCATGTCGTTTTTTCAGGATGAGTATCCTCCAGCAGAAAGTCACATGACTCTCTTTTCTTTGTCGGACATCTTACTTTTATGGTGCATGGGTGTTCTTTTATGAGGAATCTAATGCTCCTCATACTGTTAGATCGAAACTCCTTTTATCTTGTTTTCGTAGAAGCTCTTTTCAAACCCTAGTTTCTTTTGGTTTGGATAGTTTTAGTAGATTCTCAAGTCCAATGTCCAAAGAGAGCCATGTTGCAGAACTTGCGATGAGTTTCTTTGCTCGCCACAATCTTATTTTCCATAGAAGAAATCACCTTTTCTCAAAGAAGTCCTCTGCAAAGCTTGTAATTTTCATGTCATTGTATTTAACATGAATGTTTATTTGCATAATTTTGGAAGAACTTTAATGAAAATTTTACTTTGTCTATCTCGATGAAACAAACCTCATGCACGCGTCGGTAGAGATTTGATATTTTGAGTATGTTAAACCCATATCAATCTCTTCTAAATGAGGTGCCTTATTCTCTATGACACGAAAAATAGGGCTTCAAGCTTAATAAATTGGAAGGCCTCATGTTGCCCATTTTCCATTGGTTCTGAGGATCACCGATAAAATATAGTTCCAAAGCATCTTGTTGTGTAAGTGATTCGTTATTAACCTGCAAATCATAAACTGCTTCTTGGATTAATTTCAATAGACCATTTATCTCATCGAATGATGGTGCTATAATATGAACTGCGGCTAATGCCCCAAATTAGTATCATCATTTTACATCATGTGGATTGGCTCTAGTAGTCATCCACCCTTTTAGATATTTCCAAAGACATCAACCTTGCAATGACTACGGTTGATTCTCTTCCCTCGTATTTAGTTTCTCCCATGTCAACTGGTATTCTTACTAAAATATAGAAACTTTAATAATGTCAGTATCAGTCTTAGATGTGTCAGTCATTGGCTTAAGATTGATCTCTCTCTCTCTCTCTTTTTAACCATACAAGTGTTAGGTTGACATGATGGTTTGAGATTCGACTTCTTATCATCATCATCATCTTCGCTTGGGTCGGTGACTCCTTAGCACTTGGGCTAAGTGTACTTGAATCCCTTGTTCAGGTCTATCGCCCTGTATGAGAAAAGCTTCTTTCTCCAAGGGAGAATGAGTGTCTTGCGTATACAGAACGAAGGGACCCTTGATCCTATAGATAATCTCGTAATTTACTGGTGACCTTATTCACATCAATATTTTGTATCATCCCTGCTTGTTTAGCGTGAAGGACACACTCGTTCTAGTCCATATGAAACAGTTTCAAGTTTTTTTAGAGTTGCCTCTAGGCTGTGAGGATGAATTCGATTTTACTTGGCTTCATCTCTTGTTTGGATATCTGTAAGAATATTTTCATGAGATTTTGAACGAAAAATCAAAATTATAATAGTGGCATTTAATTTGGCATTTATGTAATCTAGTCTTTCCAAGTTTGAATCCAAAGGACATCATTAACTTGCGCTTTATCAACTTATAAAATAAATTTCTTCCCGAGTAAGAATAAACCATTCTTGGAAGGCCTTCCACACTACAAAGAATTCATATCCGTTGATATGCCAACACTTTACTTCATCTTCTGATAAAAGACCACTACAATATTTGCTTGACCCCTCTTCTATTGGAGTGGTCTTTATAAGCACAATTGTCCACCAATAATCACTCGTATCATATACATGACTAGACTGTCTTCGTCTTGCAAAATCGAAAGCTTTTCAGAGGTTTTTACAATCTCCTTCAACTATCTTATCACTTGCTGATGTTCATCTGTCCTGATGAATGAAACATCTTTCTTTAGCAATGTGCTAAAGATCTTTCTTTACGTTGTATGATCTTTGATGAACATCCCAATAAAATTAACAAATCCAATGAAGCTATGGAGATGTTTCTTCTCTTTCAGATCTTTTGAAAAATTCTATACCTTTTGAAAAATACGGTCTTGCATAATGATTTATGTTCTTTAGATCTCGATGCCTAAAAATTTAATTTACCCATACCCTTGAGGATCTATCTTGGATGTTTAATTCACCATATATTGATTATATTCCTAGCATGTTCATCTATAATTAATTGCAACACATAGGAGTTTTTTCGTGTTTACTTGTGAATTTTGGCAAATATGATCAATGGCCGACTCCAGCATTGATCTTCTGGACTGTGTTATTTACTTTCACTTCTTTACTTTCAGTATAGTTTAAAATTACATACTATTTAACTGAATATCACTCAACACACTCAACACATCATAAACTGTTTAATTACTCTACCAGTAAGCACTTAGTACCGACGAGAAATTAATACTGACTAAACCAATATTCGATTAAGTATGTTTACCAGTATCGATTGTCAATAAAGGTAAAACTTAACCACCACACTTCCGCACCCACATTAGTTATTGGTCCAACTGATAAGTGGTCTTAGCAGTTAGTAGAATTTGCTAACTGATACACTCAGTACAAGACTCCACAAACTTGAACTGATTAGTAGTACTGACATCAGTAAACTAACATCTATTGACCAGTAGAATGTCCATTTTTGTGACAAACACTCATATTTCCATGTTTATAAGGTCAATATGATTTCACTTGTTTAAGGATTTATGTGTTTGTTAATTAATTTGAGCTTATTTGAGTTTAGTGTGTAAGAACTTGTTACTTGCTTGTATTTCGGTGAATTTGTAGAAAAATGAGGATAAATTTAAGAAGAATGAGCATTATAGGAATGAAGTTCATCTCTGTACAAGTTCGTGGTGCAAACAGATCGAAAATCGGACTCCAGACGAAGGACAACGAGTCCGAACAAAATAGCGCGCGGAAGATCGACGGACCGGGTCACGAGCACACGGTTGCATGTCGTGACTGCATGTGGCCGACTCTCCCACTTGTAGAAGGTGGAATTTTGGGTTGTTAAACTACTTTGAGCCCATTTAAGCGATCTAATGTTATATTTTACTACTACACATATAAATACCTCAGAAAAGCTCTGCCAAAAGGAATTTCATCACATATTTTACAGCTTTGATATTTTTGTGAGAAGAGAATATCAAGGTCTTGAAGATAGCTAGATTCTTACAAATCTCTCTATGGTTTTTATTATTTATGATTTTACTTTTTTTTTTTAGTTTTCTAGTTAACATGTCTATGTGGGGCTAGTTTTCTATTATCTTAGGGTTAGAGAGTAAACAAATATGATTTTTGGATACAGTTTGGATTAATTAATCTAGTTTTGTTATTCTTTTTATGTTCTTGGATTTATTATTTGCTTAATTGTCTGATCGTTAGTTTTGCATGATTTATTATATTGGGTTGATATCGAGATATGATAACTAATATCTGATTGGAGACATAAACACACTTTTCAATATTAGACGAGAGGTTTTGAAATCTGTGTGAGGAATTATAATCTTATCGTTGTATTGGGAGTTCCATGTTTAAGTAACGATCTAGACACAATAGTCTTGTATATAGTCCACAGTTTATTCGCTGCTGCGAGAGTAGGTTTAAGATATTTCTGTTATTGTCTTAGGAAGAATTGAATCTATAATTGATTAATTTATCTGGACTGATTTGATTGCATGAATCAGTTGAAACCGAAGGTCTAGAATATTTATTTATTTATTTTAATCTCTAGTTTCTCCATCTTTGTTATTTTACATAAATTACATATCTTTTTAGGTGTTTAATCACAACTCTGAATTCTTAAGTCTAGATAGAGGATTACAACCAAGGATAATAGTCAGTCATATTGTTGCAGTCTCCATGAAATACGGCATTGCTTGTTACTGTACACAATTGCATTCATACACTTGCAGTGAAAAATAAATAGCAAACATCTTGTTTTAAGAAAAAGCTTTAATTTGCCTTAATTGATGTACCCCTCCCCCCCCAATACACCAATACGACCCCAAGGAACCATCAGAGGTTTGTCGGGATTGGCCTGTATCTCACGAACTCATACTCTTTGTTTGGTTTGACCTTCAAGGTTCCTTTAAGTAAATTTCTATCATACCATGCTAAAAGGTCCTCCTTATAACAACATATTATTTTCTTTTGACATCATTGAGACAAACTTATGTTTCATCCCTAATATTTTGGTTGGATATTAAAGATAACTTGAAGATTTGAATTTCCTCTTCATCAAGATCTTATGCAAATTCACCAATTCTACAACTTAATATTGTTTCGACCATCTTTGATCTTTTATCTTAGGTTGTAGGAAGCTTATCTTCTACAAGTCCATCAATTCCACAATTTAACATTGTTTTGTTGAACCGTCTTCGATCTTTCATCTTTAGGTGTCAAAGTATTCTTTCATCACGATGCTTGTTGCAAAAATTGAGCGATATTTGTTGGTTGAATGCCCTCTCAGCCTTTGAATAAATAATCTTATGATAGCAACTGTTGTGAATATCAATCGTTTCTTCCATTATCCTGCATATACTTTTGAACATTTGATGAAAATGAGTTTTTAATATAATGTTGCATCAGTGTCATGGAAATAGATTGGTGAAGTTTCGACCTTATACTATGGTATTTGCCCTGCTCTGTCTGTCAAGATTTTCTATTATCTTACTCTTTTTTATAAGAGTAAGATCTTTTTGAAAAAGTCTCTTCCAACAATTTGGGGTAGATCTTCTTCTACATTCATTGTAAAAACTTCTTTCTTTATTGTGCAGATTCCTGTATCAGAATCAATATAAGCAGTAAAAAAATAATATGCTTTATATTTCTCGTATAACATCTCAATTGAGATGTATATTGAGAATGAGTTTGTCATTCAATTAGCAATCTTTTCATGTCAATCACAATCTCTATTCCTTCTTCTATTTTCCCCATGACTTGTATTTGTCGAGGAATGTTTTCTCTAGGATTAAGACATCTTGATGTGGAACAAGTTGCAGAAGGTTATTTAACAGAAACGGATCGTGCGAAGATGGTCGTTGATAGAAATCGAAACGACATAACTTTTTGAATCGGGCTCGGAATCGCTATTATAATTCGTTTATGGAAGCAGAAAAAGGCACTTTCTTTTATACGAAAAAGGTTTGTCTTCTACATTTATCGTCCCCGCATCACATCTACTCCTCATCTAACTTGGCCTTGAATTTTAATTTTAAAACTCCAATAATTGGTGTTCAATTTAATGATTATACTCTGAATTCTTCAAGTAATATAGCACATTAAAAGGAAGAATTATTTTCCTTCCTGTTGTATCAAATCTTATGACGACTCCTCACTATCTTTTCGGGCATTTCAACTTCACCACAACTTTTATAGCTTGAGCTTGAGCGTCCTGAATGAATTTTCTTTCACACGGAGATACACCATTTTAGAAACGGGATTTAGTTAGCATAGATTAACAAATTTGAAAGGATTATTATTTAGGAAATAGAGGAAACATGTCCAAAGCAATTTTGGAATGCAAATAACCAGACCTTTATTGAAAATGACAAATTTGTGAGGTTTGGAATAGAAAATAAGTGTGAAGTGTAAATATTTTTAAAAAGTGAATATAGATGGTAGATGAAAAGAGAAAATTGGGTAGTTTAATATTACCCAATATAAAATCCTTTAAATTTCAATCAATCCTGACGAGGTATTGCTATTATCCATATTGTCAATGAATTCATTTTAGTTGTAGATGGATGGTGGCCTTGATTCTTGAGAATATTGTCGCTCTTGATTATTTTCTCTAGTTTTATTTGCATTATACACTAAATGAAAAGAGGTCTATTGTTTCTCTTGATTACTTTGTCTCTAGTTTTATTTGCATTATACACTAAATGAAAAATAGGTCTTTTCTTCTTCTGGTGCTTTCTTTTTATTGAATTTTTGTTAGAAATATTTTAAAGAGGTTCGATCATTGAGTTTGTAGTCTATGCTTTGATTTGTAAATTTCAGGCTTTTCCTTTCATTGTTTTTATTATTAAAGCTTAATTTCATAAGTGAATTCAATTTATGTGAATTAGTCTTATTATATTTGAGCCTCGGTAGACATAATTTTATATTGTTTGAAATATGAACGTGGTAGGAATAATTGTAAATTGTTAATTTAAGGGGAAAAAAAAAGGTCCGATTCTTACGTATATATATTAGTTTTTTTTCTTCATTTGAGAACAAGCTCCAATTCCATTTATTTTGCTCTAAAAGACCAAATGCACAAAATTCAAAATTGATTCATAAAGTATTGGATAGAGTAAGTTACCGATAGTATAATTATAATATTGATTTGGACCACAAATTACGTCAACTCATTTTCTGGAAACTATTAATAAAATGTTGTTTCTGTAAATGATTTCTGAGGCCACAAGAAAATTCATTAAGTAGGGCAAAAGGTGTGGGTCAACTAAACACGTGATACTTGTAGTTAGGGCGGACGACAACAAGGCCAACAACTTTTGTACGTGCCCTACCCCCTACTATTGATGTTGTTTTTCTAGGGAAAAAGAACAAATCCAATTTCAATATTATTTTTCAAGATAAAGATTGAGTTTCTTTATAATAAGGATAGATTGAAGGTTATTCTATAATTGTATTTGAAACTACTACATTGCACTTAGAGAGTCAATTAACCTGTCGCCCCATTCTTACTTGTAGAAAGATGATTTCTATGATGGATCCTAATAGAATTTGATAAAGGTACAAAATCGGATGGATTGGCCTGAACCCATTGAGGTATGATGAGAAACCGACTCGATCGTCTACATAAACTTAATTAATTTGATTAAGAGCTAGTAGATTTAGACCAAGAATTCGGCTGGATTTAGTCCTCCTTGAAATTCACACCTTTAATTGGAAGCATGGACTTGCTTGACAAGTGGGTTGGGCGATCCAACTCCGTCCAAACTTAGGGTTAAATTGTCAGGCCAAGTCAACCCGACGGGCTACTTCATGAAATGAGTTGAAGGTTGATCTGATTTTTGGCTATAAAAGCATAATTTAGCCAGCTCAAAAACTGGGGGTCAGTAGACTCATTTTTGCCAACTCTAAAATTGAATTGCCCCTACTCAAAATCCTCACTATTTTGATACATAACTAAGTTAACGTCCAATATATATTCTACATTACCAGGTCTCCTAAACCCTACATCGATGAGACAGATTTGGGTGAGAAAATCATTGGTTTTTAGGATGCAAAATTCATATTTTAGAAAAAAACATAGTTGATTTATTTATAATTTGCTCCACTCTTGTATAAATGTGATAAACATAGACAGAAGATGCAGTCTTCTTAAAATCTCACGTCAAACACTCATGGCCATAACAAAGATGGTACATTACATCAAAGAATCAATTAATGTAATTTATCTCAACATGACAGTCTTCAACAAATAACAAGCATTTTCTTCAATGGTTGGTATACCAAATAAAGAAGCCATAATTATCATAAAAAATGACAAAATTTATTCATCTTTTGAGTGTCATTATAAAAACCATGCAAAAATATTATGTGGGGGCAACCCTGCACTTAGTGCTTTCTTTTCTCATAATACCAAGGACGAAATTGCCATAATAATATAATACTCTCTCCGTCCACCAAAACATATAGACACACGTTTAATAGAATTATTGATAAGTATTATTTGAGTAGAAAAGAGTCTCATAATATGATAAGTTGTGATTTTTAGTAAATAATGAATGATTATAATATTGAATAATAAAGAGTAATGTTTCAAAAGAAAAGTGATATACTTTTTATGGACTTCAAAAATGGTAAAAGTAATACTCCCTCCGTCCCAATATTATTGGCACGTTTCTTTTTATACGTAGATTAAGGAAAATTATGTTTTTTTGTAAAGTAATGTGTGATACGAAATTTGAGGTATTTTTTAATTTAAAATTATTTTCTTTTTTGTAATGGATCAATAATAATAGTAGGGTAACTTAAAAATGAAAACGAATCAATAATAATGAAACTCATAGATATATTTTTAGGGGTTGAAAGGAGTAATAAATATAATCAATATTTAATTGAGTCAAAAAAGCCAACGCTGCATGGGAGTTGATGCACAAATAAAAGAAAGACATGGAAGAAAGTAAAGATAATAATGAAATAGAGCCTTCAAAGGGCCACCCACACACACACACACACACACACACACACACACATATATATATATATATATATATATATATATATATATATGGTTATGGTGAGAAAGGTATTAAGTGTGAGAATAGAATAAATCTCAACCATTCATTTTAATATAATCAATGGATGTGATTTGTGCTTGAAAATTGAATTAAAACAAAGCTGAATATGTGTAATATTACTGTTAAAAGCGTGAGGGTAAAATGAGATAATCATCCACACAATTAAATACAAGATTTGAAGATCTTTCCAACTTCCCGCAAAAGAGGATTGATACACGAGAAGAATTAACTCAAAGCATTTAATTTTAATCTTTTTGTTCATTGTCGCAAACCCTATGTATTATAGGTAGTCCGACTCTTGGTGCAAGTGAAAGTTTTAATTTGTACACTTAATTACGAAGCGTTCACTTCATAAATCCCACCCCATTTCATACCAAATAACTCAAATTATCATCACTATACATTTGCAAAAATTCGATTTGGTGCTGGATTATAATGGTAAGCGAAGAACGAAATTTATGTCATATATTGTTGTTGGTGTAGCATACGATTATGTAAATGTATCATATTATAAACATATAGACACAAATTTTATAACTATTTATATCATATACTATGTTAGTCATATCATATCTCAATATAAGAATGGCATATGATTTTGTACATGTATCATATGTTTAATAGTATATATGTTCTAAGAATGATGTCTGAATAAAAATTCTGATTAAATAAGCTAAGTTCTGTTAATATTAATTGTATAAATAAGTATAATATTACATATTTATACACTTAAATTTCATTTGTGTTTTACCCATTGTTCTATTATTCCACTAATGAAATTTATATCATATATTGTTATTTGTATAGCATATAGATATATAAATGTAGCACATTAAGAACACATATACACAACATTATAACTATTTATATCATATTCTAAGGTAGCCATATCATATCTTTAAATAAGAATATCATATGATTGTTTACATGCTGATTAAACATTATGATGTCTGACTAAACATATGATTGGGTACATGTCATATTAGTGTATATTTGAAGCATATATTGTTTTTTGTGTAGCATATATTGATATATATGTATCATATTTAATATATATACAATGTTGTAACATAATAACATAAACACATATATAATGTGCAACACTATAGTACACCAGGAGCTACAAAGTTATATAACATATGATACATAATAAAGGTCTCTGTTTATGCGAGAACCATAAATCAACAGAAACAGAAAATCAATCTTATACCTAAATCCTCTATTATCTTTTGTATTGATTTGTGATATGTGTTGCAAAAAGATAAAAGGAACGATAAACAGTACTCAGATTTTTGCGAAAAATAAAAAAACATATCAAGCTCATTAACTACCTAATCCCATAATTGTAGGAACTGTTTTTTAAATCATCTAAAATGACAAACTTAGCCTTATTAAATTGAATGCATTTTAATTCATTGCACACGATATGAAAGTTTATATCATTTACAATATCTAATCTAGACCATAGATCTCATTAATTAAAAGGTTGAAATTCATTCTCATTTCTCACACAATTATCTATTCTCATATGATCTCTCTATATATATATATATATATATATATATATGTGTGTGTGTGTGTGTGTGTGTGTGTGTGTGTTTGTGTCTTAAAAAAAGGGGTCAAACATTTCAATGAAATCGTTAAATATCTTACAGTTGCAGACTACCTGCTTCTTGTTGTTCAACATCATTACGAGTTTCTCATCATCACTTCAATATGAAGTTGCTCTTTATCTTTTTTCAGATCATAAATAGTGGAAGATAAATTTGTAATGATAACACAACGAATTCTCTATATTTCATTTCATCTCCAACTTCTGTTTTAATAGTTATACCATATATCAAATAACCAAATGATGTCATAGAAGAGAGTGTGTAGTACATGTGTTAGAATACGAATTAACAAATCCTATAGAAACGAGAACAACAAAGCTATCTTTCCAACAAAATCAACAGGCAAATGCGATATATAGCGAGTAACAGAAATCCCTAGCGATTGATAAAGCATCACAAGAATATCTCTCTTGAATATACAGAGCCTCCTCGTATACAAAAGTGGTCCGACCTACAAACCAAACAATACGAGCTCATCCTCTACTCTGACTTCGTCTCCAACGACTGAAACCCAAGTTTCAGTGATCTTCTCCAAACTCCCTTCTGATATATCAGCAATGGTGAAGGCTCGTAGAGTGCCTGCTGCAACGGCTTGTTCTTTGCTGATTGTTTTAACCCTTGGAACAATGGCCCCATTGAGGTACACAGTGTTGTCGTCCCCAACCACCATCATTTTTCGAAGACCATTTCCAGAGGCCAGCGCTTTATGCATGTGACCAAACACTACCAACTTGATTGACAATTCGGTGGTCTCTTTTAGTTGGGATATTGCACGAGCCAAATCTGATTTCAGCGTGAAGATATCATATACATAGCAAATATGACAACGGGGAGTCAAGGAATTGAGAAACAAACATATTGTAGTTAGTAGCAGAGATGCAGAATTACCAGGGTCGCCATGATCACCACCTCCGGGTACCCAATCCTTTCCGCAGATATCATCCATGTGGGAACCTAGGCCTGGATGAATTACCCGCAAGTTTAGTATGAAGCAATTCTTAGGTACCATGTAAAGATAGCAGATTTTCTGCACAAATTATTATACCTGTAGGCCCGTTATGAGCAAGAAATATAACTGAATGATTGGCAGGAGTTCCTGAAGCAGCTTGATAAATCCTCGTCGCGCTTCCATTCATATCATGGATGCCATATCTAGGGATGCAATTGCAACATGGATAGCAGGAACTAGATCAGATCAAGATGAGAGAATGACAGGCTTTATTCGCCTATACGTTACATAGAGATAACCCAGTAATTAATTAATTACCACAGTAATTAGACCCTAAAAACTAAGGTTGATATGCACAATATTATCAGAAAGAAGAACATGTTCAAGACACAGATTATAATGGTAGCCACAACCACCAGATATAAGAGAAAAGAGAAGAAAGGATAAATCATGATGTAAGATAATATTCGTGAAGAAACACAATGTTGTTGATTGTTTTACAAGTAACTTGAGCAAAGGAATATTATATATGTAAATGTTTACTGATTTATTAGTTTTTTTTACCATTTCACTAAATAATATTTGTAATCCTTGAAAAGTAAATGGCTTCTAATAAGAGGATGATGCAAATTGCATAGGTGGAGAATATACTGACCTAGCAGTAAGAAGTTTCTTCCGGAACAATTGTTGACCACCACAAGAAAATGGCCGTCCACCAACTATACTCAGCTTCAGATTTGGAAAATCCATCCTCCGATAGCCAACATGCTCATCACCAAGGCTGGTTCAACAAACATTTTATCCACAAATTGTTGAAAGTGACAGTGATTTCAACATATCAAGTAATGTGCCAAAAGAAAATCAATGGGAAGTGGGAACATGTAATTTTACATAATATAACTTAAGGACTTACGAATCAAGCTGCAGTTGAACAGCATCTTTTTCCCTGCATTAAGAATTGAGGCATTTAGAACAGATGAATAACTAGTACAGAAAGAAGCAATGATGAATGTAAATACTCATCATAGATATCAAACGCAGTCGCAACGTACATGTCATTCACCAAATTATAGGATAGAAAGAGATGGGGGAAATCAAGCAGAGCAGAGACATGACATATGGAGCAGGGGATTCATGTTTCGAAGCCATAAACATTACGCTTTGTCATACAAACATCTTATAAGCTAAATCATCCCAATACTACTACTACAGCAAATTATTTTCAAATAAGATTTGAAAAATTATAAGTTCAACAAAATCTTGTAAGAAGGAGCATATAAGCTTTCACGAAAAAGATTAGCCAGACACCCTCTTAGTATTTTCCACTCCAGAGAAAGACAGCTTCTCAAAAGCATAGACTAAGAACACCAACATTAACAAGGCATGTTTCTGAAACACCCAACCTCCACGCATAACCCACCCATAAAAGGCAAAAGAAGAGTGATGTTGACTTAATTGCTCCAAACACACCCAATAAACCTATTTCAGAGACTTCATACATTATTTAAGCTTACCTGGCAGAGAACTTCTGGGTGTTCCAGGCATCATGGTTCCCCAAAATGACTGCTTTTGAATTCAACATTTGAAATGCTTTCAACAAGATCAACATTCTCATTGCCAAAATCACCTGAAGAAAACTCCCACAGCATAAACAAACCAGAAGAATCCGAGGTACCCTCAAATTTATCTAGATAAATGCAGGAGCAGATGACTCAGCTGGCATGCCCATCAACAAGCAGCACGGAAAGTGAAGAAGAGAGCACCTGCCTGTGAAGAGCACGAGATCTGGCTGCATTTCCCAGAAACACATATTACAAGAAGAATCCACGAAGTATAAAAAAAGTAAAACAAACTGTGAGGGATGCCAAACAACATAGCAAGACTGAAGAGCTAAATGCACTAGTTTAAATCCTGACAGCATTAAAATTTAGAAGTGCTTTGAATTCTTTGTGGTTTGACACCAACTAAATCCAGTTGAATCCTCTCCAAAACCTCATAAACAGATTGCTCAAACGTTTTTTCTTTCCTAATCATAGGGACCAACAAGCAGAGGGGACTATCACTTCCCATAATAAATATCCATTTTACTTATGAGGGTTCCGAGGTTTGTTAGAACAAATCATGGAAAGTGCCAAGTCAATTAAAAAACCTTTTTTACTCCTTTTACACAAGATTAAGATATGATGCAATAAAATACAAAGTTGTTGGCAATTTACATTCACATGGCTCACACACAGAAGGTGGAAAGTGTAAGGTCAGAATTCCATATTCTGCTTAACTTTTTTCTTGAATTCAACACTGTAATTTGTATTCTGATAACATTGCAAGACTTTGGGGTGGGGGGACAACATGGTAAATTTCCACTTATGAGATGAATACTGCATTCTTTCTCCATGCTTGATAGCTTATTATATGCTACAAGTCACAGAGAATGCAAAATTTGCCTCACTCAACCAAGAAATTATTTCATCAGCTAGACATCAAAAATAAAGTTTTACTTCACATACACTGAAACGAAATAAAGACAAATATATCTGATCAGATGAAGTACTCATATAGAAAAGAAGAAACCTTCAATAGTTGCAGAGCCTTGGTATCCTCTTCTGGGCTCCAATCATCATGCTTCAAATTTAAATAGAGAACAAAAAGGAAAAATTAAGGTTTTCCAAAAAAACCAACCACTTGTAGCCAGGTAGAACTTAGATAAATAGATAGAAAGAGGAATAGAGAGAGAGAGAGATTACGACGTCGCCGACGACGGCAATTCGGCAGGAGGTAGCCATAGGAAGGTTACAGCAACAGAAGGTAGACGGTTGGGGAGAGGAGATTTCACACCGAAACAGCGGCGCGTGTAACCACGTGCAACCGCTGAGAACTAACATTCGTGTATTTTCACACGCTTGATATTCATGCCTGCCTTTAGAGGCCAAATTTGGTAATTTGCATCCACGTGCGCTTCAATATTATTCTTTTTCTGACCTGCCCTTCAGTAAAATCTGATAGGTTAATTGTTTATTTTGTTCAAAATATTTGGTTTTAGTAACTTTATGTTTTAAATTTCCTTCGAGTGAGATATTGTGCAATAATGGTCTGGAAAATTGCTCCAGTTTTTCATAATTTTTTTAAGTATTTTATATACATTAGAATTATGATTATTAATCCGAACTGCCCATAATTAATTCGCACTTTATTTTCTGCATATTTTTCTTTGCAAGTCACTACCCACCACAATTACTTTTTACAAATTTAATAAATTAATTGACATAGATTGACATAAATTCATTGACGAATGACTTTGTCTGTTGTAAATTGTGGTAGCAATTATTTGTACAGCACACATTCTCCATGCACGGGGATCAGGCCGCTGCGAATTTGTGTTGGATTTGGCTCCAATATCTAATCAATGACTAAAAGTAACAATTTTTATGAATAAAATATTGAAAAAGAAGCTTACAAAACAATAGGGAATTTATTTGATGTATTATAACTCGAAACAAAAAGGTAGAAGAAGATTAAACTAATAATAAACTTAAAACAAGAAAAACAGAAGAAACTGAAAAACCGTAGACTAATGCCGAGTCGAGGAGGCCTCTTTCCGCAAGACGAGATACGAACCGGTAGTGTTCTCGGTTTTGACATAATATCCTCAAAGATAAAACGACAGCATTTAGAAGGTGGTAGTACTGCAGACCAACGAGCTCCGACGAACTGGACGGAGACGAGGACTGGACATGAACTATGTATGCAGAAAGTGCTTTGGAGTGCTGGAATGCAATAGGTAGTAGGTGGCTAATGCTGAAAAGACATGTCCTATTTATAGGCATCGTCCCCTCATGGAGAGCATGCTGGAGTCAACACATTTATTGATGTCGGGTGTTACGGAGTTATGTCCCCTATTGAGTGCAAAGGGAGTTACGCTGCGTTTTCTGGAGACAAGATGAGAGTTACACCCACGTTTCCTATAGAGCCATCATGTCGGGACGTTACCAACAGTTACGACGAATCTGGACAAGTTCATTGGACGTATCTGGATGTCTCTTCAAATACACAACAGACCCAACGGATTGGGCCACACGAGTTGGGCCTCAGACCAACTCCAACTTTGGGCTCGATCAAATGTTGATCCAAAAGATACGAGCATTGGGCCATAAGCCAGTCCCAAAGACCACTCAAAGACCAATTACCAAGATCCAAGTCCACGGACCACGAAGTCGGATCCGGTCCGGTCCGGTCCGCATCGGGCGACGGGCGCAGTGCTCGGCGGTGCGGTGGCGGCGCGCGCGTGGCTTTCCAGCCCATCACTGGGTCCAACTTTAGTAACCTGGTAGCTAGTTGAGCCTCTTCTTCGACCTTGGCTCGGTCGACAAAAGATCCTTGCATCGGAGGAGAAACATGTCTCTTCGGAGGTGCCATTATGTTAACATGATTTTTGAAATCCTGATTGACGATCTTTTTGATAAAATCATCTTCAAAATACTTCAGGAGATAGTTATAGAATCCATCAGTGGTTGTCTCAAAGTAATCTGGCATGTTCAGCATGAAGTAGTACCACATGATGAATTATTTCTTCAATATCTCTCATTTCTCATTTAGCTCTACAGGTATCCACTTATCAGTGTGAGGCCTAGATCTAAGTGTTAACTGCTTTGGCTTCAGCATATCTTTGCGTTTCATGGTGGTGAGAAAATTTCTTTTTCTAATCTCTCTTCTCAATCTCTCTTCTTCAGTAGCAAGCACCTTTTGTGCATCTTTCATTAGCTTCTTCTTCTTCTTCTTCTTCTTCTTCTTCTTCTTCTTCTTCCACAATGCTTCCAACTGGTATGGGTCTCCTAACATCTCAAATGATGCTCCAGCATGGAAGGCAGCGAGATAGATATCCTCAGAAGGATCAGCTGAGGTGTTTCTTTCTTTTTCTTTGAAGCATCAACTTTCTTCCTTAGACTATCTTTAGCGGTAGCTTCAGCAACTTTTTTTGCTGTAAGCGCTTGGGCCAACTCAATAGCTGCTTCTTTAGTCGTCTTTTATTCAGCTTGGGCCAACTCTTCCTTTTTGTTGGCATCAACAACAAGTGTCCGTAGGGAGAGAGATATGTTGTTGATTTTTGTGCTCATGTGGACTTGTGTCTGGTCCAGTTGGTCTAAACGTTGAGTGTAGGCAACAATGAGTGGTTCAGTCTCAGCGCGCTGCTCTTTTAGTTGAGATATTTCTTCTTTCAGTGCAGTTATGCATTCATCAGCACCCGTGGAGGTGAAATACCAGTTAAGGTAAATTAAAACTTTTTTTAAAATAAGACTAGACCTTTTACTGATCAGTAGATGTTAGTTAACTGAAATAAGTTCAGTAATGATATTAGTACTACTGATCAGTTCAAGCACGGGAAGACTTGTATTGAGTGATATCAGTTAGCAATTCTACTAACTGCTAAGACAGCTGGTCAATTGGATTGATAACTAATGTGTGTGCGAAATATAGTAGTTATATTTTGCCTTTACTGTAAACTTAAACTGCTAGAAAATACTTAGTCAGATATTAATTTATTAGTCAGTTTTCAACTTCTTCTCATCAGTATCAAACTAATACTGATAGAGTATTTTAAAATAGTATGCAGTGGTGTGTGTGCTAATGATGTTCAGTTCAATAATATGTAATGTAAAGAAGATACTGAAAGTAAAGAACACTTAGTTTTTACGTGATGTTTGCCCTGCTGATTAACATAGTACTGCTTACATGTTAGGAAGCGAGCTTTTTATGTTTCTAGGTTTCAATAGAAGAACCATCAGTAATACTGAAAGAGTTCAAGAGCAATACTGAAGTCAGTCGTACTGATAGAGTATCAGTATCAGCGTTACTATTAAGAAGCACTACTAAAGGATGCAGTGCTACTTAGGGCTATAAATAAGTCAAGCTATTCGTGAGCTATTCGGAGCTCGATTCGATAAAAGTTCGTTCGAGTTTGTTTAGTGAAGCTCGTTAGCTAAACAAACCAAGCTTGAGCATAATAGTATTCGGCTCGTTAGCTCGTGATCAAGTTCGTTAACTGATTTACTTTGAAAATATAAAATTATTAACTAGATATAATTATTTTCTTTCTATAATTAGTAATTATTGTATTAAATCTCTAACTATTTTTATTTGTTATAAGAAATCAATAAATATATTGTGTTATTATGGATAAAATAATTTATTTTTAAAATAAAATAATCAATATTCTAAACATATATCTAAATTTAGAAAGTTTATTTGGATTTGATTAAAGCTCGAATAAGCTCATGAGCTCGAAATATTCGATAAATAAAACTCGAGACTCGACTCGATACTAAACAAACCAAGCTTGAGCACGATGGTGTTCGGCTCGACTCGGCTTGATTACACCCCTAGTGCTACTGAAGATTCAGAGTCATCATATTGAAAAGAAAGGAGTCCACTCTTCTGAAAGAATGCGGAGCAGACTCTACTGAAGAGACCTAGAGTCAACATACTGAACAAACACAGAGTTAACCCTACTAAAGAAATACAAAATATTTTAAAGATTGGGTTTTTGACTTTCAATATGACAGAGCGAATTTACATAGAATCCCGACAAGCCATAGATACGTCACGGACACAGAAAGAAACGTACGAGAATTTAAATGAGAAGAATTCAAACGACAAATGAAATAGATGTGATTGATGATTCCTCTGGTGACACTATTCATCATTCCTCCTATAAATACCCACGAGATCCAACTGTAGATCGAAAACGCTTAGCATTCAAGTATTCAAAGAGTTCAAAGTTCATACATCCAAAGCATTCGAACAACGTATTTTCGAAGAAGAGAATTCAAAGTGTAAACACACTACAAAAATACAGCCGATCAGCGACAGATTAGCGACGGCCAAAATACGGGTCGTGAATCAGCGACGGATTAGCTGTAGGGAAAACTTATTTTAACCCTCTCCCGAGGATCTATCTTGGATGTTTAATTCACCATACATTGATTATATTCCTAGCATGCGTCTATATAATTAATTGCAACATGTAGGGGTTTTCTCGTGTTTACCTTTGAATCTGTCGGGGATGAACAGGATGAACGAATCGAGACTCGTGCTTTGATCTTCTAGACTGTATCCCGGTTGCCCAATCTCCAACGTCGAGTAAGGACGATCTATGGAGAATACTACAGAAAATCACCCTAACCTCTCTATGAATTTTCAAAAATTGTCTCCTAAAGCCTATAGGAATTCTCAAAAATTACTAAGGATAATTGTGAGGATTAACCCTTGATCTTATCTCTTACCTTATATTTATAATGCATTACCATAATCCCACAAGGAAAGGATCCATGCATATTCCATAAATATAATAATATCTTTATGGATAAAGAGAATAAAATCACATCCTTAGAGAGAGAGAGGGGCGCCGATTTCCATAAGCTCAGAACTTTGGATGGGCGACCAGGATCAAATGCAAGGAATAAAGATGAGCCTCAAATAAATTAATTATCTTATGTTCAACCCGAACATAAATTAATTTATAAACATTTATTCATGCCACTAGAGAATAAATCTTGACTTACCCTTTATTGCGAAGGTGAGTCGGGCTTGCACTTAGACATTACGAATCCCGTATTTAAGATATCGCGTCCATTAATTATTTAGAGCATTCGATCGCTTAAAATAATTAATATCTTTAATTCCTTAAGTAGTACCACTCAACCTTATTATTGTACTTGAGCTAACTCAACTGCGGGGTTTAGTATAATAAACCTTTGAGCTCCTTAAGGGGCGTCATCATCCTAAGCGGATACGGTGACTCGTCTGAGATAACTAGCATGACATACAAGCATTGCCACCACCCAAGATCGCGGAGAATATTGGGTTAGAACATATAACCCTCACCCATAACAAGTCAAAGTGATGGTCAAGAACTCATACTCACCTAATATCTTATCGAGGTTTAGATCATCGTAAGTCACCGAGATCTTGGTTCTTCACGACGTTCGATAGAAGAACTCATCTCACCGTGATCCATCAATACGCCGAGAGACGTACAAAGATAGACAAGCAACCAAGTCAAGTCACTTCTTATCTACACGCGACTTATACCGACAACTCGTCCTCAAGTTGTCTCATTTGTGATCCTTTTATATCTCATTAAGCTTGACCAATCATACGGACTTACGTGATCTTCTACACATCGTATGATCTAACTTATATATGAGATAAGGGACTCGATATATGCAATCAAGTATTCAATTCGGATAGGAGATTGTAATAGTGGTAACGAAACATTGTATACAAGCTCAACCAAAAGCGCTTTCAAGATACAACCAACAATCTCCCACTTATACTAAAGCAAACTTTTAGTATACAATGTGTCTCTACTAGCTATTACAAACAAAACCATCACTTTGCTTCTCCCACTTATACAAAAGTTTCCTTTCTAAGTGGGTGCCATCAAGCGCAATCCAAGTCCTCGAGCGTGCACTTTGTAGACTTTTTGCGGCGAGCTCTTTTGAATGGATCCGCTAGGTTATCCGTCGATCAATCTTTTCAATCAAGACGTCCCTCATCTCACGATTTCTCGTATGACATGGTACTTCGCTCTATGTGTTTGGTCGCCTTGTGGGTCCGTGGCTCCTTCGAGTTTGCCACATCGCACCGAGTTATCACGATGAAACTATGATACTCTTGGGCAAACCGGTACCACACCTAGATCCATGAGGTAGTTCTTGAACCATCTGACCTCTTGCTTGACCTCAAGGCGGCTACATATTCGGCTTCCATGGTAGAGTCCGCAATGCATCGCCGCTTTGCACTCCGTCGGGATACGGCTCCACCTCCCAAGGTAAACACATAGCCCGAGGTAGACTTTTCTCATCACGGTCGACTTGGAAATCCAGTCAGATAACCCAAAGGCATTAGACTATCTGCATGGTAAACCACTATAATCTCGAGTCCTTTTCGGTACTTGAGTATATGCTTATTGCGATCCAATGAGCTTGTCGAGGTTAGGCGATATCTAGCTACTATGCTACCGCATAGCGGATATCGGGCCTCGTACATAGCATGCGTACATGAGACTTCCTACGGCAAGCGTAAGGAACTTGTCTCATTTCCTCTATCACCTTTGCGATCATAGGTGGCTCCTTAGATAAAGAAACGCCATGTCCGAAAGGTAGCAATCCTTTCTTGGCGGTCCGCATACTAAACGAGTAATCACGGTATCAATGTAAGGCGCTGAGATAAGCTCAACATTTTCCTCTTGCGATCTCGGTAAACCTCGATCCCAAGAATGTCGCTGCATCTCCCAAGTCTTTCATCCGAAAGCGATCGGATAACCAACTCTTTACGTCGATAACAACTTCACATTGTTGCCAACTAGAAGAATGTCATCTACATAAAGTGCAAGAAATACCACATCACCGTTGACATCTAAGCGATACACAACTCTCGCTAGCAATTGGGTAAATCCATGGGACTTTACCACCTCGTCAGCGTAAGTTCCGGATCGTGAGGCTTATCGTGAGGCTTGCTTAAACCCATAAATGGACTTCTTAAGCTTCCATACTAGATGCTCTTCACCCTTCACCACATAACCTTCGGGTTCTTTGCATATAGATGTCTCTACCTTCCTCAAGGTAACCGTTTAGAAAAGCGGTTTCACATCCATTGCCAAACCTCAAGGTTGAGTGGATCGCTATGGCGGAAGAATTACGATGGATTTGAGCATTGCTACGGCGAAAAGGTCTCATCGAAATCGATGCCCTCAATGAGTGTACCCTTTCGCCACAAGCACGGCTTTAAAAGCGAAACCTCCATCCGAATCTCTTCCTCTTGTATACCGACTTACTATCTATGGCTTCCTTGCCATCCGGTAGAGGTGTCTTTTCGTATACATCCATAGCTGTTATGGACTCAATTTCTAAGTACATAGCGGTGTGCCATGATCTTGTATCAATGTCTTGTATCGCCTCATTTGTCGTCCATGGGTCGATTATTGCTGCTCGTTTCGAGACTAAATCCAAGATTCACCCACGAACATAAATCGCTCGGGTTGACGAACAACCCTCCCACTACGACGGCGCCATCGGCACAATGGCAGCGGTGGGTGCGATAACTTGTGGTTCTCATCTTGCACAACTTGTCGGATAGGAGCCACTCATGCGGCCGTATCTCGGTGGAACTCGACCCACTTCAATTTCTTGAAGTATCGGTGTCGATCCTCCCACTGACACCGACATCTCGTACCTTTGGCTTAATCGGTGGTGGAATACGATCATCTTCTAATTCCTGAAGAATGATTTCAACTTTGGATTTATGGTTTGTCATATAATCGTCTTCTAAGAATCGGGCATTAGTGCTAATAATGACCTTCCGATCCTAGGACTATAGAATAAACCACCTTCGTCCCTCTAGGATAGCCAATAAATGACCTTGCGTCGGATCTAGCCTCCAACTTATCGCCTTTCTTGTTCGGCACATGTCTTTGATCGCCCATATCCTTATGTGGCTTAAACTAGGCTTGCGCCCAAACCACAACTCGAAAGGGGTCTTTTCAACTGACTTGGATGATACTAGATTTAGCAAGTATGCCGTCGTTTCTAAGGCATACCCCCAGAACGAAATAGGCAATGTTGCATAACTCATCATTGATCTAACCATTTCCAAAAGAGTCCTATTTCTTCGCTCTGACACACCATTTTGTTGTGGTGTGCCCGGTGTAGTGAGCTGGGAGGTAATCCCACACTGCACCAAGTAGTCCATAAACTCGTTACTGAGGTATTCGCCACCGCGATCGAGATCATGATGACTTGATACTTTTACCAAGCTTCGTCTCCACTTCCGCCTTGAACTCTTTGAATTTCTCAAAGCATTCAGACTTGCGGTGAAGCAGGTATACATATCCGTACCTTGAGTAATCGTCAATGAAAGTGATAAAATACTCGTACTCTCCACGAGTTTGTGTGGACATCGGTCCACACAGGTCAGAATGGACTAGCTCCAACACTTCTTTGGCTCTATAACCCTTCGCTTTGAAGGGTCTGGTCAACATTTTACCTTCTATATAGGATTCGCAGACTGGGAAAGGAGTAACTGTTAGATTACCCAACGCTCCATTCTTAGCCAGTCTTTGGATCCTATTTAGATTGATGTGACCTAATCTAAGATGCCAGAGAAAAGTGGTGTCATGTTGCGAAGAAAACTTTCTCTTTTTAAGGTTTGATGTAGATGCAACATAATTATAGGTATTATGTTTAGCAAAAATAGTATAAAGCGAATTATATAATGTGCCAACACAGACGTTTTATTTTCTAGTATGCACACAAAACGTTATGATATTATTTGTGAATTTTTAATACAACATTTTTACCTTTGTTTGCGAGATGTCTCACAGTGTACGAGGTGCCTTGTCATCACGTAGGAGGCACCCAGGATTATACACGCCGTCGCCTTCACCTGCCAGCCTAGAAGAAGGCATGGAGGCACTCTCTCTGACCCGTCCCTCGGCGGTGGTGGAGTGTCATCTAGAGAGGGATGAAGAAGATAGCCATTGTGAATGGGTATGTTATCTCTTGTATGTCTCGGTTTAAATAAATTGTAGCATTTCGATGTCTTTATTTCACGTAAATTGTAGCATTTTGTGTCCGAGCAATGATATAGCCAGCGTGATTACGAGTCATTAGTAAATTCATGAATCAGCGGCTTCAATTGGAAATTGGTGCCTCAAGAGTTCAAGCGATTTATTTCGATGAATTCAAGTTCGTGTTGTTTATCTGAAGTCATTTATGATTCGACCTTTGCATATTGTAATCATATATTTTTGCGAAATATTTTTATTGGGATGATACGATGGACGACGCCATGGTCTACTCCCTCCAGTGCGCAAAGGCCGCCGGCGCTATAAAGATCTTGTTCACAAGATCAGCGGCATAAGGACTCGCCCAACCCACCTCCATTTATCCCCGAGCGAGATTGGGATAATTGGAAGGCATATTGAGCTCGGACGGGGCGTCGAGAAGGCGGCAAGGCGCGCAGAACAGGATGTCCGAGCCGGATGGCGAGGGTCTTGGGATAGTCAAGCATCGGGGTGGCTCACGCCCGCATTCGAGTATCGCGAGAGATTGTAAGTACTTTGAAGTTTTAGATATAGTAAATTTATTTAAGAATCGTGATACTTGTTAATTATTTAATTTGTTTGACTTATTTATAGGCGAGAGGCGTGGAGTAGCCATAGAAGATGTCGATGAGATGTATTCCGAAGTATCATGCCAATCGACTATGGGAGCTATACAGACGGAAAGCTCGGAGTATCGTGGTAAGTATATTCGTTAGCGCAACAACGAGCATTTAATTAAATAATAATTGTATGAAATTATATTACGAGGGGTTGAGGAGCAGGTGACCGGTTGAGCCAATCGGGGGAGTGATGAGGCGACACTTAAATTGATAGGACTCAAATTCTAAAAATGTCCTTGGGAGCTCCTCAAAGAAAAAGAATAGGATGTTTGGGTGGTTCTCTATCACGGACATACATGCAGGCGGCGTCGTCTCGTTCGGTGGAGAGTGCCGGCCACGATTCCATAGCTTATCAACAATGACTATTGGATCCGGAGGCGGATAAATCGGAGCGAGGCATCTGAGGCCCGATTGAAGGCGAGCAAAGCAGTACCGCATCTGAGGCCGAATCAAGTTGGTGAGCGCGAGATAGCGTGCAAGAACAGATTCGAGCTCAAAGCGCTCGCGAGGAGCCTAGAGCGCTTCATGGCCAGCCCCGCTTCCCCCCCTCGTGATATAAGCTCCGTTTCCTCACTCGTCGTATTCGGGTTTTAATATGAATTTGTAAACTTATCGTATGATTTAAATTATTTTTATGGGATTGTTTGGATATTACGGTTTTTGGATTGAATTGCTTTGTTTGGATTGAATTGGTTTATTTTGATAGTTTGTATTGTATGGATTGAATTGGTTTGTTTTCATAGTTTGTATTGTATGGATTGAATTGGATGGAATTGGTTGAAATTGGTTTGTTTGGATAGTTTGGATTGTATAGATTGAATTGGATGGAATTGGTTTGTTTGGTTTGTTTGAAAAGCAGGTTTGGTCATCCAAAATACAAATTGAAGCTGTCCGGATATTGCATATCTAGCTGACGGATTAACAACGTGAAATAACGAACCAAGCGTAACTAGCGGCACGATTCTGACGGTCGTTTTACGTAAAATAAAAAAAATTATAATTTTAGCGACGGACTATGTCCGTCGTTAATTGTGACGGATCGAGCGGTTTGAATCGGATTAACGGCGGAGTTCTGACGGTATTTTTAGATACGGTGTTTGTCGTCGTTAATCCGTCGCTAACTTCTGATGATTAGCATCGCATTAACGACGGATTTTATATCGACGCACCGTTCTCGAGGTCGTGGATTAGCGGCGATTTTCCGTCGCTAATAATTAGCGACGGACGTAAATCCGTCGCTAGATGTTTCCAACCAGGTTTCGGTGACCCCCGTTCGTCACAAATCCGTCGCTAATCTATTTTAGCGACGGATCAGGCATGGTTTGCGACGAAATTTTCCGTCGCTGATCGACTGTATTTTTGTAGTGACAGTAAATCCTAAGAGCATAAACATAATTATTCGCTCAAGATTTCAACATACATTCCCTTGGAGTCTAGGCTTTAAATCTTGTAATATCTTACGCCTAGAAGAGATTAAGTTGTTGCTCGTAACAACTTAATCATAAGTTGGAAAAGACCATTCTACAAAACACTTGTAAAAGTAGAAGTTGACAAGTAAGCAACAAAGTGTTAGTCGACGACAGCGTCGTTTAGCGTTCAAAATAAATTTATAACCTATTGCCCATCACGGTAGTAGCCGATAAGTATAGGTCGATCCCACGAGGAGTTGGTGTAGCAATCTCGGTGTCGCGATGTCACTTAAAAGGAATGAGGGTGGTGTAATTATCTTGATCACTATAGGTATGGCTAAAGTAACACGAAACAAACTAAAAGGAATATCAAATAATAAGGCAGTCGGCTTGGTCAACAACTTTGTGAAGGCGATTAATACTCGGTCCTAGTGCAAAGGTTTTCACTACATGACATGCATCAACCGGTTATAAGAGACATACGTCGTGACCCGTTGTCACGCGTCACGCCCACGATGCACCCTCCAAATCTATCCTTTCGTGTAAAGAAGGCGAGGACACCCTATGCAAACTATCTAACCCGTAATGCCCACGCACGAGGACACCTCGACATGCAAACCTACAGAGCGTTATGATCAAGATGGACCGGTATTGGCAAAGGCGGTGCTATGACTACTCCAACTCGCCCACACCGGTCGTACTATTTGGGTGCGGGACACCCGACACCTTAATCGATTATTACTTGCAACCTCCTTACCCACTATGTTATTTGCAACTAACACACCGAGTTTGGCTAAGTTATATATTGCCGGGACCTAGTGCCGGAACACACGCATGCAGATCGTAATGCCTACTTAGACCTCTCGAGTTATATTAATCATGCTCCACTTAGTCACGCCCAAACCAGAATAAAGACTTAGCTAGACATAAAATAAACAAACATGCAACAGTTAATTGAAACCATAATTAAACGGAACCAACTTACTATTACTTGAACGAAATAGAAACGGCGATCCCAAAGTGCCGCCGGCAACTCATACGACAAAGTAAATATAAAAGTGTTTGCCCCGAAGGGACTTAATGTACGTGGTGGTGGGGTGTGATTATAATTCTGATGCTAAGAAAACAGGAACAAGAGTGTGGAAGAGACGCACAAGCCGCGCCTTCATCCATTTATATAGGCCGAGAGAGGCTGACGATGGTAATGGCCCATGGGCTGGACAATATGGTAGGGTTTCCTTGTTGATCGGCGATCTTTCCTTGCCCAGGCGGATCCGAGGTGATCTCCTCCGGATTTCATGAGATTCGTGTCGTGCCAAGCATCCTTTCCGGTTAGCGAGATTCGCCCGGATCTCACGTATCTTGCCCATTAGCTCTCTCCGACTTCTCTTGCCTCCTTCTTCGTCTTGGTCTCGGTTGCCTTCTTCACTTCCGCTTGCCCAAGAGCTTACCCTTCCGGAGATTGAACTTGTGCGGTGCAGAAGGAGGTCACGCCGTGAAGCGGAACAACCACTGGGTTTGAAGCCCGGTGTGAGCTAATCTCCTTGTGCCTCGAGGTGCATCGTATCTCTATTCATCCGTCATGCAAGTTCCACTCCTTCTTGCCCATTTACGCCCGCCTTGCCCCTCGCAGACCAATGTGTCCTCCCGGACACAAAACACAACAAGAAAGACACAAAAGACTCGATCTAGACCTAGACAAGACACGTAAAAGAGCACAAAACTTGGGCTCGTCACATGCACACACTTTAAACATGCTTGTCCTCAAGCATGCACGCTGCACTTGCCCAAGACAAAGAAAGAAAGAAAAGACTCAAAAGCAAAAGGTTAGCACATTTCCACCGCGGGATATCTCGGTCAATATAAGCTTCATAAAAATAAATTAGCAATTCAAGTAGACTCCATTCAAGCAACGACCATCAAACAAGTCAAAATACGAATTTGAGCATATTGGACATTTTTCTTACCAACACTCTGCACTCTTGTGTATAGGCTAGTGTATACGCTCAGGACATCTTTCATTTCGACTATGCCATAGGCTTGCGTGCCCTCTACCATCTCCACCGTTTAGACAAAGTTTTAAACATTCATCCTTAGGTCTTTTATTTGGTTGTAATGGGGCTTAAGACATAGGTGGGAATTTTTTTGGAACGAGGCTAAGGTCATTATGGACTCAGGTTCGAGGAATTTATTTTGTCCTCCATGGATTTCCTTTCGCCTTTCTCTTACGGGCCTCAGCACAACCATCTTAGGACTTCATCAATATATATTCTTTTATTTCAAGTCCTTCATTTTTCTTTCAATTCTGGGTACCTTCTTTATATTGGGCATTTTGCCCGTTTCTTTGAAATTGTAAACCCTTTTTTTCTTGCCCATTCTGAGGCTCTTGTTCTTCCCTTTTTGTTTGCCCTTCTCTTCTATTAGCTCCTGAGTCTAATTGACCGGGTAGGCTTCTTTTTCCAGGCTAATTTAAGTGAGTGAAAGAAATTATTAAGCTCAAGGGGGCTGAACGAGGGATTAACATTAGGTAGGACATTTTATTGATGGGCTTTTGAAAGAAAAATTGCCTAAGTCATCTAAATATTTTAGCTAAGTCGATAAGGCCTCGACATAGAGCGCACGCAAGTTCTAGCAAAAGCCTAATGAAGATGTCGATAATCACACAAGAAAGGAAGCGTGTTGATCAAGATCTGACAGTTTAAGCTCAAATCTCACCATGTGTGCTCAAATTCAATTCGTCATCCTTATTTACATACGGTCATGCTCAAACAGTAATTCCTAAAACTACTAGCATCATTCACAACAAAGCAAAATACGGGCCGGTCAATCCCACCAACTTAAACATGCCAATCCGACACAAAAATGAAAGCCTCCCACTCACAAACTTTGCGTTGAGCAAAGTGGGTGAACAAGGAGGAACACAAAGCGACAAACAACGAAACGAGGCGAGCAATGTGGCGGCCCCCTACTCACACACTTGCCTTGGGCAAAGTGGGTTAAAGTGGGACCAACTCTCTTAACTCAAACAAACAAAGCAGGCGCACCCCCCGGCTCACACACATGCCTAGGGCAAAGTGGGCGAGGAAAGGGTTGACCACCAACAACAACAAAAAAAAAAACAAACAACAAAACAAAACAAAACACAACAAAGCAGAAAACAAAAACACAACCAAAACAGAAAACAAAAACAAAACAAAGCAGAAAATAAAAACAAAAAGGAGGACAAAGGTCAGGGGAAGGCGGATACAGAATCCGGCGTGGGCAAAGTAGGCTATCGGGCATCATGGGTCTTTACATTGTTCCTCTATCTGGTCAGCGGGCTTTGATGTCCTCATCTTCTTCCTTGCTATCCGGAGGGTTCACAGAATTGTACCAACACAACACCACACGCAAAGCGGGCGAAAAAAAAAAAACAAAAGAGAAAACAACAACGAAAGCATATAAAATACCAGGTTGCTCTCGGCGGCCGCTTGGTTATCGTCGTGGCTCGACCAGACCTCTTCATTACCCTTCCCCGTCGAGGGCTTGCACGATCGCGGTCCCCTGGATCTATCTCGTGATGCCCATAGTAAGCCTTCGAGGCCGTCCATTGACCTTGAAGGTCTTTCTTGTCTTCGTGTCTGCGACTCGACAACCCATTCGAAATTGAGTTTTGACTTCATATGGTCCGCACCACTTTCTTGTTAACTTATGCGGCATTAATTTAAATCGAGATCGCATAAAAGCACCAATTGAACTTGCTCGAATGCCTGGCTTTGACATCATTCGGATGCTCCATGGCCGAAGATGTTAAAGGTCACCGTCTCGCCGTCGAATTCACGGTTAACTTGCGTGTCGCAATCAATCACGGTTACGGCCGTCTTCATGAATGGTCGGCACAATAACATAGCGAGGATTTGTTACCCATCGTGCCCATATCCGTAGCGTAGAAGTCCGGCCGGAAATATGAGTTCTTCCACTTTGACCAATCGTCTTGATGATTCATACGGATGAGCGTTGGACTGTCTCGCTAATTCGATAACCACTCGTGTTGGCTTGTGGTTCCTACTTTTAATTCGTTGAACATTGACAAGGGCATGGCGTTTATAGATGCCCCAAATCCGGCATGGCCCTTTCGATCCTCGTCTTGCTTATTACGCAGGAATGAAAACATCCACGGATCTCCACACTTCTCGGGTAATTTTCATTTGTAGGATCATGCGGATACATTTCTCCCACTTGGAATTTTGCATCATCTTTGTATTTCACCTTTCTCGTGCATAATTCTTTCATGAACTTTGCCCACTTTGGCATCGTGCCCGCAGCAAAGGATGAGCGGTATATTAATTTCCACCTTTCAAACACGCGATACATCTCGCTCATTTCTTCCTCTCTCCTGTTCTTGCCAATCTGCACGAAAGGAGGTAAAACCTAGGATTAGGTTTGACATAGGTTGGCTCAATGATTGCCTCTTCTTTTTCGCCTTTTCCTTGGCGTTCCTCTTGATCATTATCATCTTGACCATTGTGTTACGTGAGATCTTCCACTTGTGCATGTCTGCGTCGTCCTTAGGCATGAAAACTTTCTCCGTAGTTTCTTCCCACTTCTCGTGGCTCTGACATTGGTTGGGCTAACTCGTTTACCTCTACTTGAGGAGGTAAATTTCCTTCTTCTTCTCAAGACAGCCACGGCGTGACCGTCGATTGGGAAACTTGGTTCCCAAGGCTCGGAGGCTCCCTTGTCTCGACCTTAAATTTCTCGTTCTCTTGTTGAGCCTTCACATTTTCTCGTGCCATAGTGTGCACAAGTTCACCAAAGATGGCCCACCGCTTTGGTCACCGCCGACTATTCTGTCTTCTTTGTTGTTGTTGTCCCGCCGCTCGCGGTTGTTAGACCACCTAAAGTTTTCGTGGTTCCTCCATCACGGGTTGTAGGTCCGAGAGTTTGGATCATATCTCCTCTCCGTCGTATTGCCCATTACCATTCGACCCACCGCATTGACTTCTTCTTCAAACGTGTGTGGGCGTTGATCCGTGTGATGTGTCGCGGCAAGATATTGGAAAACTTTAGCTTTCTTTTGCCACGGTCTGTGTTGGTTATGAACTTGTCGAATAGGTTACTGAGTTTATCGACTTGGTCTCCACGGTTGAAGAAGTAGCGGCTTGCCTCGGAACTTCTCCTCCTTCGTCTCTATTTTCTTGACCATCTCCCAACGGTCTAAAGGCCTCACTGGGAACTTTATTCGGTATTGATCCTCCACAAGTCGCATTCACCCAAATTTTCTCTGTTGCCCTCAACCGGCCATGAAATATTGGATCGGATCATGATCCGGAATTTGATGTTGAGGGCATTTCGCTGCAATGTTGTTTAAACCTTCCCGATAATCATAAAGGTCTCTCCGTGCCCATTTTGATCGCCGCTTATCCTTTTCCTCATGTTACGAATACGGGCGCGGAAAGTACTTCTCGAGGAACTTCGGTGAAGTTGTGCCCACGTGGTCACACTTCCAGCAGGCGAGTGTAGAGCCGTTCTCTTGCCCCATCATGCGAGAGAAGGGAATGATATTAATCTCACATATTCTCCAAGGTTTTCATTGGCGGATAGTCCCACACGTCATCTCGAAATCTTGTAAATGTTTTGTGGATCCTCCCGGGCATGTCATGAATCGGGGAGGATTTGGATGAAGGAATGCTTCATCTCCCGTTGCCATTGATCGCGGGCAAAGTGATGCCCGTTGGCCTCGAGTTACGTTGTTAGGGAACACCATTTCCTCAATGTCCGCTCTACTTGCGGTTGTTCACCCATCGTATTGCCCTCGGGTTCTCTTACGGATTAGCCGCCTCGCGACTTGTCGTGCTCTCCGTCATCTTTGCTCTCCTCCGCCTTGCGTGCTTTTCGATCTCAGGATCGTACAAAAGTCCTCCGTTCTCTCCTGCAAGGTTAGGTCGTAGCATACAATAAAGAAAGCAATATAAACTCAAGAAATAGAGATACTACTGGAATGCGCAACTCCCCGACAACGGCGCCAATTCTAACACGCTGTCGTTTAGCGTTCAAAATAAATTTATAACCTATTGCCCATCACAAGCGTAGCCAGCGATAAGTATAGGGTCGATCCCACGAGGAGTTGGTGTAGCAATCTCTGGTGTCACGATGTCACTTAAAAGGAATGAGGGTGGTGTAATTATCTTGATCACTATAGGTATGGCTAAAGTAACCTGAAACAAACTAAAAAGGAATATCAAATAATAAGACGAGTGCGGCTTGGGCAACAACCGTGAAGACGATTAATACTCGGTCCTAGGTGCAAAGGTTTTCACTACATGACACGCATCAACCGGTTATAAGAGACATACGTCGTGACCCGTTGTCACTTGTCACGCCCACGATGCACCCCTCCAAATCTATCCTTTCGTGTAAAGAAGGCGAGGACACCCTATGCAAACTATCTAACCCGTAATGCCCACGCGAGGACACCTCAAGACATGCAAAACCCACAAGGCGGCGTTATGATCTAGATGGACCGGTATTGGCAAAGGCGGTGCTATGACTACTCCAACTCGCCCACACCGATCGTACTATTTGGGGTGCGGGACACCGACACCTTAATCCAATTATTACTTGCAACCTCCCTTACCCACTATGTTATTTGCAACTAACACACGAGTTTGGTTAAGTTATATATTGTCCAGACCTAGTGCTTCGGGAACACACGCATGCGGATCGTAATGCCCTACTTAGACCTCTCGAGTTATATTAATCATGCTCCACTTAGTCACGCCCAAACCGAATAAAGACTTAGCTAGACATAAAATAAACAAACATGCAGCAGCTTAATTGAAACCATAATTAAACGGAACCAACTTACTATTACATGAGCGAAATAGAAACGGCGAGCCCAAAGTGTCGCGGCAACTCATCTGACAAAGTAAATATAAAAGTGTTTGCCCGAAGGACTTAATGTGCGTGGTGGTGGGGTGTGATTATAATTACGATGCTAAGAAAACAGAACAAGAGTGTGGAAGAGGCGCACAAGCCGCGCTTCATCCATTTATATATAGCCGAGAGGTCGACGATGGTAATAGCCCATGGGTTGGACAATCTGGTAGGGTTTCCTTGTTGATCGGCGATCTTTCCTTGCCCAGCGGATCCGAGGTGATCTCCTTCGAATTCATGAGATTCGTGTGTCACAAGCATCCTTTCCCGGTTTAGCGAGATTCGCCCGGATCTCACGTATCTTGCCCATTAGCTCTCTCCGACTCTCTCGCCTCCTTCTTCGTCTTGGTCTCTGGTTGCCTTCTTCACTTCCGCTTGCCCAGTAGCTTACCCTTCTGGAGATTGAACTTGTGCGGTCTGTAAGGAGGTCACGCCGTGAAACGGAACAGCTACTGGGGTTTGAAGCCCAGGCTGTGAGCTAAGCTCCTTGTGCCCTCGAGGTGCATCGTATCTCTATTCATCCGCCATGCAAGTTCCACTCCTTCTGCCCATTTCGCCTCGCTTGCCCCTGCAGACCAATGTGTCCTCCCAGACACAAAACACAACAAGAAAGACACAAAAGACTCGATCTAGACCTAGACAAGACACAGAAAAAGAGCACAAAACTTGGGCTCGTTATAGTCGTTGAAAGCTTGGTTTTCTTGCATCTGTAAGCAAGATGGTTAAGGTCAATTGCAAGTATAGCAATAAGAGGTTTCCTAGTAGTAGTAAGCGTAGGAAGATACAACAAATAAGTCGGAGTACATATAATATGAAATTGTGTATCTAGGTTTTCTCTTGCACCCATAAGCAAAACCAATCACATGTAGTGAATTGACTGATTAATCAGTTCATGGATGTAGGAGCTGATATATTCGAATCACGTCAAAACTAAGTGTATTATTCACTTTCAATATCTTTAAATTACATGTTATTGAACTGAATATCACTCAGCACATGCATCACAACATGCAGTTTAAGCCCTCCATCAGTGGCACTTTGCTACCGAATAGAAAATTAATACTGATTAAACGAATATTTGACTAAGTATTTTATCAATATCAATTTTTAATAAAGGCAAAACGTAACCACCATCATTTCCGTATGCACATTAGTTATTAGTCCAACTGACCAGCTACTGAATCAGTCAATAGGATTGCTAACCGATTCACTTAAGACTCTCATTATCTGAACTGATCTGCATTACTAATGTGTCATCAATATCTGACATCTACTAACTTCAGTAGGATATCAATTCTTAATAAAAAGAAAAAGGTTTTATTTACCTTAACTGGTGTATCCCACCATACACCAATACGACCCCACGGGCCATCAATTCATTTTAGCACAAAAACAAATAATTTAAAATTTTGGGGATGCACAATAGAGTCATACGTGTCCAATACTACAAAAAAAATCAATAAAATTTGGGGATACACATCCTAATTGTGGGAGTCAATTTATTTTTCTATTGTTTTACCCTTCAAGTTAAATTCTAGATGAATTATCCGATATGTCATTGATCCAGGTGAAATGTAAAAATATAATCTGATCCGTTCTTCTGTAGTGTATCTATAGTTATTAGTCGTTCTCACACTATTAAGTCTATTCCAAACTTTATTAACCCAAAAGAAGGCATGTAGCCTGGTTTCTGCCCTTGGTGGATTAATGGATTTTAGCGTTATGAAATTACAAAATTCCTGTATATGTCATAATGTTAAAACAAAATAAATCACTAACGCGAAGCACATAACACGATGCTAATAGATCAAATCATATATGTGATGTGAGATATAGGTCATTCATTAGTAAGTTGAAAGAATATTCAGATCCATGATCTTGATCAACCCCATTGATAAGTCAAATAACATGAAAGTCTCACACAAGGCTTCCTAAGTTATAAATATAATAGACATTGGATCCCAAATAATAATAATTAGTGAAAATATTTTTTTCTAATCATATAGAAGAAGCTGCTAAAATGATAACGACAAAGAAAAACAGACATCCGCTCAAAACACAGCACAAACAATCAACATTACTTCTTTATTTATCCCGCTAACATGCATGCGAATGAAAAAAAAAATACAAAAATAGACGACACTGAATTTCTTCCATCTCAATTTAAAATGGGAAACTTGAATATAATAAAGGTTAAAAAAAGAGTGAAAAGGAAAATCTGAATACCTAATCAAACATCGAAAGCTCAGTATGTGATGTGTGTGAACGGGAGTCAAATTAAAGCTCTTTAACGGTAAGGATAGATTTACAATTGTGAGTTTGAAATATGTATAGTGCACAAACCATAATCCCTAAGAAAAACATTTTTTTAAGAGGATAACACTGCATTAGGAAGTCATAACCATTTACCAAACATTTTAGTAGAGTCAAAGCAAAAACCCATTATAATTGCCTTATTTATCTCTGGTTTCTGGAGACACAGAGAAGAGGTCGAATAGAAAAGTCTAAAGTTAGAAATTGGTAGGCTAAACATCTTTTTTTGGGGAATACATATCTACCGATCAATATTATCCAGATATTTCGATCTAAAATGTATTAGTGAGATTTGATCATTTATAGGAGTCTAAAAGTCCGTGAATAATAAGGAAATTGGAAATTAATTGTGAGGAAGAATTCTTAAGATCTTTAAGAATATGCACCCCTTACATAGTCCCATGTCCATTTGAAAATGCATGTTTTGATACTTTAGTCAAATCCAAATCAAGCGACAGCTAAAAGTTGGATCTCATTTATAATTATAGGAATTCTAAAATTAATGAAAAAGTCAATTACTAAGCAGATATTATTGTCTTTGAATTAAATGGAACTGGCCAAACCAATTATTTCTTGTCAAATGTTGCCAAGGTTGTGAAAAGTCTTTGACCGTAAATGTGCTTTGTCTTCATTTGAGTAAGAGGTTGGGATTCACTCAAGTAATTACTTACATTTTACGGGGCCTAAACAAATTAGAAATGAAAGCTGATAGTTTTCATCATATCAAATTTGTAAAGTCTCTAATCGAACACAAAAGAATAAGTAATATATAAAATAAGTTGTCCCTATTAATTATTAATTAATAGGGACGGCTAATGAAAGAAAAATTCAACCCCATCATTCCTATTTGTCTATTGCTACTTTTCAACTTCAATCACAACGACTTCACCAATACATATAAACACATCCATCCAAAAAAACATATATACTATGCAAAGAATCACATAATGTAAACACCTCTCTCTCTCTACACACACAGAGACATATGATATATACATGCACCAATCATAACCGCACTACGCTTCAAAGTCCCAACAATGGCAGCAGCCCAGAAAACTCTCGCACTCTGCATCTATGCAGCATTCTTGATCACTCTCTCCGCCTCTTCTTCCATGGCAGCTCCGCCCGTCAAAGGCGTTTATTATGCTTCCTGGTCTAACCTCGACCCCTCCTCCATCCAAACCAAGCTTTATACTCACATCTACTACGCATTTCTCACTCCAAACTCTGCCACCTTCAAATTCCACATAGACGAACAAACACAAGCTCCACTGCTTCTCAACTTCACCTCCACCCTCCATGCGAAGAATCCACCCCTCACCACACTGTTCTCCGTCGGCGGCGCTGCCGAGGGCACCGCCCTCTTCTCCCGCCTGGCTTCCAACTCCTCTTCTCGCGCAGCTTTCATTCACTCAAGCATACAAGTCGCAAGAACATTCGGGTTTGTTGAATATCCGTCTCGTCTAAATCTACCTATTATAAAACAACCTAAGTTTTACAAAATTTAATTTGTCAATTTCTTTGAAGGGTTGATTGTCAATTATATTCTTAATTTAAGGATATTATGTAATATGATATACTATATTTATCTATTTGTCCACTAATACTATTATAAAAGTGTGTTTCTTACCAAATTTGATTATATCTATAATATCTTTACTTATTTTTATTATTGAGAATGGTTTAGTAATTTATTGAATATATGTTTTAATTATATATCTGATACAAAATAAGGATCCTTTATATTTACAATTATTCAAAATTAATTACGATAAGATTATTGAAGTCCAATATTTTTATATGTGTCGAACATACCATCATACTATACTAGTAAATTTAAATTTAAATTAATGTGCATTTAACTGCGAGAAAACAGAATTAAACATTTTAATGAATATCTTCAACAGATTTGATGGAGTTGATATGGACTGGGAGTTCCTCAAAATCCCACGGAGATGGAGGACTTTGGGTATCTGCTGGAGGAGTGGCGCGGAGGTGCAGAAGGAGGCGGCAGCCACGGGCAGCCTCCGCTCCTCCTCACAGCGGCAGTGTACTACTCCGCGGACACGTTCCTCTCCGGCGAGCAGCGGGCGTACCCGACGGCCTCGGTCAGCAAGAATCTGGACTTGATCAACGTCATGAACTACGACTACCATGGCGCGTGGAATAAGTCCATCACGGGTGCACAGGCGGCGCTGTTCGACGCAAACAGCAATGTGAGCACAAGCTACGGACTCGGGTCGTGGATCCGGGCCGGGGTGCCACGTGGCAAGCTGATCATGGGGCTGCCCTTGTACGGGAGGACATGGCGGCTCAGGGACCGCAGGGTCCATGGTGTCGGAGTGGCAGCGGTCGATGTGGGCCCCGGCTCGAACGGGACCGGGGTGCTGACTTATGCTGAGGTGGTGGCGTTTAATAAAGAAAACAAGGCAAAGGTTGTGTATGACGTGGCGACGGTGTCGGTATACTCGTTGGCGGGGATTATTGGGTGGGGTACGATGATAAGAGGACTGTGGCTGCCAAGATTGGTTATGCTAGAAGCCTTGGGCTGCGTGGCTATTTCTTTTGGGCTATTCATGGTGATTATAAGTGGAGCATCTCCGAAACAGGTAATATCTAAATTAATAGCATAATTTGTATTTTTCTATTAGTTAAATGTAGAGCTGTGCTGCCTGATTCTTGAGCCTAGGGACAAAATTAGGCCAGCCCCAACCCGACAAAAAAGTATGACAGGCCGGCCGCCAAGTTAGGCTAGGGCAAACCACTTTTGAAAGCTCTAGTTAATTATATTTTTAGTGGAACTAACTTTCTTTTGTTATATTCTGTTTCGCAGCTTCAAAATTGTGGCGTCTCTGAAGTCAAAGTGTAGATGCATGATGATGGTTTTGTATTAAAGATCGATTGCATTTAGATTCATAAGATCGATTAAGATCATTCAGAAGTGTTAAGTAGATTTTCTTCCCTTTTAAGTTTACATCTTTTTACGCCTAGCTATTTCTTTGTATCCAGTTGATCCTTTTTTGTGTGCAACGTGCATAAAAGCAGTGTTAATATAAACTGCTGCATTTAAACATGATAAATACATTGCTATGTTACATGAAAAACAAAGGATATTATACAACTCGGAAATACAGATTAACGAACAACAAATGATCATCAGTTTCCACTATCCCATGTCATGGAAGCTGCAATGCACAAAACAGTTTACAGCATTAGTTCAGACAAAAGTTCCTATGCCAGATTTTTGAGTTTCTTGAATAATGTACTGTACATATATGTGTGTGGGTGTGTGTATAGAATTATACCTGTTTTAGCAAGAGTCCAGTTGCTGTCATCACCAAGCGCCCAAAAGAAATACCCTCCAAGCCCCTGCGCCTTCGCAAACTCAACCTTGTACGCAATCGAAGTCGCATCATCGTACCCAACCCAATCCGTCCCAGAATAAGAATACGTAGACACTGTCGCGTTATCAAAAACCACAGTCGCATTATTACCAGCATTAAACTCTACAACCGCCGAATAAACCAGCACCCCGCCGCCCGGACCCGCTCCAGCAGCAGGCGCCCCGATTCCATGCTGATTCGGATCCTTCAACTCCCACGTCCTCCCATAAACCGGCATCCCCATCACTATCTGCTTCGCCGCCACGCCACTCCTCCTCCACGCCGCCACGCCGTAGCTCGTGCTCACGTTGCTCTTTTTATCATAGAGCAGCGCGTGCGCGGCCGTTGCGTTCGGCTCCCAGCTGCCATGATAGTCGAAGCACATCGGACTTAATATGTCTAGATACCTCCTGATGGCGTCCCCCGGGTAGACGCGGCGCCCGGGGTACGACATATCTGGAGAGTAGTAGACGGCAGCCGACAGAAGTAGCCGAGGCTCGCCCCAGGCGAGCGCTTCTCGGGTTAAAGCAGATCGCCATTCTTTGAGGAGAAGTGCGAGGTTCGACATCTCTTGAGGGGTGGTGGGGAACTCCCAGTCGAGGTCAATGCCGTCGAAGCCGTGCTTCCGGGCCACGTTGATGGAGGATTGGATGAATGCGGCGCGGCTGGCGGGGTTGCCCGCCATGGCGGAGAAGGTGGCGGGGTCTGCCCCAGCTCCGCCGATCGAGAGGATGGCGTTGGATTTAGGGGTGGCGGTGTGGAGGTTGGAGGTGAAGGCCCCCATCCATTGAGCGTCGTTCTGATTAATTAGAATTTGGAAAGTGGTTGCGTCGATGAGGACGAAGGCGTAGAATACGTGTGTGAAATACGCGGTTGGTATGGTTGAGGGTGGGAGGGATTCAGCCTGCCACGACGGCCAGTATGCGGCCTTGACGCCGCGTTGCGGTTGAGGAAGAGACGGCAGAGAGGGGGAAGGTGCAGCGTGGGAATGAGCAGAAGAAGCTTCGTGGAGAGAGATTATGAGGGTGAGAAAGAGTGAGAGAGTTTTCTGATTAGCCATGCTTTAGTATCTGTTCATGGAATGATCACACTACAGAATCAAAGCTGGAATATAGATATTTAGAGAGAGAGAGAGAGATTCATCACAGCGTAAACGGAACGTTGAATCTAAGTATCTTACTATGATCGGCATCCTGCTTTTCATGCAGGACATGCACAAGAACACAAAGCTGTGTGTTTGTTGTCTGCGTCTTACTATGAACTGATTCTTGTTTGGAGCGCAGTTCCTTAAAACTTGGTTAATCTGGTCTCAAACAACTGGCAACAGACTTGTTTTGATTTGGTATAGTGTGTTGTTGCTGAGTATGTTGATCTGAAAAAGGGGTCAAAACCAGTTTTGCTTTGTGGTTGAACATGGAGAGATCATGAAAGTACAAGATATCTGTCAATAATACCCAAAATCTACACCAATGCTCAATATATTTTAGTTAATTGTGGAATAAAAAATCGCCAGAAACACATTTATTATGCTTAGAAACAGATCCAAATATACGAGCCACAAAATAATAGCCAATATTGCAGTCCTGTTTGTATCTCATCAAGAGTGTATCAGGAGACTGTCTAATATAGCAGCAAATGACTATAAATATTGATGCTCGTAATTCCGGTTATTCCTCTTTCATGGTTTGGATTTTGTTTTGTCTCTCACTAACACAATTAGAGCATTAACAAAATAAAGAAATAGACGGATCAATCCATCATGAATACAAAATACAAATGCAAATATTAAACCAAAAGAAAAACAAACCAGATATTCACTTTCAAGAAGAAAGTCTATTAACCAATACATATTATTGATAGAAAAGTGCAGATAATCCATTTTCGATCATCCATTTTCCTTATGCACAAACACAAACTCAAATTTAGCATCAATGACAAAACAAGCAAACATATACCAGCAATTCATGAATGTTAGACGCTGCAAATAGGAAATGACATAAAACCAGAACTAATAATATAAGCTTATTCATAATTCATCAATAGGAAATCGAAGATATAGAAAGAACACAGTGGCATCCAGAAAGAAAACAGAGATAATTCATAATTTCAAACTTCATTTAATTTAAATTCAAAAACACTATTGTCTCAGAAGATACGTCACAGTCCGTCACTCAAACAACAAACCTAAAATCTATTAGTAGAAAGCATCGAAATCTAAGCTCCAGCATGCCTCAAAACCCTAGCTTGGTGCGGCGCCAATGCCTGCGCTTCGCATTGTACCTACATAAACAAAATCGACGACGAATTTTAACCAAACTTGATTTTTTTTTAAATAAGTGAAAAATTAGCAGAAGTAAAATACCTGATGGTATTGTCTGTGCGCATACGGATCCAGTAAGGAATGGGCCTATTTTGCCTCTGCTTCTTCGCCAGCTTCTTCTTAATCATGAACGTCTTGTGCGACGGCTATTCAGGATTGGAAAGAAAAAAATATCAACAAACTATTCGCGCTAATTAACACATACAGAAAAACAAATAACAACACAGAAAATATGGACGGGAGAGAGGGAGAAGGGTCACCATTTTCGTACGGGAAGTTCAGAAATGGACGAAAGTCTCTGGTTTGTGATGGCAAAGAACCCTAGATAGAAGAGAGGGATTTTGTTGAAATATGGCACATTGTAGTTGTGGCCCTTGTGGGTTGAATTTATTTCTGGCCCACTTAAATATGGGCCTTCACAAGTGCCCGTTTCAAGCGCTGGAGTTTTTCTTTTCTCTTTTAGAAGAGTTCTTGTGAGTTGATTTTGTGAGGGGCTTTTGTGGATAAATATATTTGTTAAGAGCACGTGACGGTGGGATTTCGAATCTGAGACGTGTGACTTTAGATATAACCACTCTACCAGATATAACATTTAAAAATTGTATTTATTATTAGATATGATATATGTTAGACCAGATATAAAACAAACCAATCAATAGCACATTATAATAATTATTTTGGCATGTTAAGTGATAAATCTAGTATGAGAGATTTATGAAAGCAAGAAAAACACAAGAGACTTTTACGTGGTTCGATCGAGAATAAGATCTACGTCCACGGAGGAGATGATCCTCAAGATGTTTACTATAATTTGATTACAAAGGTATCTCAAAGGGCTCTAGTATTGATGAATTTGCTAACCCTTTACCTTCAATCTAACTCCTATTTATACACAAACGTAAACCTTGCCACGAATCCTTGATTGGCGGGCTCATGATCCTCCTATAACCGACCATGATCTCCACCATTATTACCCATGATTTCTCTGTTACCTCATTCCGTTACCCATAATCATCGTCATTTAGGCGTGAACCGGGTAAATGACGATGAGGTTAGGCCCACTCTGTTGGGCACGAGAGGTTGGGCACGAGAGGTTGGGCCATATCCTATCATAGCCTCCGAAAAGTCGAGGAATAGCCTTGCCGAGGTGAAGCGGAGAATGTGCTTTGCCGAGGCAGATATTCTTGGTGAAGATTCGTTGAAGGCTTGTCATTCATTGTATGACCTAAAATACTTGTTGATCCGGGGTGGACATATCAGGCCGAAATACCTGGCGATCCGAGGTGGACATGTCAGGACGAAAATATTCTCACTGGTCCGAGATGGACATATCCGACCTGAAAATACCTGGCGATCCGGGGTGGAGATGGGGGCCTGACCGATGCGAACTCAAAATCATTAGCTGAAGTCGAGATCCGATGTTAGGAGGAGGTCGAGGTCCGACCTGAAATACTTCTGGTATTAGGACATGGGCGTAGTCCGATGTCCGAACTCGTAGTAATCATCACGTGATCAGACTGGCGGTCTGTTTTCCAGAGAGTACGTCATACGCGCCAGGCGGTAGTTGGGCACTTCGAAAAGCGTGCGCGCGTCTTTCACACATCCAACCGTAAATAGGCACGTGTAATAAACGAAACGGCAGATTTTTAGGCGCCATTTATCCTATAAATAGGTCTAAAAGAGGCAACTGTTCATTTTCTCCTTCGACGTTTGAATCCAGAGAATATAACCTTAGAAATCCCCAATTCCTCTTTCACACTTTGTTGAAGAAATCGAAATCCCTCGGAAAAAGTAAGTATGTATTCTTCACCTTCTCATTCCTCTTCTCGCTCTGATAACTCTGGTTCAGCTTCGGGTTCTGGTCGTCAAGACCCCAATATAAGGGATTATATATGCCATAACCGCCTAGGTAAATCCATAGGACTTAGTTCTAGGGTTTCACCAGTGTCTTGGTATGGGATGGCCTCGAGATTGGTGGGCGAAATCAACCTTGACGATGGAGGAGCTTCGGTGGTCGCCGAGAAATACCACATCCCGGAGGATGCATGGTGGTGCTTGCAAAACCCAACGATAGGCGATGGCCCTCAGGAGGATTTATCACCATTTTGTAGATAGCTTAATAGTGGGCTTAGATTTTTTTGCCCCATTTTCCTTAGCTTTCAAGAGTATTTTCAGATCCCTATATGCCAACTGACCTCCAATTCTATTAGGTCGGCGGTGGGGCTAGGGTTGGCCTGTTATGGCATAGGCGAGGGGTTCTCTTTCGAAGTCTTGATGCGTTTTTTTAGCATCAAGTCTATAGGGAGTATATTACCACCACCGCTCAAGTTTAAAATTGCTTCCCGTCGAAGGTATCCCACCGCAAAATAGATACTTTTGCGGGTGAGGGTATCCGAGGTATGAGTGGGGCCTCGGGCAATGAAGGACGTGAAAATTAATCCCCTAGGCCCTATGGAGAAGCTGTTGAACGATATGGGTGAGATCCTATCGATCAACTATACCGAGGATGACTTGAGCGATCTTTGGTGAGTGTCTATAGGTCAGAAGCTCCAGTGTCAGGGTCTGATTTGGGTGAGGGCAACCTTCTTATCTTTATTTCCCTCGTCTGATTTTGCGGTGCTAATGAAATTCTCATGTTGAATGCAGTGAAGGTTGACCCGACCAGAGAAGTCAATGTGCCGATCTCGCCGCGCCCTGCTTCCTCTGAACGAAGGGAGCCCGCGAGGAAGAAGGCGAGACGAGGCGAGTCCACCCAACAGCCCGTGGTGGTGGACGCCCTGAAAGACTTGGTGACCGGTCCTCAGACAGCCTCGGGCCCGACGTTGGAGATCGAGGTCCATGGTCAGCCTCAGCCCGAGGTGCCGGCTTCCAGCACTTCCTTATCCTTCCCAAAGGTATACGTCGCTACCCTTCTCCTTGTAAATTTGTTGTTACTTGTTGCTAATTGTTTCATATTCAGGATGCGGCCTCGATGGCAGGTGAGATGCACCGCATGGCCGGGCTTATTGTTGAGGGTGCCTCGCAATATGAGGCCATGGAGAGGAAGGCGGCGGCAGACAGATCGAGGGCCGCGGTGAATCCGCTAGATCTTTGCCAGGCGGACGCCGAACTTGCTAAGGCGAAAGTCGACGAGCCGAAGTGGCAAAGATGGCGCGGAGCGCCTCAAGAAGGACCGGATCTTGCGAGTGGCCCGTGCCGAAGCGGAGACCGCCCAAGAGGAGGCTGCCGAGGCTGAGAGGAGGCTGGCCGCGCAGACAAGCGCCTTGCTGGCGGGGCAAGGACCGATGCTAAGGGCCTTCGCCAGCAAGCTTATCGAGTCGGAGAGTTTTTCCTCTTTCATCTCCGATCTGGCCGCTGTGATGAGGCCGGAGGTGATTTGTGCCCACCTAGAGAAGTTGGCGGCCGAGAGACCAGATTTTGACAAGGCTCAACACGGTTGGGTTGAGGTCGACCACCTGGAGGTATGCAAGAATTACGCTCGCATAATCGCTGGGGCGACCTCCTTTCCCGTGGTGGATGCCTTGGCATCTTCTGCCTCACTCCTGACGGCGGAGGCCGTAACTCAGTGCAAGGAAGATGAAGACTTAGAGCTTCAAGCATTCCTTGCTGAGTTGAGGGCCGAAACCGAGGCGGCAGGTCCAAGCTCGGACATTCGTTCCGGAGATCGGCTACCAGCGGAGGAGCAGCAGCAGGCAGCGCAGCAGGAGGTCGGAGAGTCCGGCAATGAGCCTGAGGTCAGTGGACCTAATGTAATAGGCTGATTTGCCGGGGTCGATAGGACCACATGTCGTATAAACTTCCATTTTGAATAATAGAAATATTTTGTTAAAATGCCTTGTGTATTGTCTTATTTCTAGCATTCTTCACCTCAATACTTGATTTGGATCATGAAGCGCTAACAAACCGAAAGAAGTCCGAGGTGCTTTAGCGAGAAGGATGAAGAGGTGACACCTTGGAGAGTCGGTCCGCCGAAATGACACGTGTTGGCAAGCATGGATGTCGGCTCGGCATCGTCACCGAACTAAAACAAAAGTTGCATGAAGTCGATCATGAGGTGGCTCGCCTCCGCTGAAAATGAGACGTTAAAGTTAAGGATTACACATCTCAAGTCCGGGGCTGATTTATCTGCAGATGTGATCCACGGACGACGATGATGCGAGGAACAGCTGAGCCGACAATGGAGAGGCGGCTCGGATCTCGGAAGAGCATGAAGAGTACGAAAAGGTCATCCGCGGATGGGGAACGACTATATCTGGCCGACGATCGAGTTCGAGCTTGTTGGCGGAAGGCATGGTATTGAGGATGAGGAGGGTCCCAATAGCAAGAATTTTAAAGGCGCCTCGACTCGTCACGAAATACATGCGGATGTATGAGATCGTTCGCGAACGACGCATGCCTCCGCCCGCCGCGCATCTACATGGGCAACGCCGATCCCATAATGAAGAGCACGAAGAGGAGGCGGCTACTGATCACGCCAAGTGCTCCGTCAAATGGGTCCATCGGCGATGGGCGTATAGAAGGCGGCGCCGGCGGTTTGGAGGGAGGACGCGCGGACCGCAAATCGACGTGGAAGGGCTAGAGCTCGGGGACAAGGGCATAGTCCGGTCCGACGTCAGTTCACGGGTCGAGATGTGGCCTCGGTGTCTGGATTGAATTCCCAGGGCCGAATCCGCCGCCGAGTCAAACTACTCCGGAACAGGCCGAGGTGGGGCCACCCGTAGATTGGGTGGAAGGCATGAGTTTATTCCGGTATCCATCGCCGACACAGGGACTTCGTTCAAAATTATCTCGACTCATTGAGTCTTGGCGGAGCAGGAAACCCGAATGAGCGTACATAGTGTGGGACTTTGTATGTAGGTATAAATGTATTTAGACTGTTTCAAGTGTACGTTTTCCTCTTGAGAGGTATAAACATAGCTTAGGACTTCGTTTGGTCGTAAATGTATTTATCTTGTATACTTGCCATAATTTGGTGAGATCCAATTTTGGATGTCTTATACATGTAGATTTTTTCAACTTAATGAGTAATCTGTATGCATGCATGTAGACTTTCAAACTAGTGAGTAGTCTGTATGCGTTGCACTGAGACGTTCAATTCAATGAGTAATCTACGAGTGCGGCGCGCGCTTAGTGAGTACCCTACTTAGTGGGTTTTTATCTTCGTGAGGCGTCCCTCGTGAAGGTTAAATCTGTATATCCAAATAGATGTTCGCATACGAATAAAATGAAGCGAAATGAAATATTCATTGGAAAAATAAATATTTTATTCAACAAATATATGACATCGCACTTCGACAAGGCAAGTAAGGAGACTAACATAAGGCTGATCTGAAATCAAAACTATGTAAAGTACCTCCTTAAATGAGAAATATGCCAGGTTCGGGGGATAAGTGCACCGGATAAGTGAGATAGCTTGTAAGCCCCTTTACCAAGGTTCTCGTGAACACGGTATGGGCCTTCCCATGTTGGATCCAGCTTGTTAAGACGCTCAGCTCTACTGGCTTCATTATTTCGTAGGACGAGGTCGCCTACTTGGAACGCGGAGGTTTTGACCCTTTTGTTGTAGTACCGTGCGACCTGGGCTTTATACTTGGCTTCGTTTATGAAGGCTAGCTCGCGCTTCTCTTCAAGGGCGTCAAGGTTTGCTCGCAGGTCTTCCTCGTTCCCGGCCTGATCGAAGTGAAGAGTGCGCGGGCTTGGCGCGCCGATCTCAACCGGTATGACCGCCCTGCAGTGACCCGGTGAAAGGGGTTTCCGTGCGATGTCGAGGTGTGGTCTGTAGGACCGAGAGGACTTGAGGAGATTTTCAGCCCGATCGCCTTTAGCTCGGTCCAACCTCTTCTTTAATCCTTATACGATCGTGCGGTTGGTGACCTCGATGCGCCATTCGCTTGTGGGTGTGCGACCGAGGTGAAACGTTGATCGATCAAGTTCTTCGCACCACTCCTTGAAGTTTTTATCTGCGAATTGGGTGCCGTTGTCCGAGACCGAGCGCGCGGTATGCGGCGGCGGACTATATTTTTCCACACGAAGGTCCGAATTCTCCGCCGTGAGGCTCGATAGTGGTTCGGCCTCGACCCATTTTGTGAAGTAGTCTATGGCTACGACTAAGTATCGGTCGACACGGTGCTCGGTCGAACGGACCAACAATGTCAATCCCAACGCATGAAAGGCCATGGACTCGCAGTCGCTTAGATCGATCGAGGCGCTTTTGACCGTGGAGTGAATCGCACCGGGCACTTTTGACGAGCTCGGCCGATCTTGCGATGGTGGGCGAGAATATCCCGACCTCGGCGTCTTTTTGAGAGAGCTCATGACCGATGTGGCTTCCACAAGATCCTCGGTGAATTTCATTGAGCACGTGGTCGGCTTCTTCCGCCCGAGGCACCTCGGGAGGGTTGAAGGTAAGACTTCCGGTAGAGAGCGTCCTCATGCATGAGATACTTACGGGATTTCGCCATCATCTTTTGGCCTCCATCGATCCCGAGGTAGTGTGCCAATTTCGGATATGCTTTTAGGCGTCGTCCAGTTCGGTTCGACCTCGAGATAACGCCGATGAGGCGCCTCAATGCTTCGGAATGAACTTCTCTCTTGGCGGATTTGCCGATGACGAAGCCAATTTACTAAGGATGTCACCACTTTTTTTCCTCGTGGGATTTGATTATCTTGAAGTATCCGAATGAGGCCAAGATCTCTTTCGCCTTCTCAGTAATCGCTCATTCGATCCTCCTTAGCCTCGTATGTACCTAATACCGGTTTACCACGACACGGAATCTCAAATATCGGACTTTGTCCACTTTCAATTCCTTTGCTAGGCGGAGTCCAGAGATCAATGCTTCATATTCCACTTCGTTGTTGGTGGTCGGGAAGGTAAACCGCAGGGCGTATGTCACTTCTTGCTTATCTGGGCCGAGGAGGAGGATGCCTGCTCCGCTGCCCGTCTTACATGAGGCACCATCCACATACATCTGCCAACAATCAACGGGTGATGCAAAGACAGGTTCCTCCGCCGTGGGGGTGGGAGTGACCTCGCTGGTAGAGGCGACCTCGGTGAATTTGACCTCCACCAGGAAATCTGCAAGGGCTTGTCCTTTTATGGCCGGCCTGGGGGAGTATGAGATATCGTGTTCGCCTAGCTCCAGTGCCCACTTAGCTATACGTCCAGATGACTCTGGTTTTGATAAGACTTGTCTTAGAGGTAAGTCCGTTAGTACCTGAACTGAATGAGCTTGAAAGTAAGGCCGGAGGCGTCGTTTGGCGTTCACTAAGGCCAGAGCTACCTTCTCGAGGTTGGTGTACCTCGTCTCCGGTCCTTTGAGAGCACGGCTAATGAAGTAGATGGGAAGTTGCCGTCCCATCTCTTCTCGCACCAATACAGCACTAATTGCCTCGTCCGAGGTGGCCAGATATAACGATAGAGTTTCACCTTGCTTTGGGGCGGATAGTGTCGGCAGGTCGGCAAGATATTCCTTCAGCTGTGTGAAGGCGACCTGGTGTTCTTCCTGCCAGGTGAAATCTGGAGCTCTCCTCAGGATCTTGAAGAAGGAGGCTAACTCGGCAGCCCGAGATAGGAATCGGTGAGGCGGCCGGACATCCGTGAGTTTGTGTATTTCACGGATGGTTTTGGGATCCGCATGTCGAGCACCGTTTTCACCTTGGTAGGATTGGCTTTCGGGCCTTCGAGAAACCCAAGACACCGAAATTTACCCGTCCTCACCACAAATGTGCACTGGGATTGAGCTTGAGGTTGGCCGACTGAGGAGTGAAGAATAGTTTCGAGGTCAATGGCGCAGCTCTCGCTTTTGCTTTGACTACTATACCATCGACATAGACCTCAACAATTTCTCCTATGTGATCCTTGAAGATCGCGTCCACCATTCTTTGGTAGGTAGCTCCAGCGTTTTTCAGACCGAAATGCATCTTTCGGTGGCAAAGACACCGAAGTCAGTAATGAACGCTGTTTTGGGCGTCTTCCGGCTCATCAAGACTTGGTGGTATCCTTGTATAAATCCAGAAACGAAGACCTCATGTCCCACCAATGCTTCCACCTTCTTGTCAATGTCGGGGAGAGGTGTGATCCTTTGGGCGGTGTTTATTGAGGTCGGTATAGTCGACACACACGCGCCATCCCCTCCGGCTTTCGAACTACAACGGATTAGCCATCCAAGTTGGGTATTTAACCTCGTCTGATTTTAGCCTCACGAGTTGGGTTACCTCGTCTCTTATGACCTGGCTTCGCTCCGCGGCAAAACTTCTTTTCTTCTGCCGAACTGGTTTAGTGGCCGGATCAATGTTAAGACGATGAGTTATGAGCTCGGGCGAGACCCCAGTCATATCCAATGGAGACCATGCAAATACATCCCTATATTCCCTTAGAAGCTGCATGACCTGTTGACGAATATTGACTGAACCTTGGGTACCAACCTTGACAACTTTGGAAGGGTCGTCGTCATATAGCTGAAGATTCTCAGTCAGATCATCCCGAGGTGGCAACTTCGGAGGGTTCTGTAATTGCTAGGCCTGTGGTAAGGCCGCATCTTGGGTTGAGACTCGTAGGCATTCTTTAGCTGCCGTTTGGTCACCCTGAATGCTTAACACTCCCACGGGGGTGGGTATCTTAATGGTGAGGTGGTACACGGAGCAGACGGCTCTGGTTGCATACAGCCAATCTCTTCCCAGGATAATATTGTATGGAGAGGGAGCTCGGACCAGGAAAAATTGAATGGCTTTGGTGACCGACCTGGGAGCGCGCCCTACGGTGACCGGAAGGGTAATGACACCTTCGGGTTGAACCGCCTCTTGAGTAAAGCTCCGTAACTGGGAAGGTGCGGAGTGTATCTGAATTCCTCCGACATCAAGTTTATCCAGCAGCTACGGAATATGATGCTAACGGAGGCTCGATGTCAATGTAGACCCGATGTACATTTTATTACCCACCACGGCTTGTATTGTAATGGCATCTGGTGGGCATGATCTTAGTCTTGGGTCATCTTTCGAGAACACGATATTTTCTCCATCTCGAGCCGCTTGTTTTTCGGCTCTTGAGGTCGGCCTCGAGCTTCATTTCTAGCGACGACCTCGTCGTACCAACCGGCAGCCCGGTTATAGCGTAAACTGCTCCATTGCATTGGGACCTTCGTCCTCGTCATCTTCGTGTCGGGTTGCCGTTGAGGTCGGTCCACGATTGTTACCACCTCCATTTTTCCTCTCGCTTTTTATTACCCGGCCCAGTCGGCGGTGTACTTCTTCGGCTCCTTCCTTCACGAGCTCGTCAATCTGTGAGCCCAAGGACTTGCAATCTTACGTATCGTGACCGTACCCTTGGTGGTAGTCACAATACTTTCCGTTGACTTTTTTGGATCCTCCTTTCATAGGAGGAGGTTTTGAAAGAGCTCGGTGTGAAGCTCAAATATTTTCACCGGATTTGAATAAAGGCGATCGTTATTACCGAGGTTTGGTCGAGGTCCCAGCCTTGATTCTACTGGTCCTTTCTTTATTCTTTCGAACGCACTTCGGCGTTCAGCACCTCGGCCCCGATCCTCCGGCTTTCTTCTCTCAGTCCGCTGCTCATCCCAGATCTCTCTCTTCTTCCGGTCCGACTCGTCCCCTTTGACAAAGTTGTCAACCAGGGTCCAAAGACGACTAGCTGTCTTTGGCTGTTCACGGGTGATCTCTTTATTCAGAGCTCCAGGTCGGATCCCGTTCTTGAATGCGTTGATGATGTAGAGATCGTTACTCTCATCTATTTTAAGGGATTCCATGATGAATCTGGAGACGAAATTCGACATTGTTTCGTCCCGTCCTTGGCGGATTATAGCGATCGGACGAAGGTTGTTGAGGCGGCATCTTACGGTAAAACGCCATTTGAAGCGATCCATGAGGTCTTTGAAGCAATGGATGTTGTTACGCGGCGAGGTGAACCAACGTCGGCGTTGGAGATTAGCACCTCGGGAAAGACCTTACACATATGGAAATCTTCCATCCTGGTTTGCCATATTGGTGGTATAGGCAAATAGGAAGTCGGAAGGATCTCCAGGCCATCGTATGCAGCAATATTCGGAGCCGGTATCGGCGTGGCAAGGGTGTATCCGAATCTCCTTGAAAAGGAGATAATTCGTCCGTGTCGGTCGAATCCGGGAGTTCGTTACCATCCTCTCCGGGAGTGGGAGATCGATAACGACGTCGTCATCTCTTCATGGGGAGTTCGACCGTCTTTCCTCCTTCTTTCTCGTCCATTTTCATGGGTATCATGTCGAGGTGGAGAACGACTCGCGGAGGGTATGAGGACGAATGAACCACGGTATCGGGCGATCATTATGTCGTGATGAACGTTGATTGTTTCGGAGAGGTGGCGACCTCGATTGCTGTAACCACCACTTCGGCACTCTTGAGGGCCCGCCCGCTTGTCCTCCGGTTGAGGAAACTCGGAATTGATTGAGGTTGGCGTTGAGGAATTCGGACCCGCCGACCGAGGACCTCGTGGGAGCGGTGAACCTCCTGTTCACCGCATCGAGGTCGGTGTCTTCCTCTTCGTTGGGCGGCGATCCCGAGGTGTATGGAAGCATTTTCCATGTGACCCTCGGTGTGTGACCACCGGTGGCGTCCGCAATTCCCTTTCCCGGCGTTGTGTGACCACCGATCGTCCTCGCACGATTGTTACCGACATCGCCAAGAAGACTAGCGTTTGCACGTGTCCTTGCCATTAGATTATAGAAAACACGCTTTTGTTCAAGAATTTCCACAGACGGCGCCAATGATAAATCTAGTATGAGATTTATGAAAACAAAGAAAGAACACAAGAGACTTTTACGTGGTTCGATCAAGAATAAGATCTACGTCCACGGAGGAGATGATCCTCAAGATGTTTACTATAATTTGATTACAGCAGGTATCTCAAAGGGCTCTAGTATTCAGTAATTTGCTAACCCTTTTACCTTCAATCTAACTCCTATTTATACACAAACGTAAACCTTGCCACGAATCCCTTGATTGGCGGGCTCATGATCCTCCTATAACTGACCATGATCTCCACCATTATTACCCATGATTTCTACCGTTACCTCATTACCGTTACCCATAATCATCGTCATTTAGGCGTAACCGAGTAGGGCAACAGTAGGTTAGGCCCAGCTCTGTTGGGCCTGAGAGGTTGGGCCTGAGAGGTTGGGCCATATCCTATCATTAAGGAAGGCTTTGGAATAAATAATTTTCCTTTCTAGTTAGTACAGTGTGGAATTCCAACTAATAGATTCAATATCTGAAGCACGTGCATATCAATATTATTGAAATATTACTTAATACTCGAAGTCAAACTAAAAAACAACAAAATTGTGAATATGAAGTTGTATTCAAGTATAGGTATAGTCGCATAAATTACACAAGGGTTCTTGTTTATTCAAAAGCTATTTGAAAAAGTATTCGGCCGTAAGTATACGTAATTTGCTAAATGCTATAAGCGGTCTATTAAAATTTGAGGTCAAAATCCATGAGTTGTTAATCCGTTGACACATAGTCCAAGAGGTCTTACCAAAAAAAGAAAAGTGAATGTCGGAAAAACATTCGATCCAACGCTGTTGTAGGGAGGTGAAGCAACAAATGAAATTAGCCATATATAAACACAAGCTGTGGCACCAGAGACCGAGCTAGGGTCTCCCTCTCATCTAAAATTTCTTCCTCTTTTTGAGGTTATTTTGCATGGGAGGACGGGACATTTCATTATCAATTAATCTTTTCGTTTCCATCACAACGTTAAATTTTTACAGGGAGGAAAAGAGAGTATTATCTTGAATGCTCTCAATCTTTCTCCCGAACTGGTCTCCTTGTTTCCTTCAACAATAATCTACAAAAATAAATGTCTAGTATATCCATGGACGCCATCAAGATTCAAGATGTCGACCTTGTAAGTATATATGGTCATTTTATTCTCGATATATATTTGTTTTAAAATTATTTTAGAAAGTTTTAAGAAAAATAGATGAGATTCGAATTCATGACCTCGAAAACAGGTAAAGATCCCCATTGATGAAGTTTTTTCTCATCTAAAATGTTCGAGGGAGGGTTTGACGTCAGCAGAAGCAGCAAAGAGGCTTGAAGCTTTTGGCGCCAATAAGCTTGTGGAGAAGAATGAAAGCAAAATTCTCAAGTTTTTGGGATTCATGTGGAATCCGCTTTCATGGGTTATGGAGTTTGCTGCTATAATGGCCATTATGTTGGCTAATGGAGGGGTAAAAACAACTTTAATTTATTAATTTACCCTTTCTCTTATTCTTTTTATTTAGCAATTCTTGCATATTCTTCACTTATCAAAGCTATATTTCATCTCCCACTGATATCAGATTTTACCCGCGTTAGTTATATTACGGTCATGTTAATTATCATAGAAGATGAAATATTATTTGCAAATAGGGGCGAACACACGTGTATTGAAAGGGCCACCAATTGTTTCTTTTGTTCTCATTCATATATAGTTGCTTGCTCGTTCGAAAATTCAGGCGATACGAACTTTAAATGATTGCTTACAAACTTATATAAAAGTTTAGTATTCGATTTTTGCGTATGCCACTGTTTTCAACTGACATCGTAATGAATCCAGGGCAAACCTCCAGATTGGCAGGATTTTGTCGGCATCATGGTGTTGCTGATTATCAACTCCACCATTAGTTTCATCGAAGAAAATAATGCCGGAAACGCTGCAGCTGCCCTCATGGCCGGCCTTGCTCCCAAAACGAAGGTACGTTTGTTCACCACCCCATTTTCTTGCATCACTCCACACATTTTTTTTATTGATAATAATATGATCATGATTAAACAGGTTTTAAGAGATGAAAAATGGAGTGAGGAAGAGGCATCCATTCTAGTTCCCGGAGACTTGATTAGCGTAAAGCTCGGTGATATCATCCCGGCTGATGCCCGTCTCTTGGAAGGCGATCCTCTCAAGATCGATCAGTCAGCTCTCACCGGTGAGTCCTTGCCGGTGACCAAGAACCCCGGCGATCAGGTCTACTCTGGCTCCACATGTAAGCAAGGCGAAATCGAGGCCGTAGTTATCGCCACCGGCATACACACCTTCTTCGGCAAGGCCGCGCATCTCGTTGATAGCACAAACAATGTGGGACATTTCCAACAGGTATGTGCAATTTTTGATGATGAATGATGATTATACTTCTCTAGTTTGTTATGAATTAAGCAGAAACAAATTACAAAGATAAAACACACGTACATACACTCACACAAATCGTTTACCTAGACATTTGAAGGTTGCCAAGCCATAAATTTTCACTAATATTTCCAAATCCAAATACATGGGAAACGACTGCTATAGTGCTAGTCATATAAGAAATGTAACCATAATCTAACTCTAATATGATTATGCTGAAACTTACTTAGATACCCATACAAATAAAACTCTAATAACGCATCCAATAGGATGGCAACTTGCCTGACTGGCGGTGGTGGATCCAGGGGGTGTTGGAGTTCTATTTCCTTCTAGTGTGAGCATTTTTAGATGATCGAAATGTGACAATACTAAGGGTTTAGTATTATCAAATGTTAGGGTATATATTTTCTTTATATAGATCTTCAACCCTAATGAGAAGGCAATAGAGGATCTGAATTGGTGTTGGAAGTGAGCACTAGCACCCCCAACCATTTTTTTATCTTATAAGTATTTTTATTTTAACACCCCTTGTAAATTGCAAATTATCAATTTTAGCTCCCCTAAAATTTTTTAGCATCCGCAAATGATAGCTGGTGTTCAATACTTTTAGGTTCCATAACTCAATATTAATTGAAATTTTTTTCTTCATATTTTGAGTTTGTTTGTTTGATTAGGTCTTGACTTCGATTGGGAACTTCTGCATCTGCTCCATTGGTATGGGAATGATGATCGAGATTATAGTGATGTACCCGATCCAGAAGAGGGCATATAGGCAGGGAATTGACAATCTTTTGGTGCTACTGATCGGCGGGATCCCGATCGCCATGCCAACGGTTCTGTCTGTGACAATGGCGATTGGGTCACACCGGTTGTCAGAGCAGGGTGCCATCACTAAGAGGATGACCGCGATTGAGGAGATGGCGGGGATGGATGTGCTCTGTAGCGACAAGACGGGAACCCTCACTCTCAACAAGCTCACGGTCGATAAATCTTTGATCGAGGTCTTCCCTGTGGATTTGGATGCTGACAGACTCCTCTTGCTCGCTGCTCGAGCCTCTAGGGTTGAGAATCAGGACGCTATTGATGCTTCCATTGTTAACATGCTCAAAGATCCCAAAGAGGTATATACGTGGATATCACCATAATTTGAAATCGTATTGTTTCACAACTTCTAGCGTGAACCTAATGAATTTGGTTGTTTGAATAAAGCTCAAACGGAATTATCTTAGTTGTGACCAGGGGCAGATTTAAGGGGTATCGGGAGAGCTTCAGCACCACCACCTTTTTCATTTTATTTTTAAATAGCCATATATTCTTTATTTCATCGAAAATTTTAGGTTTTAGATATGGGTCTACCCTTGGTTGTGACTTGTTAGATTTTTTCAGGCAAGGGCAGGAATCACGGAGGTGCATTTCTTGCCATTCAACCCAGTGGAGAAACGAACTGCAATCACCTATTACGACTCCGATGGGAACTGGCACCGTAGCAGCAAAGGTGCTCCTGAGCAAGTAAACACAATCTACAACTTCAACATATTTCTAACATACACCTAATTGTGGGTAGCAAATTTTTCTAAGAAATTGTTTTGAAATTTTGATAGATTATTGAACTCTGTGGATTGAGCGGGCAAGAGCTAAGGAGGGCTCAAATGATCGTCGAAAATTTTGCAAACCGCGGTCTTCGCTCTCTTGGCGTTGCACGGCAGAGTGTGTCGGAGAAGACAAAGGAGGCCGAGGGCGGAGCTTGGGAGATTGTAGGGTTGTTGCCTCTATTCGACCCTCCGAGGCACGATAGTGCAGAGACGATTAGGAGAGCTCTTCAACTTGGCGTCAATGTGAAGATGATCACTGGTGATCAGCTAGCCATCGGCAAGGAGACAGGCCGTCGGCTCGGCATGGGCACCAACATGTATCCATCATCTTCTCTACTTGGCCAGAGCAATGATGAGTCTATTGCTTCAATGTCCATTGATGAGCTCATTGAGAAGGCAGACGGCTTTGCTGGAGTCTTTCCTGGTAGTTTCATAACCAGTAACTTTATTCGATTTTTTGCAATTCATGTGCAATTTTAAAAATGTTGCAAATACAACATCACCCTTTTAATTTATCCATTTTTAAACTTATATAATTCCCAATTTTTTCAACTATGTCAGTTAAATGATGTCATTTTATTGTAATCAGACAAATAAAAAAGATGATGTTGTGATTACAAAATTTTAAAAAATAATTTGAAAATAATAAAATTTAGTAAATGTTGCTAAATAACATCATTTTGTTGTAATTACACAAAATTAAAAAGGATGACAGTGTAATAGTAAAATTTCAAAAATAGAGTGAAATATTACAAACGGGTGGCTATATTCATATCAAATAAATGGGCAATGTATGATCTTAAATAGTATATATGAGTCACATGATCAAAACTAGAAATGTAAAAATTTCCTTTAAAAAAGAAAACTAGAGATGTCAAAATTGGGTCTGTTCGATTTTAGATCGAGTTGGGGCCATACTTTTAAGCCTGACATAATTTCAGCTAGGCCGAAAATGTCTATTTGGCCTTAAGCTGGTAGAAACCTACCTTTTGTTAGTGGCATCCTAAAAGCTCGAATTTGTGCCGGGTCAGGTTAAGTCGACCATATATTTTTAGTCTCGGTTTTCAGGCAGACAAACAGTTCGACAGTTCTAATAAAAAGAACTAATATTTTCATGCGTAGAGCACAAGTACGAGATTGTGAAGAAGCTGCAAGAGAGAAACCACATCTGCGGCATGACCGGAGACGGCGTGAACGATGCGCCAGCACTAAAGAAGGCAGACATAGGCATCGCTGTAGCAGACGCGACTGATGCTGCTCGAAGTGCATCCGATATCGTCCTGACCGAGCCGGGGCTCAGCGTGATTGTGAGCGCTGTGCTGACGAGCCGCGCCATTTTCCAGAGGATGAAGAACTACACCATCTACGCCGTCTCCATCACGATCCGCATCGTCCTCGGATTCATGCTCATCGCCCTCATATGGAAGTTCGACTTCTCCCCCTTCATGGTCCTGATCATCGCCCTCCTCAACGACGGCACCATCATGACCATCTCAAAAGACAGAGTGAAGCCCTCGCCCGTGCCCGACTCGTGGAAGCTCAACGAGATCTTCACCACTGGCGTCGTCCTTGGGACATACATGGCCGTCATGACTGTCGTGTTCTTTTACCTCGCGGCGTACACCGACTTCTTCTCTGTAAGTGCTCTCACCTATTTTTCGCAAACAATGTGCAGAGTCTAACCCAGGAAAACTGATTGATGGGTACTAAATTTTAAAAAATTCGAATTCGAGATTTTGATAAGCTCGGTTTGATGGTAGGTAGGGAGCTTCTGCACAATTATTTGCACAAAATACTAAAAAAAAATGATGATTTTATGAGTATAAAAAAATAAAAATTTGGCTGATGAGGGCTAGAGCCCCCTGTGCTAGCTTCGTCCCTGACTATGTGTGTCGCGATATATTTTTCTTGCTTTGTAGGATACTTTTGATGTTAGGTCTATTAGAGGAGAAACATATGAACTGACTGCTGCACTATACTTGCAAGTGAGTATTGTGAGTCAGGCCCTCATCTTCGTGACGAGGTCACAAAGCTGGTCGTTCGTGGAACGACCGGGCTTCCTGCTCATAACTGCGTTCTTGATAGCTCAACTGGTGAGTGTGGCATTTTAGTTTGTTTAATTTTATCGATATTAATTATGAGATAGATATTGAATTTGTGAAGAGTGAGATTTTCAGTTGGCAACATTGGTGGCTGTTTATGCAAATTGGGATTTTGCAAGGATGAAAGGCATTGGATGGGGGTGGGCTGGAGCTATATGGGTCTACAGCATCATCACCTATTTCCCACTTGATGTCCTCAAATTCATGATTCGATTTGCATTGAACGACAAGGTAATGTATCTTGACTTGTCCCGTTGAACTGGTTATAGTTTAATTGTGATAATTAGAACCGTGAAAAAAAGAACCAAAATAAAAAATCGAGTCAACTATGATAATTTTGTATGAAGAATTTTTTCAATTTTTAACAGAACTGACCATTTGCACACTCTTAATGTAGAATACTACAATCAATAGGCACTACGGTGATGCCGACAAGGACAAGGAAGCGGGATACTCCCTTAGGCCTTACCGACCGTCTATCGGCTTCTGACTTTTGACGATCGTACAAACAAGAAATACATGAGACATTCAAAAATGAGACCAAATTGCAAGGTAACGTTGTCTTGTACAAAGTAGATAATCTTGTCTGCTTTTGCTTAGCACTAATGAACAAAATTGATATTAGAGTAAATACAATCATTGGGTTCTTAAATTGACATAGTGATAGTTTTAGCTCAAATTTTAATTACATTCCTCACAAAACAAATCGATTTTAATGACAATTTTAACCCATCAGTGTCATAGACTAATAAAGTCTAGTTGGCAACCGAGAACAACTAACTAGCTAACACTATTATTACATAAATTTATGAGTATTTGAATGTGTATTAACTAATTTCAGATTAAAATTGTTACTAAATCAATTGATTAGATTAAACGAGTGTACTTCCCATAATATTATCACCCAAGGTCAAATTTCTTACATGAAAAATCATGTTACAGTTTGAGGGGTTGCACACTCGTCAAATCCAGATTCCAGCAAGACTACAATTTTTCTAGAGAGAGAAGCAACTATAATTTTGGGAGATGAAACTTAATTTTGAACAGGAAAGTTGAGGATGGTCAATGGTGCGATGGAGTGCATATTCAGAGTACTGTACTGGTAAGAAAATCATAGTTTTCAATAAAATGAAATTTAAGTTTTGGATGTCTACCGATGGTTGTAGTTTGGAGGAAAATATGAATCTCAAAGTGTAGATAAGAATTACTGTAAATTGAAGTTTTGAACATTTCTATTAGGAAACTACTTGTACATAAGTTTTCTCCATCATAGACTTGTTGGTCTACCTTGAGACAAGTTTTAGTTTTGTCATGCCCTTAATATTTTCTCTCCAATGTTAATAAAGGCTAGCAATTTCTTTTCCTGCATCATATTGTTTATTTTGACATTTCTTGAGAATCTCACTATAAACTATAAATATCAATGGATATGGATGCAATATACATAGTGTAAATTACCAAAGTTTGTCTTATGCTATAGTGTGCACTTTTTATTTCTTGGAGCTGATAGCTTCTGCTTTAGTTTTGGTCGCACCTCGCAAGTGTAAATTCTTGGTTCCGGATCGGATAAACAAAATTCCTAATCCTTGAAACAATATCAATCTTTGCAATGTAAGTTCATTTTAAATTAGTTACTTAGGAATTATTATTTTATTTGTTTCTTTTTGGAAAACTAGTTCTTATTTAAAGTGTTTCTCCATGACGAGATATTTATATCATTTCATACTTATGAAATGTACATATTTTCAATATTTTAAAGAAAAAAACTTTTATGAGCTCTTCCTCAATATGCATTTACAAAAAAATGATAATTTTTATGAATAAAAATTACGATTGTTCTGAAAATAGGTGATATTTATTATGAATAAAATTTGACAGTTATAAATAACATTAATAATTATGAATAAAAATAATAGATTTTACGAAAGCATAGTGAAGGGGAGCCCACTCGAGTGGTCTCTATTAGGGATGTCAGTGGATTCCGGACTGATCTAGATCCGCAGATTCAGATTCATTTTTTAGGATTTGGATCTTCAAAAAATAGGATCCGACGGATCTGGATCGGATCCGGACCATTCTTTTAAAATCCGGATCCGGATCTTGATTTTTGAAATTCAGATCCGGTCAAGATTCGGCTCACGGATCCATATAATATATATGTATATATAAATTTTTATTTATATTTATAAGTGTATTATATTATTTTTCTTTCCAATCGAAGTTGGATAAACTAGGTTACAAAATTGGATGGTATGTCAATAATATTAGAAACTTTTACCTTGTATTTGAGAAAATTTTGTATATGAGTGGTCTATTTGCTAAGATATGTGTGCTACTTCTTCTATTACTATTGCAATATTATTTGTTGTCATGAAAGCAAAAGTAAATTTATGACTAACATATTTTTGTATAGTAATGATTGTAGAATTTCTAAATAATTATTATAGTGTTATATGTGTTTAGATTATTATTATTATGATGTTAATGTGAATTATAATTGATTTAGGATTTATTTTAGAAGAGAAAACATGTGGATCCGCATCTAGACCCTGGACCCCACGTATCTTATAGATCTGGATCTAATTTTTTTGGACCCAATAGATCTGGACCGGATTCGTATCCAAGGAAAAAAATTCGAATTTGGATCTGAATCTAGCAAGATCCGATCCAGATCCGGTCCCTTGTCATCCCTAATCTCTATCTTAAATATGTACGATACCTTGGATATGCCGTAGTATATGTCGGAATAATACAAAAAATATTATTAGAACATAGCAAACTATATTTACGAGAATTTAATAGGTAAAACAAAATATTTCACAATTGAATAACAGGCTACAAACCACATTAATGTGCCTTAATATCTTGATTAGTTGCCAATGAAATCCTACCACGTTCAGACTTCGATAAATAAAAAATTTGGTAATTTGTGTTTAATGAATCAACGTGCATGATGTGGTTTATCTTGTATATCAGGGTACAAATGGACTCATTGTGAGCAAATAAAACCTGTGTAGTCTCCCCAACGTAGGCAAGACCAACAAAATCATCATTGAATCTCAAACTGATGTATTTTAGGTTTTCCATCTACATAAAAAAGACCAAAAAATAATGGTCTTATTTTTAAGCATAACCATTCATAATCTGACTTGAAACGTAACTAGCCGCCCGGATGACGAGCAGTCGGAGTGACTAGCCATCTGATTTTACCTAAACATTCTCAAATAAATAAGTAATAATTAATTGTATCCCCTAATTCCAACAAAAAATGATTTATTCAAACAAAATAAGTATTAAGCAAATTTAATCTTGCTCTATTCGAATCTGAATAATTATATAAAATAAAAATAAACATGTTGAATCATAAATAATACAACTAGACAAATAAAAACCAATATTACTAAAAATAAAATAAAATTCTAAACATGCTTTCTTCGACAAAATTTAAAAGATAAACATGTTAAATCACCTTTCTTTTTCAATTTGATAAAAATAAAGATAAAGATGTTAAACAAATCATATGCAAACCACAATTACTTTTTTTTTTCAATTCGACAAAAATTGATTCGTCTCCAACGTGGTTTGTGTTTGTGTTTTTGCCTTCTTCAATTACTCTCTTTAATTTATATATTCTTTTTGTTTGTACATCAAATATTATGCAAAATTCACATGAATATAAATGTAATAGATGTGAGTATATATCCACATGCACAATAACACAAAATAGATCAAAAATAATTAGCCTCACCGGATTATCAATCGGCGGCTAGTTGATAGCTCTGGGCAACGTCTAATGAGTTAAAAAGGGCGGCTAGTTGTTTAAATCACAACAAAATAAAATTCTGTGTTCTGTGAATCAAATTTTATATTTTTTGGCGTTAAATTATGATTTTAAGTTCATTTTTACATTACATCGCTAGTGATATTTGTGTTATTTTTATTTTTAAAATTTATATCAAAATTGTTGCTTCCAACAAAACAATGATGCCTAGTACAATTCCTTTAATAAATGATTGGATGATTCTATTACACTTTTCTTGCACAAATACAATTTTGTAAGAAAAGTGTAAGAACTATAACAAAATTCAATGCAAGACCAAGAATATTTTTGTGTATTCACCTAAGATTGGATAGTTTTCATGTTAATATTATACATGCAGATGATTTCTACATACAAATTATGAATGTGGATATTTTCCTATATTAACATTTTGTAAGGAATGCCATAAAGTAATGCTCATCTTCCAAGCCCAATTAAATACTATTGGGAATGTATAATCTGCGTTGATTATTTATAATTTCTATTGAACAATCGACAAAAATATCCATAGCATGGAAAAATAAAATATACTCTTACAACCTACAATTCAACTATCAATTTCTCAACTTTCATATTTTTATCAATAACCCATACCTACCTATATGACCATTCTGTTAACATTATTATTGATTATATATTATGTATAATCAATGTCAATACATATAAAAGGTGTAGAGAAAAAGTTTTAGAATGTGCTTCAAATAGTCAAATATTGGGTTCTACAATATAGAAAATTGAAAGCTATAAATTTTAATGTAGTATTTTGTTTATTTTTGAATAATTAATTATAATATTCCATTTAATTGTGTCTACAAAATATTTCATTTTACCTATAGGATAGTGACGTGTGTAACCACATTAAATTGAAGTAGTTATTGAATTGTTGGTATGCAAACCCGTTAACTTATGTAACCCAATTACATTATATTTTCTTTTCTTAGTTTTTTTTTGTTGGCTTCTACCAACAGACTGGACACGATTGTTTATAAATTAAGAGGGTGTTTTGCTATTTATTTTAGAATATTTATAAGCGCTAGGAGTTTATAAGTGTTTGAATAATTGAGCTTATAAAATAGAGAAATAATTGTGAGTTGGAGAGAAAAAATTGACGAGATGTGAAGTTAATAGTGTATATGTAGGAAATAACAAACCATTGTAATGTTATTTTGATAAATTCATTGTTGTCTATAAACTTATGAAAAAATAAGTTGTTGTTGGGGTACTTTTTTTTTTAAGGAAGCTTATAAGCAGTTGAAGTTTATTTTCACAGCTTATAAGTTATTTAAGAGTTTATTTTGTCAAAAACTTTGCAGGAGCATATAAACATCTTATAAATTATTTTGAGGAGCATATAAGCTCAACCAAACACCCTCTAATGTGATTTTCATCATTCACATCTTATAAAAATAGAATGTTGACTGCATCCAAGGAAACACAATGATCCCTTACCGCCTCTCGGCTTCCAACTTTTGAAGATAGTACAGACAATAAATGCAACGAGATGCTCTAAAACGAGGTCAAATTGCAAGGTAATTAACGTAGCCTTGTACAAAACAGGTGACTACTGATCATAATTATTGAAGAAATATATTCGTTTAGTTCCATAAATTAACTTAATGATAGTTTTAGCTCGAACTTCAATTTTAGCTTGTTTGTGATTTCAAACATCGGAAAATTCAGTTGATAAATTGAGATATTACATGTAATCAAAACTATGTCGTTTTTTTTCTTATAGTTTGAGGAATCGGATACGAATCAATCGAGATTTCAGCAACACTACATCTTCTCTAATAGAGTGAAACAACAAATTTGGGAGGTGAAACTTAATTTAGAACAAAAAATAGATGACGATGATGCGATGGGTGGACAGAGTACTTGGTTAGAAAATATAGTTTTCAATAAAAATGAAAATTGAAGTTTTGGATGTCAATCAATAGTTGTAGTTTGGAGTGTTCAAAGAGTAGATAAGAACTGTTATAAATTGAGGTTTTATGACATTTCTATTAGGGAAACTACTTGTAGATAAGTTTTCTCCATCATAGACTTGTTTGTCTATGAACTTTGTGTTACGAAGCGTCTCGTAACTCCTGATCTCTGTCAATTGAACCAAATTCCTGCAATAGCTCGATGTTAATCACCACTATACTTGCATAAGATCTCTCCTCCGAGCAATAGTGTACGTGTGAGAGGTGTAGCTTTTCATAGGAATGGTTTGAAAGTGAAAGGAATTGTAGTGATGGTTGAAAATGGATTACAGTATTGTTCAATGCTTCTTCATTACTCTCAACTTCTATTTATAGCTTCTCCTTCATCCTAACTAATCAGCCGTTTTATTTATTAACTAACTCATCTCCTAACCGACTAACTACCTTCCTCAACTAACTTGTAACAGCATGCATGCCACATAAGCATATTCACATTCATATTCATAATCTCTTTCATAACACTTTGAGACAAGTTGTCACGACCCTAAATATTTTGTCTCTTCAATGTTAATAAAGGGTAGCAATTTCCTTTCATGCACCATATTGTATATTTTGATACTTCTTGAGAATTTCGCTATAAACTATTTGTTTTATCATAACAATTGTGGTTGAGATTTCCTATGGTTGCTAGCGATATAAAATTTGATGGATATCGATGCAGTATAGTGCAAATCACGAAAACTTGTCTTATGCTAGTGTTTTTTTTTCCTTTTCTCTTTCTGAGTCTATCTTCTGCTTTTTGGTCGCAAAATATTTCCTCCTAGAATAAAACCTTCTTATACTTTGATTTGGTTAAAAGAAAAGTCATAATTCATGAAAAAACTATAAATATCACTTTATGCAATGTAAGTTCATTTAAGAGGTGGTCTCCTGTGCGCGCCCGCGCACAGTGAGACCACATTAATTAAGTAATTAATCTTCATTAAGTAGTTAATTAATTTTAATTAATCTTAATTAATTAATATTAATTAATTAATTAAATTAAATCTAATTAAAATTAATTAATTTAATAAACTTTAATTGTAAATTAATAAATATAATTTTAAATTAATATATCTTAATTTTGAATTAATAAATTCTAATTTTGAATAATAAAGCCTAATTATAAATTAATAAACCCTAATTTTTAATTAATAAACCATAATTTGAATTAATAAACCCTATTTGGAATTAATAAACCCTAATTTTGAATTAATAAAGCCTAATTGAAAATAATAAACCCTAATTTTGAATAATAAACCCTAATTTTGAATAATAAATCCTAATTATGAATTAATAAACTCTAACTTTGAATTAATAAACCCTAATTATTAATTAATAAACCCTAATTATTAATTAATAAACCCTAATTTTAATTAATAAACCCTAAGTTTGAATTAATAAACCATAATTGAAAATAATAAATCCTAATTATGAATTAATAAACCATAATTATGAATTAATAAACCCTAATTAATAAACACTAATTATGAATTAATAAATAAAATATAAAATAATAAAATAAAACAAAAACTTGTTCGCGTCGCGTACGCGCGCGCACACAAGTTTTTGTCTTCATTTAAAACTATGTTCTTAGTAATTTTTTTATAACGTGCAAATTTGTAATTGCTACTTTTGGTTTGGACTTGATAAAATCCTGACTTTTGTTGCTTGTTTATTTGCTTCTTTTAAAAAACTGACTTTTAGTTTAAAGTATTGCTCCTACAAGATATTAAGATATTACTTTGTACTTTTTAAAATTTAATAGTATTGCTACAAAAGTGTCTAATAATGATGTGATTTTAGTAACATCTGTCACAAAATTTATTATATTTCTAAATATAATAAAATTCAATTACATTCATAAATGTATATATATGCCTTTGTTATATATAAAAATGAAAATAAACTTTGTTAGTTACATAAATTAGTACACCCTCAAATGCACATAATTTTATAATATTTGTTTATTTTATGACTCATATAATAATAATTTAATATAAGGTGTCATAATTTTATTTAATGACATTTGTGAGAATCACGATTTTTAAAAATTATATCAATAGTGTAATTAACTATACATAATTTTAAAGATGCGGTGATTCGTGTATATATGAGGATTTTTATATTTTTTCAGTATAAATGATATTTTTATAATAATATATTTTTATTTGTTCGTACGATATGGATGGATGAATATGAATTTTTGTGATTTTCAAAATCTTAAATACATCAGTTACTTATTGACTAACGGTATTCGTCCGAATCATTAGAGAAATATTATTAGAGAATAAAAAGGAATGCAAATTATAATTGGGTAATAGTCTAGAAGAAACCACATTAATCGTCGCACACAAATACGGATACGAACACGCCACGTCAGTCCTATTTCAGTTTCGCGCCAATTTGGCAATCTCCCGCCCGGGTGCTATTAATCACGTCGCCCACAGCCGCGGTGGCAGAGGCATTCAATATAATTTGCATACAGTAACCGTCGGAAAAAGGAAAACAGCCGACTGATACTTCGTCATTCGGTATGGGAAGCAAGGTGAAAATGACAGAGTATGAGCGGCGGAGGCTGGAAAACATAAAGCGAAATGACGAAATGTTGGCGGCGCTCAAGGTCCGCTCGAAGCTCAACGACCTCTCCGCCGCCTCCGGCAAACGCAGCAGGTTTCTCTTCCTCTCTACATCCTCTATTTTCTCGCATTTCTCAGTTTCCACTTTTTCCCCAAAAGTTAATGTGGTTTGCATGGTTTATTGCGAAGTAACTTGGTAACGGATTACCTGTTTGATGATTTGTCTGATAGAATCTCTGTCAAATTGAAAAAAGGAAGAAAAAAGAATGCTTTCTTGTTTGTGTTTTTTGGCAGTTGGGAGTGTGTTCGAGTCTATGATGTATAATTTGTTGCTTATTCTTAATGAATTTATGATTTATCTGTTTGAGTCTCTGATAAATTAAAGAGAAAGAAGTATGCTTCTTTATGTATGATTTTGTGTACTTGCTAGTTGCAACTCTGTTTGATTTGCTGCTAACTCTTGAGAACTATGATTTGGCAGCGGTGAGAGCAAGTCGTATAAACGTAGTCCAGTTAAGAAGCCCAAAACTGACACCCCGGTAGTGCTGCGCCGGTCGCTGAGGGCACGTGGGGTGCTGCCTGATGACGCTACTGCAAATGGTCTCAATGATGATGTTGATATCGAGAAGCAGATTAAGAAATCCCAGCCGACGATTTCCAACTCTGCACCCAATGTATCCGCTCGAAAGCAGGGTCCAATTGGAATGCACGATTCATATACAGGTGATGATGGATTGGACAACAAACTTTTAGAAATTGTGAAGGGGTGTACTCGGGAAGTCGTGCTGAATGAGATTGCTTCGGTTTCGTGTGATTCCATTGATAATTTTGAAGGCTGCGAGACTTCTCAAATTGGAAAGAAACCATGGGGTCATGTGGAGGAGTTGGAATTGAAGCCCGAGAACATAGCTCGGGTGGTTCCCGGGAGAATTATGAGTTTGAGATTTTTCCCTACTCGGGAGATGCAAATGGTTGCTGTTGGAAACAAATTTGGAGATATTGGGTTTTGGCATGTTAATGGGACGGAAGAGGACGGTAACGGAATTTATTTGTACCACCCACATGCAGGGCCTGTTTCTGGAATTGTGATAGACCCGTTTTCCATATCAAAGGTTTGTATGGTTATGTATGTATACCTGATTTTGATTTATTACATTTGAAGAATCAACTGAGTACTTTTTGGTTATTTGGGTACTTGGGGGTTGCCATATATTGTGCATAGCTTCAATAAACAGTTTAAGCATCGCTGCATTTGCTATGAGCAAATCATCTATGTTAGTCAGACCGGTGATGATGGGGTTATCCTCGTTAAGGTCTGTTGGCTGGGAATCAGACTGAAGGTTTGGACATGTGAACATTTCTGCATTATTCCACTCTCTGAACCTATTTTAGCTGTTTAACTTGAGCTGATTAGTTTTCTGCTGGTTACTGAATACAGAGAAGTACTAGTATAGTTCTGGATGATTAAGCTTTAATTTGGTAATGTAATAATCTGATGGCGATATAGATGTTGGCTACTGCATCTTCAATTTTTTTTAAGTCTTACTCGTAATTTAATTTTTGAGTTTTTGTTCATTGTTTATGCAGATGTATACCTCATGCTACGAAGGGTTTATCAGGATGATGGACGTGGAGAAAGGGGTATTTGATATGGTGTATCACAGTGAGTATTGTATATACTCTATAAACCTGAGTCCCCATGACGTAAAGTCCTTATACTTTGGTGAGGGTAGGGGTGGATTCGATAAGTGGGATGTGAGAGCAGGAAAATCATCTTTCTCATGCGATTTACATGAAGACAGAATCAACACCATAGACTTCAACTCAGAGAATGGGAATATCATGGCTACAAGTTCCACTGATGGCACTGCTTGTATTTGGGATCTGAGACTCATGAACAAAGATAAAAGAACCCCGTTGAAGACTGTTAATCATAAAAGAGCTGTACATTCTGCTCACTTTTCACCTTCAGGGAAGTTTCTGGCAACAACGAGGTTTGTTTTGGCTCGTGCACATTCTGCAGTTGTACTCGTTACTTCATTTTTGGACGAATTTTCTGCCTTTGGTTTTCCGAAGTACAAGCTTAACGCCACTAGCTGTTATATTTAAATGATTTTCTTCGTGTCCGTTTTTGCAGTTATGATGACATGGTTGGTTTGACAAGTGGAGCAAATTATGAGAACACGTCTATGGTAAACCACTACAACCAAACAGGCAGATGGTTATCCACATTCAGGTCTGATATATCTGTGTCCGAAAAGGGTTTTGAAAATACAGTTTACCTTCCCTTTTCACTTGTTGCATTATATTCCAAAAACATGACACAATGATTCAAAAAACTACGCCTAAAAAATACTGCAAGTTTTCCACTCTATGTTGATTCTTCTTTCGTATGCCATGTAAACAGAGGTGTGTGGGGTTGGGATGACTCGTCCATCTACATTGGTAACATGAAGAGAGGAGTTGACATCATCTCCGTTGGCAGGAAAAGAGTTGTTGCAACCTTACAAAGTGATATCTTGTCAGCTATTCCATGCCGATTTGATCCACATCCCTGCAAAGTAGGTGTGCTTGCAAGTGCCACAAGTGGAGGTCAGGTTTACATTTGGACTCAGCCGTAACGAGATGTTTACTTGTGAGAAGAAACAACGTTGTACATCAAACAATGTCTGCTGTCATGAGGAAATGGTTTTGCTTGAGGATATTTATCCTTGTCTACCTTGTTTCTAACTGTGCATTTCAGTCTCAAATTTGTTTGGTGATGAATTCAAATGTGCTTTTCCCCATTTGTTTATTCCAATCTTCTGGCAAAAGAGGTCATTTTCTAGGTTCATTGCGAAAAAATTGGGTGCAAGATTGCCTTTTTCTGACGAGTAAAATCTATTCAAATGTGGAAGGAATGCTTCTATCTGTCACTGAATAAAGTACCAGTATGCCTCCCTACAGGTATGCTTATTGCAGTGTTTCATCCTTCCATGAATAATAGCAGAATGCCGATATCATAGATTCTCTATCTAGCAGAATTTGAGCAAACCTTGTCGTAGCATCTTCACCATCAACTCTTTTAGTGGCGAACGCCACTCTTTAATTTGAGGCATCTTTCTTCATACATAGTTGTTGGTGCAGTTTATGCATTCACGAGGTTAAGTCCACAGGAAGTAAACCCCTTACAGGAAAGCGCAGTGCTGGCCGAACTAACATTTTCCAAGCCAAGCATGGTAGAGCCGACCCCTTGCTCCGAGGCCTGCAAACAACCAGTATTTGCAACAACGGTTTCATCTACGCAGGGATCCGTTGGCAGTGACAGGCGGCATCAGACTGTTCCTGTCTATGGTTGGATATACCGAAAGTGCTTTTGGGAACTGCCGCAGAAGCTCAGCTGTAATATCCCTCAAGTAATTCCTTGATTCCTAGATCCATGTAGTGAGCGCAGTGTATAGCAAGCCAGGCATCTGACAGATTGAGGGACTGTGTTGTGCTCTTCCCTGAAATGAACAGACCAAGATATTTTATACGAATTTTGATGGGGCTACCGAAGATTTCATCAACTCGTAATCTTGAGACAAATCTACTAATTGGTAGTGTTAAACATACCTTATATCATCACCAAGTTGCAGCTTAGCAATGATGCCTCTACAGGCTCCCAGATACCTTTTGTGCAGTATCCAAGGATGAACTCTTCGCAATTGGCAAGATAGTTGTGAGCATTCTACTCATCAAAACAAGATGAAGCAAATTAACATTTCACACTAAGTTTAAAACATGTAAAACGGTGATATACTATTCCGAAATTGTCTCTATTGACATATTAAGATCTCTCTGTCCTTATTTATCTGAAATACTGTGAAAGCAAATTTTCTAATAGATCACAACATCATGTAAACTCCAAAAAACTTCTATTACATAGGAGTTTATAAGCTTAGCCCAACACCTTCTCAATTTGGCAGCTCAGAACAGCCGTTATCTTCATGCTTTTTAGATTGACAGCTGGCTATCTTCGCCTTCTATTATTTGTAGTTTGCCTCAATTTTTGGCCATAATATTGCAAAATTACCTAAGTCGTCTCTCAACTATATGTCTATATTAAACGATGGGTATCCGGATTTACGACTTCCTTAATGGGTCGGGCACCGACACAAACAAATTTGGATGTGGTCCATGCGAACACCAACCACCATCAAGATTTGTTGTTTATGACAATATAGTTATGTAATCCTAATTCCTGTACGGTGATGGTCCAAATTATAAGGATGGGAAATTTGGAAACACCAAATAATATATGATCAATGGGTGTTTAGGATTGCATTAATTGACATAAAATTTGGTCGGTGATTAAGAAATCTTAAAATTTATAATTTTAAATAGAGATTTCATTACGTGAATCAATGTATATATACCAATTTTGTAACATATGATAACAAATAGATTGATGATTATTTGATGGCCTAAATTGGATGGCAAACCAGAGTCGTGATCCCTTTGTATCTCTATTTTCCTTTTCCTTTTTACATCTACTTTTTTAATAAAATTACTCATCAAAGAATCATCATAAAGATAGTTCAAAAATAATTTACTTGAACTATATTATAATTTGAACATGATAGAAAGTATACTGGTGCCATCTTAGCTCTACGGACAACCCTACACTACATATGAAATTAATGTATTTTGGAATATGATTCAAAAGAGTCGAATTACATCTTAAAATACAAGAATCTTGCGCTTATATATTAGTTAACGGGTCGGACATAACTGAAATGGGTACTAACCCGGTGTAATACCCGATAAAATTGATTTATGGGATAACTAATGGGTGCGGAGCTTATTTAGCATATTTTGAAAAAAAATGTGTTGTCTATATCCATTTCAAAAAAAGCGTGCCATGTATACCCATTTTATTAGTTTAATATATTTTCATCAAAATCAATGAAGCATTCAACACGAAAAATTGTGCCCATCGGAAAGTTTGTGCCATTCGGTCGATGGCGCACGAACACTAAAATTCAAAAATTTGTGCGTTTTTGGTGAATCTTTTTCACTTTTCGGTGAATTTTTAGGAATCCAATGTTAGAATTTTATTTAACATTCAAATTCACTCTCTACTCTCTCTCGCACTCTTTATTCTCTCTCTGTCGCACCTCTCTCTCTCTCTTTCGCTATCTCTCGCCCTCCTCCGCCAACTCCTCCTCTCACCGGCCAAGCCACTCCCGTGAACCCGTGAACCCGCGGCTTCCCGTGCCAACCTACCTCCCGCTGCCAACCCTCCCGGGCACCACGGCCAACACACCTGGCGGCCAACCCACGGCCAAACAACCACCGCGGCCAACCCACCCGGCGGCCAACCCACCCTGCGGCCAACCCACCCCTCGGCGGCCAACCCACTCCTCGGCCAACCCACTACTCGGCTGCCAACCCATCCCTTCGGCGGCCAACCCACCCCCGGCGGCCAACACACCCTCGGCCAACCCACCCCTCGGCCAACCTCCCCACGGCGGCCAACACACCCCCGCCAACAACCCTCGGCGGCCAACCTCCCGGCGGCAAACCACCCCGGCCAACCTTCTATGCCAACTATGGCATGTGTTTTTTTATTTTGTTTATTTATATTAATGTATTTTGTTTATTATTTTGTTCAAAATTGATGTCATGTTGAAGTCTGTTCTTAGCCAAATAATTGATGAATTTTAGGACAAGAAATTAGACCTTATATAGGCAATTGTTGATATTGCTTGTTGAAATTAGACCTTATATAGAGGCAATTAGACGTGCTTGTTGAAATTAGACCCTTATATAGGCAATTAGGCGTTATAGTAAAATTGATAATTACTATTAAAATTGATACTTATTATTAAAATTGATAATATTTTTGTTAAATAGACGTTATGTAAAAATTGATAATTGATAATTACTATTAAAATTGATAATTGATAATTACTATGTAAAAAGCATAGAAAATAGGCGTTATGTAAAATTGATAATTACTATTAAAATTCATACTATTTCATTTTATTGGAAAACTAATATTACAAAATTATTTTATTTAACTTTTCATAATTAGATAGATATTTTTAAAAAACATGTATGTCACCTTGAAAACTACAAATTCACGAAAAACCATTATCACCAATCGGACAAAATCCTGTATTCTACAATATATATTTATATTGTTGTATTTTTGTTTATTTATATTGTTGTTTTGTATATTTTTGTTAATTATTATGATTTCTGAATTATAATTTCAATTATATGCTTTGTTAATTATATATTATTAATTATGTATTTATATGCTTTGTTAACTATATATTGTTAATTATGTATTTTCTATGCTTTTTTAACTATATATTGTGTTGTGTTTATGCTTTCTGAAATAATTCAAATATATGTGATAGGATATTAATTATGAATTCGGACATGAATTATTATGCTTTGTAAATCTATGCTTTGTGAATTCGGACATTAATTGAATCTATGCTTTGTGAATTATTATGTATGGTTTGGGAGTTTGGGATGAATTTGGATGAGTTTTGATTGATTTGGCAAATCATATTATAAACGTTACTCTAGAAATTTCGGTAGAATTCGTTTATTAATAAGACGCTTTGAAATTATAAGCGGTAAAGTGTTGATAAGTAGTTAATCTTATGTTACTAAATTTAACAAATATATTTCTTTTAGGTAGAAATATCCACCAAGTAATTTTAGGTAGAAATTTTCAATCCTTGCACTATGCTAACACACAAAGGTTGTCTAATGCGGTTTACTTCCTTGTAATTTTGTGAACTTAGAAACAAAATATATAGTGGATAATGTGTTCCATGGGTAAAGTTCTTAAGTCCATCCACAAAAATTAGTCATAGTGAACAAAATTTCCAATTCTATGTTAATCAAGACACAAAAAGTTAACCACCAATTTATATAATTTTGGAATTAATTTCACAATATGTGTGAACACACTAATTGACATATTTCTTAATTAAGCATAGTTTATTATTTTTTAATAAATAGGAAATCGAGTTCTTAAGGCCGAGACCATCAATCGTCTATCCACAATCGCACGCACTTCAAGCCCAATTATTTAAGAAGGTCATACGAGATTGAGAGATATAGGTGGTGAAGACACGGTGGATAGGTTTAGGCAAGGATGTTTGGTCACTTTGTTGGTTGGGAACACGGATCCAAGTCAAACATGAGTTTGCACCATATGGTATCCCGACAGATTAGGCCCTCCTAGTCTTTGAAGATCGCGATATGGTTTTTATTAATGGGAGACAGTTTGTTTTCCTTCTCGGATTTTGCGCCGTGACGGGTTTGAGTTTTGGGACGTCATCTTCGATCCTACACCGAGTACGATCCGCAATCCGTTGAGGTTTATCGAAGGTTTGTTGGTAGCGGAAGGACTAGTATAGAGAATCTAGGTGTGAGATTCTTTGATACGGATTGTCCGATTGATGATCTTGTGGTCATCTATATCTCCGTGTGGCCCACATCTTAGTTCTTTACGCATTCGTCTTGGTATCGACTTGCCACGACACGTGGATCCGTGGATTTGGGTCTTAGTTGACGATCCGGACGATTTGCGATTTCCATGGGCTGCATATGCGTATCAAATTCTACAACACTACATGTGGAATATGAAGACCGGGCCAAATATCACTTCTACGGACCATCATGGGCATTATATATTTGGTCACTAGAGATCATCCGGATCTTGGCACGACGGTTGCAAAGTATGTCCGGGAGGATGTGTATCTAGATGCGTGAGGTGGAAGTTCACGAAGATGATTGGCGTGGATACACGCCCTGCTCGATCGTGAGGGCAACCGTTGTTGGGGTTAGTCCGGACGACTATGAGATGAGCATGCCGTATTATACGTCATCTCTATATCCGGTGCACCGGGAGTGAACTACGGAGACCCATTCCCATACATGCGCTCGGGAACAACCCCGCCCGCACTAGACGGCCTCGTTCTAGGCGGGGCCTTCATCGATGTGGGGTTAGTCGGCGATCGTGCGCATGACGAGGGCACGCATCTGTTGTTGAAGAGATTGATGAGGAGCCTGAGGAGGAGCCTGAGGAGCATGAGGAGCCACGACATCAGTCTGTGGGGATAGAGCGTGCGTCGGACGAGGGACGCCGATCTGATATAGGGGGACGCAGTCAGGATACGGGGAAGCGTACGAGACAGCTACGTTCCTCTTCATCTAGCAGCGGCGGTGAGCACCACAGACGTCTGAGTCGGAGGGATCGTCGTTGGATCACAGACACGATCAATGATGTGGTTAGAGAGAATATTCAAGGACTCAAGACGTGGTTTGAGTCTATGATAGAAGGGTGTCGATGTAGATGTTCGCATAGATTGAGGCATATCGCCGTCCGTCGTGGAACTACCCCACCAGCGATGCGGAGTGACGATCAGGGACCAGGGCCTTCTACTCGTACTCCTACATCAGATGTACCCCAGCAGACTCCTCTAGCAGATCCGGCGTCTCGTGACACCCACCCGAGTATACACCTCATCGTCGGTCTCTACAGAGTATGGATCTACTCGGATTCATTAGCCCATCACAGCGAGGATCCGGCTCGTCATTCCATGCCGGAGATGCCGAGACCATTGGTAAATTATCTTATTTTATATTATTGCATCATATTTGATATGTTTACTTTTCTAACTCGTTGCTTTAACAAAATTAGCCAACTCGTGAGAAGCGAGCGAGTAAGGTTCATTGCATGCACCGAGGTCACCGTATGTGAATAGCCCGTTCCCGTCCATTATCCGAAGATGTATTGATGAACTACCAGCGTTTCTTGATGATGAGAAATGACACGGTGGTGGTTGTTCGGGAGTCGACCGTCGACTCTGTGTTCGATGGTTCGTGTGTATCGAAACGCCGAGAGGCCTTTTGATGTTCGGGTAAGCACGTTTTATACAATATGCTTTATTTTTGAAGTACATCTACTTATATTGATATGTATCCTAAAATAATTTTGCGGATGGTCGATTTATACATGATGTATTTGAGGACGAGACTCGATACAGGGATCGACTTATTAGATGGGTGGATTCTCATAACACAATCATCCTTGATACTAATTTTTCGTAAGTATTGTGTCTTTAATACAATCAATATATGCTATATATGTGTAGTATCGGAATGCGATATGTTTTCAATGTTGAATAGATGTTTCGCAAAATTCATGGTCCGAGGTATACGCAACGCTTTCGTCCTACATTCAAGACGCGCGTGAAGCACCATTGATCATTACCCCGAGAACGTTGTTCGTATGGCAGCCACCAGCGCATTGGATTGAGTTGTCCTCGGCTTTGCGGTCGTACATCATGGTTAGATGCCACACGGTAACCTTATTTAATACAATACGTGGAAAAATTGAAATGTTGTTATGTTTATTTTCTCTAAATATTTATTTTATAGATCATCATCCCATGCGTCGATGACGACGGCGTTTCGTGATATGTCGCGTGGATATGTACTCGGTCATTGCGTCTTTGTTTGACTCGCGTATTTGGCGGATGGACCAGGATCAGTGGATGCGAGGATGATGGACTTCGTGTGCCTCAATAGATTATTGCGGCGGTTCGATATTCACTAGATGGTTCGAGAATAACTCCCACCGAATACCACCATGGAACAATGAAGCGATTATTACACGAGCTGATCCTTGAGGTATTTGACCGGAAGACGATTTCAATGATGGGCCATTTGCATGCATGTTGTAGAACGCGTCTTATTTACGGTTCACCGAGTATCGAGCATATGTCTAGTGTTGCAGTTGTAGCATATAGACATCAAATAGGTGGAAATATATTTCAGTTATGTGAGCCGAATCCGAGAGGAAGAGGAAGAGGAAGAGGAAGAGGAAGAGGAAGAGGAAGAGGAAGAGCATCTACTAGTGAGCGGTAGCATAGAGATTTTTCATCTCATGTAATATAGATTTAGATTGTGGTTCAACATGTATTTAGATTTATTAATTTCAGTCTTAATTATTTAGACTCTTCAATCTTAATATATATTTCAATTCAATTTTTTTTATAAATTTAGATTTTTATTTTCAAATAATTTAAATTTCCTAAATTTAAAAATAAATTGAATTGAATTTTATAAAAATCGATTTTTCCTAGCGGTTTGAAATAAAATCAATCGATTCTTCATAAAACCAATCGGTTTTATGAAAAAACCGATCGGTTTTATTAAAAACCGATCGATCGGTTTGATGAAGAATCGGAAAATAAGTTTTATGATTTTCAAATTGAATTTATTTTTTATTTTCAAATGGGTCGAGCTTGATTTACCGAATTTTGAAATTGGAAAAAAGAATGTCGAGCTTCAGATTTACGAATTTTGAAATTGGAAAAAGAATGTCGAGCTTGATTTACGAATTTTGAAATTGAAAAAAAGAATGTCGAGCTTGATTTACCGAATTTTGAAATTGGAAAAAAAGAATGAATGGGGAGAAGAGGGGTATTCTTGGGTTTGAGAATTTCAAAAATGACACTGTTCAATTTTTTTTTTATTAACTAGGGTCATGCGCCCGTCCTAGCAAATGACTGAAACAGTGGTTTTGGAGCGGGCCACACATATAACTTGGGCCCTTAAGTTAATGCAGAAAACTACCAAACGACTAGACAAATCCAGCTAATTTAGTATTACTTTGCATAACTAGCGTACCAAACACGCCCTTAACAATTAAAGCAAGCATCATTTTATTAGTATACTTTTAGGTATATCAACCATTTATAATCACTTAATTAAGCTTCATTACTCCTTACTTACATAATATGTTTCACTAACATATACATAAATTATAATTTCCTTTAATTTCTTCTCAACTTCTTACTTTAGTATCATATGTGAGCTTAATCATCAATATTAACATCATATATTAACTTTAATATATATATATATATATAGAGAGAGAAATTAAGCACCTGAACTAAAAATTTTCAATTTCAACATATGAATTTAGAAAATTCTAGTAAATTCATAGAATGCTTAAATTATCATATTAAACTCATATATCAAGTTAAGTGAATCAATATCTCATTCAATTAATGGGATGGTAAATAAGGACATGATTGTCGCGTGTGATCTGCGGATCCACACAAACCACACCTCCTACGTGCACGACTTGTCTTCGCTGACCCCATCTCTCCTCCACCGGATCTTGATGGGGACGTTCGGTTGGATGACGATGGCGCCTAACTTCGGACGACCCGCGCGTCGGACCACGCGGTGGCAATACTTCAACCACTGCGACATCGGTAGGAAGCATCCAACCTGGATTGGGCGGAATATGATTTACTCGTATGAGTAGGCTGTACTAGCTTCTCGGTGGTAGTATTCTCCCACATAGCTGGAAATTTGGTCATCTTTATGCCGCATAAATTAAAATTCAAGATAAAAACAATGATAAAGTTGTTAGTTATAAATTGGAATACCGTACTAAAAATTATATTTAGTATGTAGCTCCATACCGTATAGTTGGAAACCGCATGAGAACACGGATCGATCCATGTCCCACTCCAAGCACGAGCACGATTCCGTCCGAGATTGACATTGAAGGTTTGGTTTCATCCTTGACTTTGAATGTGTCGTTACTTTGGGCACTATAGTATACCGCGTGATCTCTCCAGCTCGCCCGTATCTTGCGAACGACTTGTGGGTTAGGTCGGTGGGGTATGCTCTTGCCGCTTCAAGTCTTTGATCGAACCATTTTCTATGATATGACGAATCGCTTCAACCATAGAGCAAATGGGCAATCGTCTTGCCCACAACAACCGAGCATTGAAGGACTCGGCAATGTTGGAAGTCAAAAGGTATAGCGCCATGAGGCACTTTGATCTCGCCCACTTCTCAACTCCTACCTGCGTCGACTTGCCATATGCACCACCGTGGGTCTATCTTTAGCACGAGGACTTTAACATGTTCATTGCTTTGTCAAACTCCGCCTCCCGATATGCATAAGCCGCCTTCGTACAATGCCACCGACGGTTTCCCAAAAGGCGTGATTTTTTCAACGGATGGTAGTAGCGTAAGCGTGGGCGTTCTCGGAAAGACATTTTCACAAGATTGGATATACTAACGTGCGCATCAGACACAATCAACGTCTCGGAATTCGACTGGTAAGCAGTCTTCACGTGTTCCAGAAACCAAGTCCATGATAAATCATTCTCGATCGGACCAATTCCATAAGCGATGGAAAACTTGCTCGTTGTCCGTCGCCGTATGACAACAAACAATATACCCTTATTGCGGCCCTTCAGTGCGTGCCATCCACAACAATAACAGGCCTCATGCACAACGTGTAACCGAGTCGGCTGGAACCGAGCGCTACAAAAAGATGGCGAAAACGACCATCTGGTCCAATATCCAAGTCAATCAACGAACCAGGATTAGTTGTCCGCAACATGTGAAGATAACCCGGTAGCATCTGATAGGATTGTTCATACCCACCATATATCATCTCGATTGCCCTATTACGAGCTCTCACCGCGACAAGATATGATGCTCGCGCCATACTCGTTGTAACTCGGCCATAATCGATCTCGGCTTAACGACTTCACCGTTCTCGCGTATTTTTCGCTATGTATGTTGCAATCACACGGGCTTTGACCTTGCGCGTTTCGGTATTCACGAGATCATCTACACGTGTGTACGGCATCAAACTGCGCTGACAAACCAAAAACCACCATTGCGATGCGCGCGAATAGAAACGGACACGATCACGATATCTCGCATTTGAGCGTAATCCGGTGCGGTCCGATCGCGAATAACAAATTCGCTCTTTGTTCCATGTGCCACAAACCGACCGATATCTTAAGGTCCACCTTGTTGTCGAAGATGGAACCTTCGCCACTCATCGGGGTTGAATAGAGTCGAGGACTAGCAAAAGATTGTTCAAGCCTCATGAGGAATAACGAGAGCTAGCCAATTGCTCATCTCTTCCATTTGTTCTACCTCGAGTCCCCGGTTACCCCTGCGTGTTGCTCGCATAATCATCCCAAGCAATTTTCTATTCCACCATCTCGACGTATCCACGCATCAAATTCTACAAACGTGCGGAGATCACATTTGCACCGCACGCTCCTCCTCCTCCTCCTCCTCTTCTTCATCGACGATGTTTGTTCTTCACCGTCGACGACGTATTCGCCATCATCACCATCGTCAACGATCGCGTCGACCACTTCGGGCACATGTTGCGGCACTTGAGGTGTATTTTGCTCAAACCAATTATATGCTCCAAATTGTTGTGTGAATGACTCATCCGAGATGAGTATTGTGAAGCGTAGTCATACGTTGTATCACGTGGTTGCTCGAATTGTGGCATATATGCTTGTGTTACGGTTGGGGCGACGCCTCCGTATGTCACACACACTACGGTTGGGCATAAATCTCGCACAATCGAGCTAGGCGATCATCGGTAGTCAAAAGTGATTTGATAAGTCTACCACTCGAGATCTCGATATATAATGTATTTGGTAGTCGAAGAATTTGATCCCGAAGGAATTAATGCTTTCTCTTAACTCCCAAATAAGTGCATTATCGATCCGAACAAGGTATATGATGATGCACATCCGCAGATAGTTCAAACAATCATCCCAACATCCTCCATATCTAATGATAATATTCTTCCACCCCGACATCTAATTAAATCATACAAATGCACAATAATTAATTAAAATTCATTAATTATAAAACAAACATCTAAAATAAATAATACAAATTAAATATAAAACAAGAACATTGATCACGAATGTTTAATAATAAGAACAATAAATTATAAACTAAACTAAACTAAATGAAAATTTCAAAAATGAACGTGTATAAATCGTGATTCACCTAAACTAAATCAAATAATAATTCACATAAAATAAATAAATAATACAAATCAAATAATAATTCACATAAACTAAATAAATAATACAAATGCACAATAATGGACGTGTATAAATCTCTAAACTAAATAATAATTAAATATTATAATTCATCGACACGGATATAACTAAACTAAATTAAATAATAATTCACCTAAATTAAACTAAATGTTATAAATTAAACTAAACTAGCTAAATGAAAAATTCAAGTGTATTGTTACGTATTTATAATAATTAAACTAAACTAAACTAAATTAACTATAATTTAATTCAACTACAAAATCATAAAAATTTAATTTAACCCAACCCCACCCCACGACCAACCCCACCCCCACGGCCAATCCCACCCCCACGGCCAACCCCACCCCTGCTGCCAACCCCACCTGTGCCAACCCCACCCCGTGGCCAACCCCCCACCCTGTGGCCAACCCCACCCACACGGCCAACCCCACCCCACGGCCAACCCCACGCAATACCAACCCATACCAACTACTAAACTAAAATTCAATTCTCGATCTAAACTAAACTAAAATTAAACTAAACTAAACTATTTAATTCATCTAAACTATTTAATTCATCTAAAAATTCATAATACAGCACGGTTAATTAATTATTCATACAAATTTAATTCATCTAAAAATAAATAATACAAGACGGTTAATTAATTATTCATACAAATGCACAATGGTTATAACCTAAATAATTATTAATTGAAATTAATTAAAATTCACCAAAATTCATCTAACAATAATTACATCAAAATAAAATTCATCTAACAATAATTACATCAAAATATTGAAATTACCTTTATAATCCACTTATCCACTTAGAGGCAATGAGGCGAGAAGCGAGTTATAATCCACTTAGAGAGAGCGAGAGCGATAGCGAATGAAATATATGTATAATTGCGAAATATTTGTTGGCGTAGAGTTGTTGATCGATAGCGAATGAAATATATGTATAATTGCGAAATATTTGTTGGCGTAGAGTTGTTGATAGAAGTAAATAGTTGTGTAGAGTTGTTGATGGAAGTAAATTTACTGATGAAAAAGTTGTTGATAAGTAAATTCGATGATGAAAAGTTGTTGATCGAATTAAATTATTTGAAAAAGTTGTTGATGATTAGTTGTGTATTTAATTTACAAAAAGTGTTGATAAAATCATATAATTAATAATTAATAATTAATAATCAAATTCAATTTATAATTAATTTATAATTAATTAATAAATTCAGTATAATTAATAATTAATAATTAATGATAAGGATTTAAATTTATAAATAGTTAATAAAATTAACGGCGTGACCCTAGCGCGGCCAACCCTAGGCGCGGTTTATAATTAGTTTATAATTAATTTATAATTAATTAATAAATTCAATATAATTAATGCGCGGTTTATAATTAATTTATAATTAATTAATAAATTCAATATAATTAATAATTAATGATTATAAATAATTAATAAAATTACGGTGACCAACCGGCATGGCCAACCCGAGGCGCTGCCATGCGCGCCTACCACCACACAACCCCTCGGGCGGCCAACCCCTCGGGCGGCCAACCCTCCCTCACGGCCAACCCCCGGCCAACCCAACCCCACCCTGTATGCCAACCCACACCCCACCCCTAGGCCAACCATGGCCAACCCTCCATGCCAACCCACTGCCAACCCCACCCCACCGGCCAACACCGCCAACCCACCCCACCTACCAACCCCACCCCACCGGCCAACCCCACCCACCACCAACCCACCCCACCGGCCAACCCCATCCCACTACCAACCCCACCCCAACGCGCCAACCCACCCCTTTAATTTAATTTAATTTAATTTAATTTGTACAATTTAATTTAATTTAATTTTACAAATTATAACTTTAGTTTAATTTAATTTTACAAATTATAACTTTAGTTTAATTTAATTTGTAAATTAAATTAAATTAAATTAACAGTTTTTGATTTGATTGATTATTGAAATGATTGTGTCTTTTTGCAGATTCGTTGAATTCGTTGAAAATATATTTAAAAATAAAATGGGTATCTGTGGCGTTGTTTTTTGAGATTGGATATATCTTGATTCAAGCTTTTAAAAAGTGTATTTATATATTTCACTAACCCCCGGACCCCCTATTTTATCTTCTTCTCACCTGGATCCAAGAAAATACAACACAAATTTACTACAAGCAAGTAAAAAAATCAAATTATATCTTCAAGAATCAATGCCTCCACAAATCTAATGTGCTCAAAATCAGAGCAGATCTAACAACGCTGCTCTTATACGGTTATAAGTTCTATACTATAGCTTTTAAGAAAAAATTGAAGCAGTGATCAGAATCAGATCTTTGTGATTCCATCAATTTCTCTCCTCCTTTTGATCGTAATATCGTCATTCCTGTGTATAAATAAGCATAGCCCATATAAATTGAGCTTTGAAGTAATGGAAAATGATTTTGTTCGGTCCGTTTCTTCACGGGCTACCCGAAGAAATCAGCACCAGCAGACTAAAGGTACGTGTAATTTTATTTTATTTTACGCAGTGCAATTTTTGTTTGGGTTAGGGTTTTGTAGATTTTATGCCTAGAAATATGTGAATGCAGATGGTGGAGGATTGTTGTATACTGAGAAATTGTCGCCAGAATATACAATGAAGGTCACTTGGAAAAGGGGTTTCATTCGGTTGATTCTGACGGGAGGAATTATTTGGATGCTGATAATTCTCACTGTTTTATTGTTTCATATTTGGTCTTGCCAATCCTCTGTTGCATTTTTTTCCGGTGAGTTAGTTTTTTATTGTGTTTTTTTTGCCTCGCAAATGCTGGCTGTATTTTGATGCATTTGTCAATTTGAAGCTAGTTTTCTTGTAAAAAAATTCTTATAGAATAAATTTCAGTCAATTATGATTGTGTTTGTCCCAAGGTTCTTTAGATGACTGTTGAAAATATGATTCTGCTTTTGCTTCACTTCTTGTAGAATTTGAATTAGTAAGAATGAATTATATGCTTGAGTGTGGAGTATTGAACTACATTCAATTAGAATAGCTATCATGTTAATCTATTGCTGCAATGTGCTGCACTGCAATTTTTTTGCTTAAAATGATTGCTGCTGTAATAAACTGAAGAATGAGTTTGTGGTTTACTGCTTCTCTTCGCAAAGGGGAGGGTGGGCTTTGGTGTGCTTGAACTCATGATAAGTAGTTGCATTGTAAATTATGTGATCGTTTGCTAGGTAGTTGTTTGCTACATTTAACATCATAGCTAATATGCTAAGAGATTGCAATTGTTCCAAAGATGGCTATTTTTTACTTATCCCTTATAAACGTCTGATTTCTTACTTTTCAAATTCAACTTGTTTAGCTCTTTGTAACAAAGACAGCAAGGTATATGGCATGTTAAGTACAATGGGGCTTGTGACACCACCACATCGTAAGTTTAGAGAACTTTTATCCTAATCTCTATTTCCTCTTATATTCAATTGATTGAATTTGAAAAGTGTGCTTCTCATTTATATCAGGTTGTCCTATCCCTGTTGCTGGTGACCCGAACAAAATAGTCATTCCAAAAAAGGTCGCCCGAAAAGCTGGTCCGAAGACTATCCTATATCATGGAAGATAGTCCAATAGATGACAGGTCTCAATCTTCTCCTCTCTATAGAACTGCTATCAATGGATCTCAATCCTCTCCCCTTTTTGGCGGGCATCAAACTTGGCAGCAAAGAGAGGAAAGCTTCAAAATCAAGCCAACGATGGAGGTTATAAGCTACTCTTTTGTGAACAATCTGTGCCTGCTTAGATGAAAGTGTTTAGATAATTTTCTACTATCATTATATATGAAAATTCTTAGTTAGAAGTTAGAAGTTAGAACGCTAAGCATCTTGTGTGGAGGCTTGTGATGTAAAAAAATGATTGAAATCTCTATACAACTTCATAATCTTCTTAACTTATGTCTGTGTTTGCTTTTCAGAAGCTTACTGTAAGACATTGCAATTGCTTTCCTGAAAAAAAGTTTCTGATATCAGAATTTGTGTTGTGTTATAAAATTCTGTTGCATTTGGACATTGAGTTCTTACACTTTGCAAGTCTTCCTCCTAATGGTGCTAGATTGGGAAGATTGTAACTACTTTGTTTTAGTTCTTTCTTGCTTTAGTTATTCCAGAGCACAAATGCTGAACATATAGGGAAAAAGTTGATGAAATGACAAAGCAACATGTACATTCACTTGATTTCAGAAATCAGCTGCTACCCTAAATTATCTGATGTTAACAACTATTGTTTTATGTTATCTTCAGGTCCATTGTGGATTTATGAAAGGTGGCGGAGAAGACATGGATCCAAAAGACACTGAACATGTGAAGAAATGTAAATTTGTTGTTGCGACTGGCATTTTTGATGCTTATGATACGCCCCATCAGCCATCCAATATTAGTAAACGGTCGCAGACTTTGTTTTGTTTTCTAATGGTGGTTGATGAAGTGTCCCTTGAGTTTATAAAAAATAATGCTACTGTCAGAGAGGATGATGTCGGAGGAGAATGGGTGGGTATCTGGCGCTTGATTCTGCTTAAGAACCAGCCCTATGATGAACCTAGAAGAAACGGGAAGGTTCCTAAGATATTAACCCATAGGATGTTCCCTCAAGCAGAGTACAGCATCTGGATTGATGGTAAAATGGAGCTCATTGTTGACCCGTTGCTTCTACTAGAGAGGTATGACGGTATCCTATCATGATGTCTTGAACAACACGTGGCTTTTAAGGATAAACTATTATGTATATCGTTGATTTGATTCTTCTATTTTGACATGATAATTGGGAAAGAGGGTCTTCTTCACTATGTAAACTAAACTTATTTCTCGAACGTGCAGATATTTATGGCGTGGGAAGCACACATTTGCGATTGCTCAGCATAAACATCACCGAAGCATATATGAAGAGGCAGATTCAAACAAACGAAGGAAGCGATATGCTCGCCCTCTCATTGATCTACATATGAAAATATATCGGTATGAAGGAATGGAGCCGTGGAATTCACAAAAAGGCACATGGAGTGGTAAGAGATGTTCACTTTTTCTACTTGCATATACCCTCAACGACTCACTAAATGCTTTTGTCGAATGCAGATGTGCCCGAAGGAGCAATCATCATACGTGAACACACTGCGCTGAGCAATCTGGCTAGTTGCTTGTGGTTCAACGAGGTCCACCAATTCACACCGAGAGATCAGCTGAGCTTTGGATACGTAGTCTATAGGTTAGGTGGTATGTTCAAATTCTTTATGTTTCCCAATTGTGAATACAACTCGATCTTTGTGTTGCACCCACACATTCGTGAGCATTCGTCGAAAATAGAGTGGGCAAAGAGCATGGAGGAGTTGAGAAAACACCCTGAGTTGATAGATAGCAAAGGGGGATTAGGGTTATGGACGCCATATCCAGGTGATCTTGGTTTGGTTGTGTTACCACCGGTAGCAAGAACATCTAAAGCAGGTTGATACTGCTTTATTTTTACTGCTAAACTTTGTTGTAGTTTTCACAATCTGATCTGGAATTTTGGGATGGTAGGGTTACTATTTTGTACCTGTATAGTGTCCATTGTATGAATAATCTTGAAATATTTTTATAAGTTTTGGGATATTGTGAATTATTCACGAACGTGAGATATTGTTGAAAACTTATTATGTTTATTTAAGTTGTCAAATAAGCTTTTTGCTTCTTTTTTTTTTTGGATTTTGGCCAATTCTTTTAAAATATAAATTTAACCGTATTTGTTAATTGAGAAATTGTGGCCAAATTAGGTTAATTTCTATTTTCTTGAAGTTCACCTAATGGCAGTTTATAAATAATTATGTTTTTCCATTTATTAAAATAGAAAAAAAGGAAATAAGTATTTCAAAAGTAACCATAGAGCAAAATCTAATCCAATTAATGCTAAGAATTCATGTTGATTAAGTTATTACTAATTACTTAGGGGGTGTTTGGCTAAGTTTATTTTAGAGAGCTTATAAGCTCCAATAGCTTATAAGATATTTCAAGAGCTTATAAGATGTAATGTCTCAAGTGTTTATAAGTTGTTAAAGTGTTTGGATAATTGATATTATAAGCTAGAGAAAGAATCGTGAATTAGAGAGAGAAAATCATTGTTAGAGAGATAAAATTGATGAGATGTGAAGTTGATAGTGTATGAGTAGGAAATAAAGAACTATAATAAGGTTATTTTGGTAAATTCATGATTGCTTATAAGTTTATGAAAAAATAAGTTAGGGTTGACCAACTTATTTTAGGGGGAATTTATGTTGTTGGGCTTATTTTTACAAATTATAAGTTGTTTAACAGCTTATTTTGTCAAACACTTTGTAACAGCTTATAAGTTCCTAAACAGCTTATAAGTTGTTTTAAAGAGCTTATAAGGTCAGTCAAAGACCCTCTTAGTCCAAAATTATGTATATCGCATTTTTACCCGATTGATAAAAGTGAGTATATATCTGAATGAAATGACTAAAATTTTAAAAACTGCTAAGGGTTTGGCTATTGTTTTTATTTTCTTTCCAGAAATATAGCTCATATATCGAGGACTAGATTTCATGTATGATGTGACTAAAGTGAATGGGCCAAACTTTAAGGAGAATGGAAGTACATTAATTTAATTCCTTCAAATCAAGCGAAATGTGTTTTTCCTATATGATATACATATATTAATTGTTTATTGTAATTTTATCTAGTATTTGACTATTCGTAAATATTAAAATGCTATTATATCCACTCTAAATATTTTTCATAATTTGATATATCAATAGGCACGTGATATACCGATATGTAACACTAATATCGTTTAAGGAGACCTGATAATTAGAATATCATGAATAGAGACTATAAACGATAATATGAGAATATAAAAGGCTTACGTGGCATGCATGTCATGCAAAGCTATTACGAGTTAGTTGAGAATAACAGTTAGTTGGTTAGGAGGGAAGTTAGTTAGCATTTGTAAACGGCCGATTAGATAGAGAGGAAGGCTAGCTATAAATAGAAACTAAGATACAGGAAGAAGGATCGAACAAGATTGTAAACTCATTTTCACAATGAATACAAATTCCTTTCACTATTAAAACCTCCCTACAGCCAGTGGCGGAGCCAGGAAAGTTTAATTGGGGGGTCCAATTATTTTTAATTTTAAAAGATAATAAAATATAATTTTAAAATTAATTAAATAATAATAGTAATTTAAATAATAACATGATATTATTTGAATAGAGGTAATTATTGATATTAAAAAAAATTTCATTATGTTCTAATATCTTGTAAAATAAAATAATAAGATTAACTTATAAATAACTAAACAACCAATGAATAATATCTACAAATATTAAAATAATTAGAAAATTATAAATATTAATATTGTAAAATGTATTATCTTACAAAACTCAAATCTTGATTTTCTTATACCCATTACAAATATACAATGAAATATAGAATTAACTCAAATATATAACTTATTAAAATAAATTTAAATAAATATTACCTATAACTATTATAATAAATTCATCATAATATTTTTAGAAATTGAATTGATTTTATTAATTTATATATAAAACTTTATTATATATATATATATATATATATATTTTACTTTATCAACATAAAACAATAGAAAATGAAAAAGAAAAGAAAGTGAACAGAGGAAAAAAAAAAAAGAAAACAAAGAACTGAAGGAAGGAAAAAGGGAGAAAAGTTACGCAAAAAAAGAAAACAAAGAACTGAAAGAAGGAAAAAAGTAGAAAAGTAACGCAAAAAAAGAAAACAAATAGCTGAAAGGAGGAAAAAATGAGAAAAGTAACGCCCAAGAAGGGTTTCGAACCCGGGCAAACGGAATTAGAGTGAAAGCCTAAACCAACTGGCTAGCAAAGCTATTATGTATTATATGTTATATGGATATTTATTAGTACTAATTTGGAAAAATGTTGGGGGGCCCAAGGGCCCCCCAGCTAACTATGGCTCGCATACGCCTACTGACTACACTTCTCACACGTACAATGTTGTTGGATGAGAGATATTCTGCAGTACAAGGTGATCGACGTCAAGCTAAGAGCGGGATCCGGTTCGGTGGTGGAGAACGAAATTACGAGCAACTTTGTAACATTTGGTATCGAGAGGTCGATCCTCGAGCATATGCCGAGAAATAATCTGCGAGGATAGTTAAAATGGAGCAAAGAATGGAGAATCTGAAAACACAGTTGAATCGGTTCAAACAAACGATAATAGAGGAATTTCCGCAACACTTTACACTTATTGTATTTATTAAAACTTGTACCGATAAAAATTAAGATCATATATGATGGACGGAGGGTATTATTTATGGAAGGAAAATAATAAATTAGATGGTAGGAAAGGTACTCATTAAACTACTTTATTTGAGGATTCCGATTTATCGAAATAAAAGTACAGTATTACGTTTTTTTTCAGATGAAACTATAATGTTATGTTTTGCTTAGAACTTTACGTGATTGAAATTTACCTATTCATAATAAACATATTACTAAACAAAATTTATAACATAATTAGAATTCATATTTTTTTATGGAAGTGAATTACCATCAATTTCTCCTACCGACTCAAAAAAAAAAACATTTGTACTGGTTTTGGTGGTATTATTTCTAGACTTTATGATACTTTGATATGATAAAAATGTAATACTATATATTTACGTCTATTGTGCCATTCTATCTATTTTTTATTTGTTTTGAGTCGGCCATCTTATCTAATTAAAGGCAGCATCATCTTCAAATTATCATTCAAAAGCATTTTCTTTAACCTTATGGCAAATGGAATCCATCTATAGTAAGCAACTCAACTTATGCAGTATAGACATTTTTCTTTTCTTTTCATAGCTTCAATACCACAAAAAAAGAGCGTTGTCGTAATGTTTCAGCGTCATAAATTTATTTTGGAACCGAATATTATTGAACGTGGATGTTTCGTATTATGTGACATTTTCATCCGCATGTGTGAACCCAGTAATGTGTTGGGGACTCCATTTTACAAGATTCAATGTCCCAACACAGATTGTAAGATACTATGTCATCGTCTCAAGCCACGACCTAATAACACTTACTATCAGGTCGGAAGCTGACCCAGTAACGTGTTACGGGTCAAATATAAAAATAAAATTCGAAGTTAAGGAATGTAATTTGCCAAACAGCATTTACATATCTGCAAGAGGTCATCTCTAAAAAGTAAAAAGATCGAACCTAATGAGTTCATTAAACATTTTGAGGAAACGAAACTAAAGCTCGAAACTTACTGACTGCATGTGTACTTTTTAGCTAAGACAATGTAATTCATATATAGCATGTTCATTGCTTATGACAGCTCAATACTCATTAGATAATGTACATCCTAATATGTACGTATGCACATATTTATACATTTATCTATGGATCCAACCTAAACATAGTTTGGAAACTAACATGATTGATGTAATTTCCCTTTCACTTATCACGATTTCTGTCCCATGTATACCCTTCATGTTCCAAGTACCACAGAGCAGCGTCTGCTGCTGTCTCGGCTGCATCCTTCTTCCTGGCCCGAGGTTCCCCGTAGAACTCGAATGTCTCACCTGGCATTTCTTCCATTTCCAACATGACCTTGAACAGGAATCTGCAAAAACAGTAATGTGCTCAGACTCTTCGAAGCAACAGAAAGGAGACGAAGTTGAACATAAAAAAATGTTATATAAAATTGCTTCCAAATCCAATAATAATGCAACTGTAAAGGCAACAAATTCCAAGCATGGAATTGAGTTGATCTGTAAACAAACAATTCTTGAAGGATGCCTCTAAGACAAAATACACAGAAGCAGTAGAAAAGGCTAAACGTTGAGTATTGGATTATTGATAATTCATACCCTCATTTTAATAACAATAATCTTTTATCGGATAGCATATTTCACCCAAAAAGAAAGTAAATATTTCAAATTAAATAAAGAACACATTGTAGTAACTTACTCCTTTAAGTGGCTTGGCCCGACCTCCTGGCAGCATTCAAAGACAGGTGGTCTCCAGCAGTTTACGGTGCATAATTCATATAGACGTGATTTTGCTGATACATTGGGAGCACCTAACAGCATTAATTTTGAGTAAGAGAATGTCACAAGACCTAAAATAGAACTTCAGAACTCTCGCATGTTCATACCTTTTCCATTCGAGTCAACGCTTGAGCCATTACTTAATTTGGTGGTAGGAAGATCACTTCGGCAACAATTGCTCAGGGGTTGTGTGACACAGACTTCTAGTGACTTGCGATGCGAAGGAAGCTCTATAAGTCTGGAAATGGCCTTGGCCTTAAAAGTTGATGTATTCCTAAGTTGACTAACTTTCGCAGCGTCATCACTATCAGAATCTTCTAGCGCTTCTCGCCCACCAGAATTAGCAGTTCCACTAGAGGGTGTCTCATCATATCCAATCAGTTTGGCTTCCCTCACCTCACTACTCTTCATAAGAACTTCCTCCAGTGAGGGTAACTTTGTCTTGTAACCTTGAGCCTGCACAATGAAAAACGATGAGAATAAAGGGACAAGAATCAGTCAATCAGAATGTTGAGTTTATGGTTACAGCTTGTGTAGAATAAATTCAAATCTACTTCTATCTGAGATGCAAGCTAAGTTGTAGTAATAGAAGATCTGAAGGTCCTAAAGATGCATAACTGGGGAACTGGATTACATGCAAATCATCTTGTCATTTATCTGACATCAGTGGACGGCACAGCTCTGTGGCGGTCTAAAAGACATTACCATATAATCAGATATTTCAACCAGTCCGATTTGTGCAGCTAATTTCTCATTTAAGATCTGCTAAAGTGAGGCCTATATATACCCTTCCTGTATGAAAGGAAGGTGAAACAACACTTGAGCAGAATAAATAGCAACTAAAGATTCAATTGCAAAAAACTTGTTATTCTGAAACATTACCTGTAAACATTCAAATAATTTTCTTGAAGCCACTCTTTTGGCAGCTTTTCCACTAACTTTGGTAGCAAAAGCTGAGGCAGAAACATTTTTTTCATCCACTTTAGCTTCAACTGTAATATTATTGTCCTTCTTTGATGAAGAAAACTGCAGATCCCAGTTATAGGATTGACAAAGTTCATTAATTTCTCTCAGAGGATTACATTGCAGCTTTGAAATACTAATGATAGGATCCAGCAAGAAGAGCATCGTCTTCCAGACGAGTTTCAAATTGAACCCTGTGTCAAGATATAGGGCACCTGTAAAAGACTCCACTAAGTCGCCAAGGACCTGAAGAATTACCAATTAAGGAACAACTAAATTAGTTCCTGGTTCTTTAATTAATACAAGTATATGAACAGTTTCATAAGAAAACTACTACTCTAGCAATTGAATACGTTAATATTGAAGATCATATAGAAAGATAATATTCATATTTTATTCTTCTACATTTAACTAGCAGTTAATTCAGTAGTTAATCCTACCTTGCAAATAATTCCACAATCTAAATTTTGGAGATTCTCTTCATAAAAGTTATAGAGACTCGTTTCATAAAGTAACCTAGCAGGTAAAATAACCACTACAGTATAAGAGGTATCTTACCATTTTACATACATCACACATTGCAGACTTGTATTTTAGAAATTTCTTTCAGAAATAGCATGCTGCAAATTTGATAAGATTACAATCTGAGATTTATCATCCAGATAACACAGTGGGGCTATTCAACATAAAATTCTAGAAGATATGACCCTTTTTATTGGTGAAAGTAAATTAATTGATACAAAAGCTTTGAGCAAGTGACTCAATTAATTGATACAAAAGCTTTGAGCAAGTGACTCTCAGCATATGGACGGACGTACAGACCAGAGCAATACACAGCTAAGGAACAACAGAAAGAGGCAAAGCCCTTGAAGTAAAGTTAAACTCTGATTTTAAAACGCACCAAGCTAACCCAAACTTAATCCTACCCCAGATCCTTTCTAAACATATCTCCCAATGCTTAATGGTTATATTTCTTTCAAGCCAGATAGACCAACACAAAGCTCAGTAATCAATGGCAATACTTTGTCCTTTTTGCCTGATAGAGAGAAACAGATCAGTAATTATACATAGCAGTATCCAGTGTATACCAGCTACATATTGATATTGACATTTGTATATCTGAATACTTAAGCCCGTCATCTTTTACCTTATCTTATACATATATACCTAACTCGAAAGAACTACGGATCTATCAAGAAGAAACAACAACACTGATATAGCTAAGGAATAACAGTATTGAGGAATAGTGGTAATCATGCATAAAGCTAAAAGTACTTTTTCTTACACATGCATGAGCATAAAATATCTATGAATAGAATAACAAATGACAACCTTCGGACATGATTTCTCTTCTATAAGATCTTTCCCTGTTCCTGATTTGCCAATATTGATGTATTTAGCTATTGCTTCATGGAGAACACTAGAATCACAAATAATAAATTTGTGAAAGGACCATTTTCCAGCCACATCAGCAAATGAGGTGTTGTTCACGCACGCTGATCTCAAATCTGTTAAATGGCCAGGTTTTAAGCTTGGATAGACAGAATACAGATAGGAAGTGATCAAATAATCCAAGACAGCATCTCCGAGGAACTCAAGTCTCTGGTTGGATAAAATACAATATGTATTAGCACCAATTATTGAAAAATAAATAAGATTAACACTTCACTGACATTGACTGTGGAATGGACATCAGTAGTACCTGGTAGCAACCTCCCAAAAGATTGTTGAAAGATGGATGAACGAATGCCTGAATGAGCAAACCCTTATGGGAAAATTTGTAACCTACCAGATTTTCAAGGGCTCTAACATCCATCTCACTTGAAAGAGGAAGAAATGACTCACTGGCAGAGCAGATATCATCAATTTTAGCGAGAGTAAAATCTACTTCTACGCCAACCCAGTTAAGAAATGCAGTTGCTGATTTGAAACCACTATCAACTAGAAAAGCTCCTGTAAGTGCCTCAAGAGCATCAGCAACTGTCTTGTTGTATAACCAGTGATGAAATCTGTTGCATCTAACTCCAGAATTTCTATCATTGTTCTTGCAATCTCGAGAGTGAATGCTTTCCTGAGTTTCCTTTGTGCAATTTAAAGGCACGGACGACCAAATGCATAGAATTTTTCTGGCTCAAATGATTGATCTCGTATGTATACCTGGAGTTTTATTTCAATTGTAAAATGAATTCAGGATAAAGAATAACCAAGAAAAGACTATGCACTAAAACATTTTATGCATCCACAATCAAGCACATTCCATTGATATGTCAACTTTTCAAATCTACAAATTCTCAATCGTAGTTCCGGTATATTTGATTTTGTTAGAACATAAATTAAACATTAACTTAATGAAACTATAAAAGTTTAAGAGCATAGGACCTTCACATATTATTTAGATCAAAATTAAACTACTGAAGCAATTGAAGTTAAGTGAATTAGACATCTCTTATATTCAAGCTGGAGACCAGATATGCATATGAGACAAATATTAGGTGAAGGGCCTGTTCTTGAAGACTAATAAAGGTGTCTGATTAATTAGTGGTACCAAGGCCAATTTGCCACCTTCAAAATCAATATTCAGTGTGTGTTGAAGAGAATTAAAGGCATAAGCAAAGCACTCTACCCACCACTTGCTAGAAATTTCCTCAGGGCAGCCAATGCAGCTCATCTACCCCAAGGGTTTTACCAAAGATATGCCACGCCACTAAATGGTGTCAGGACTTGGATATACACTTTGGATGCAACTATAAATATAATCTGAACATGATCATGACCCATTAATAAAATTGTGATGATTGCTTAAACAGTTCTCCCCTTTTAAAAGCCAAAGCATCAACATTTTGAATGATTTTGTCACTCAACAATGTAATACAGGCTAGGCCAAACCAAAGGATTTCGGGTTTAATACCAAGATTCCATACAGAAAGAGCTCATATGTGAGGTGTGTGTTAGAAGACTATACATACTAACTTATAAGATGAGCTGTATACAACAAAAATGCTTTACATTAAACTATAAGTCTACAACAAAGCTTTTAATATCACAAACTACTACTTTGATGAACATAATTATTTCATGAAAAGCCATTAAATAATAATCAAAACTAAGATGCTACTGTTCCGACCATTTTATTATAGTTCTCAATGATTATGTGCTATGATTGAAAATTATGTGATGGCCATAAGTTTAGGGTTTAGAGTTAATCACATTAAATCAGTTTTGAAAATTCTGTGATGTCATCATCATTGCCCCAACCTCCCATCTCCTCAAGTCTCCTCGCCCTGAAAACTCTTCCCAGCTCTCCACCCAGAAACACCTCCTTTCCTCCCTTCTCCATCCTCACGCCCTCTGTCTGCCCCCACCATACAGCACACCAACTACAGCGACATCCTTCAATTTGCATAGATCTGGAACACAACACCACAACCTCTTCTTCTATAATGTTTCTTCGGCGGTTCTACAACTACAGGAGTTTCACGGATTCCATGAAAGACTTTTGAGATTTTAGAAATTCAAAGTGGCTCTATGCAGTCTTGGTTTTCATCAGTTCTCACTAGTTCTACCTACTTAGATGACTTTGATTAGTTATTTTGGTTAACTAGCAGACTGTAATATTGGTTAATTGGACCACCCGATGGCGATAACTGTGCGAACTTATACTGGACACTGTTCTATCACTTACCTGTAACTTCTTCCCGTTGCAAGCTTGAGTAGATTAGAATTGTTCACAATGTTGGAGCGTTTTCTAGTTAGCTTCCTTCATCAAAAGCATCATGCTTAACAAAAGACATCTGCCGACTGCAAACTTAAGAAATGCATCTCCAAGCACTTCAAGCCTTTCAAGAGAAAAGCTCTCAGAGCATCTTTCTGTTGTAAGTGCTTCAAGAACCTGGACCAGTTTTAAAAAACTATTAGCACATCTCAAATGTATGTATGTATTTTGGGAAAACTGAATGTGATGCCTTAAAGTAAATAAAATTGGTGGAAGAGTAAGAAGTTAACTACATGGTCAACTTAATTTAGATAAGACTAATTAATCCTGAAAAATCCTTACACGAGCAGCAGTAACTTCAGCTCCTTCTGGGAAAGATTCAGCTAATTTTTCCTTCAATTCAATGGCCACAAGAAAGCTTTCAAGCCGATGCATGATTGATGGTAACAGAGACAATGAGCTCCCAATATCTTTAGAGAAACCAATAACTTTCAACTGACAAATCTCAGGAGGCAATTCAATAAAATGTTCCTCCTTTTCTCGCCATTCTTCTGAATTTTAGCAAGCAAAGGATTCAACATGTTCAATATATAAGTAGAGGGAGGTAGAAAAGCTAAAATAAAGCAGTACTCAAATACACAAATGTGAAAGAAAAAAAAATTCAAGAATTAACAGAAACATATGATTGTGGTGCATGCATTGCAGACAAGCACTCGATATTACAGATGACAAAAACACACGACTGCCATATACTTTTAGAGATTGATCATCTCTTGAGGATGTGTCATAATAACATATAATAGTGAGGATTCTTATCAGTATAGCTATTTTTACACATATAAGTATATAACAAGCAGGAAACCTGCCAGCACAGCCTAGTGCTAGTACAGAAGTCAAACAAAGCTGTAAGTCAAGCTATCATAAATCTCCTTCAGTAAAACCCTTATATGTCCTTGCTTGCCCAGAATCCAATGTAGTCACACAAGAAAAGGTGTGGCCTCATGGGAAAAAAGAAATGTGATTAGAGACATGGTAAAAGCAATTCACTGACCCTTAATACAATATGAGATTAATTCTAGTCAGAAAAAGCATGAGCAATCACATGGGGTACGAAATAGTTATGGCTAGTCAGATAAGCAGTAATGCAATTTGACTTCCCACTTTTTGGCTTCTAAGACTTCAGCTTTTGTCAGTACACTCTACTCACTAGTACTCGATACAATACCACAAACACATACTTTCCCTAGACAAGAAAAATATAATACATCGAAAGCTCATAAAATTTGTTTTACACCCCAGTAACCATCATAAGTCATAACTAACATATTCAAACTCAGGAAACATGCCAAAACAAAAGGAAACAAATACATTTGATCTCCTATTGAGGCTTAACTCAATTCAAAGTACATAATGATGAATTACATATATAAATAAAATATACCTGAAAGTTTTTCTTCGCAATAAGTTGTCCAAAACAAAAGTTGTTTGGCTTTCAAAAGAGGTTGATCAGGGTATGCTAGAGGTATATCAAACCTATAAAGTTAAATATGACCAGTTACATAAGCAGAAAATTAGAGAACAATCCCCAGAACATATAGATCATAAAACAGCTCAACGATGTTATTTCCCAAAAGAGAGATCTCAGAAAAGGAACAACCAAAGCATTATGAGATGACCAGAACAAGTAATAAATATCTAACAAAAGTAACAATGCTCTGCTATCTTCTGGCACTTGAAAATCAATCTATGGATTGCATGAGAATGTGTGCATGCGAACCTCAACAAAAGATTATCTCATAGTATCTCATCAATCTCAAGCCTCTAACTTTGATCTCCAAGTTGTGACAAAGTTGACATAATAAATGGAAATTCTTTACAAATAAAGCTGCCAGCCTTGCTAAGATGAGTTTCGTTGTATAATTTCCAAAACCATCTAAAGATGAAAAAATAAATGATGAAAAGATTTTACATTGGATAAATTGAATTGTAATTGATTAAGTTACTACACAATCACCTCTAAAAGGATGTAAAGAAGTTGCATTGCTTCAAATGATATGGTGAACTATGTGGAACAAAGTTGAGTTTGGTATAATTGTTTTCTTTGCAACCACCACTTGTCTGCTCAATCTGATATGTAGCTAGAATTTAGGAGGCAACATGGAATTTTAAATCAAACAAGATACTAGCATTTCCCCAACATCCAGACTTCATAGACAAACAAGGAGAAAGTACTGTGAACAAATGCCAACGTGATGGGGAATAACTTACCGCTTCTTGTAGTGCTGCACATGGTCATTTGAATAACCATATAAGCTATGTCCACTCTTCTCCCAATAAACATCCGAAATAAAGAAAAATATATCGTTGCATGGGACATACACCAAACTGTCCACGACATCTTCTGGGCTAAAGCGACCATTGGCAAGATGCAAGTACTTGCTACTTTGAGAAGTTCGATCACCCATATCAAGATGTGGATGTTTGAAAATTGGAGATGATAAACATCTGTTAATTAGTGCCCAGTCCACAGAGATGCTGTCATGTCTTACCGGTTCAAGAGGAAGCAATAAATAGAAAGTTGACGGGCTTGAGTTATAGGCGTCATCATTTTTTAGTGACACATAATCCGACACAAATTTATGCCGATCAAGGATAATTTGGAGAAACATTTGCTGCACCATTTCAGCTGTGGCAATCTGTATAATCCAAATAACTTAGCCCAACATGAACAGCTCAATATCATCAATAATTTGTATATAAGGAAAGAACTCTACCTCATCTTTATGAAATCTAGTAACTCCATATGGAATAAGATGTGACCTCACCATTCTACCACGAGCCAAACAAAGTTCAACTTTCATTTTTCCAGCCTCTTCTGGGAGGGGCTCTTTCATGAAAAGACCAAACCTTCTGTATTCTCTATCTGCTGGAGTAGGACAAATCTCAATGTAGTAGCAACTAAAGTCAGTTGAGCTCCCGACTTCTGTCCATGGTTTCCTAAGGGCAGCTGGAACAAGCATCTCATGTAATTCCGCTCGTGAATCCTCTTCTGCAGTAAATGCAAAAAACCAATTATGAAACTTATAGTTTGTAACTTTGTATAAGGAATCTGAAACTCATTTCTATATAGTCCACCAACCACTGCTGCCATCAGAATCAGATATGTCTTGAGTCAATTCCTCATGTTTATCATCTTGTTCTGGCAAGAGATAGTCAGTCAGTGCTCCAATATCATGTAGAGCCTTGCATGCTCTCAAACATGCATCTTTCTTAGCTGCCTCCGTTGAAGATTGTGGTAAACTAACAATTTGATGAATAGGAGCATTGGCTGGGAGAATTATGGTGCAAACCATTCCATCTGTATCATCATAGTAGAAAAACCGGGGCTTTGGATGAAAGTACCTAATACAGATAACATCAACAGAAACTTTGGAAATAAGAGAGAATAGATAATACTATGAATTCAGTTCAGATGGTAGACAAACTAACAAGAGAGTAAGGTCATACTCATCACGGGGCAATTTTGAACAATAGTGATGCAGCAATGAGATACTCCTTATAGAACTAATTTTTGCCCCAGTAGCATCGACTTTATAGGTTCTCTCTTCGAAACTAGTTATCGGAATACTAGATTTTCTCAATGAAATTTCTTCATTCATTCGAGCTTCATCCTTTTTAAAGTGTTCGATCAGATCGAGTTCCTTCCGGTTGCCCCTGCAAAATTGAGAGTATTAGATATTTGATTTAATCACATAATAAAACTAAAATGTAGAATTCCTTAATCAAGCACAAAATAGAAGCACCTGTCCACCAAAAACGCATATTCGGACTGGGGCATACGGGCACGACCTCTAGATTGAATAAAACTTGCAACTGTTTCTGGTAGATCAAAACGTATTACAAGGCAACATGTCTGAATATCAAGTCCCTCTTCACCCACTTTTGTTGCAACTAATAGATTTAGCTGCCAATATAATTAGATAAGAACAGTTATTATATTATTATGGCTTCAACAAAAGTTTGGCTATGACACCAAGGCAAGAAGAGTTATAGAAACTAGACCACAATGTACTGAAAGAGGGAAATACAAGCTCAAGACAAGCAAACAGTTATTTCAAACTTTATTATCCCATGATCCCATCCCACACATGGAAGATAAAAAAAAGGAAAAGAGAGGGGCACATCATTATAAAGGAAATGTACCTCCCCAGAACGGAACTTATCAAGAATGATATTTGTGTTTTTACGTGATACAAGTCCAGCATGCACTCCCACAAGGAAACCACACTTCCAAGCTGATAAGAACTTCAAGTTTCGAAGTATATGTGAGAGGGATCTTGCAGTAACAATTCTATTCACAAATATAATGCATTTCATATTAGGCTGTAACCTGTAAAGAAAAAAGTGTTTGTCATACATGTATAAACCAAGCACATAAATTGATTTTGATTTAGTTATTCATGCCAGACACCCAAAAAGAATAAATGTGCTTTTCAAAAGACAGAACAGGTTCTTGCAGAAGTACAGAATCAATCAAGCTTGTAAAATAGTTTTCATTTAGTATCAGTCCATCTTCCATGAGGAAGACCAAACAAGGAAGTATTCTGCTAAATCAAACTCCATAGAAAAGACAGTAGCAACCAAGAAGACAAAGAAAAGTCAGCAAGTTTGACAATGCAGTTGAACTCATTAAGAACTAGTACCAAACTTGTTTAGAGCCCCTGTCATGTCTAGATCTGTTCTAGATGAAATATATTTTCAAACATATATAAAGTTCCTAGTTTGAAAAGATCAGTATATTATAGAGAAGAGATTTCAGAAGTAGACCTTTTAAATGGTAAGTAGGCATCTGAAGGGAAAATTGGAAGTATGACAGGATAATTGCGCTGACATAAGTGAGCTTTTTCTTTCTTCTATCAACTAATACCAAAACAGTTGAACCAAGGTTTGGTTGGTGTCAAAACTCAAAAGAGTAAATAAATATACCTTGAGAATGATACACCAAAGCACTGAATTGGCCTAGACACAATGCTACATAAGGCTTCTATTTTATGGGGCACAAGAAAAAGGAAAAAAAATCAATGCATAGTTATCTAATTACACGTGAACTTTAAGTATTTGCACACATTATCTACCCATGGCAATAGCAGCTTTTATAATCATAACTCTTTCAACAAAACTTATCCATAAATTCTCCTCTTCAGTAGCAAAAGAAAAGATTCTTTGATGTATAATTGGCTGTGCATTCATCTAATTTTGAATAAGGTCAATGTGCTGACATTTTAATGGATCATAGGATTCATCAGTATCTGCCACAATTTGACGTCTATTTACAAATCTTAGAAAATCCAGACAAATTCATAGAACATAGAAATGACAAATGTAACCTTGCATTGAAGTCTCCTTCATGGATAATGTTATCCCTCTCTTATCAGTTAAATGTGAACTACTGATCTCACAAATATTATAATCAAAGGGTAAATGTTAGTTTATATTACAGCGTTTGCGACTTTTTAGTTAATGTCCCAAAGTGAGCACATTGTTGTTCTAATCTCTAACGTTACATAAATTTTTATTAAAGTCCTATCGATCGATTTTCGACGAACAAGCGCCACGTGGCTACCGAAAAGCCATGTTGGACGCCACGTCAATTAAAAGAAAAACATGTAAAGCTCGCCAAAAGATAGAAAAAAATCTCGAGGAAAGGTATTTTCGGTTTTTATGTCGTTTCGGTGAATTTTTACACGTTTTCTCTTCTTTATCTTATTTGACGTGGCATCCAACATGGCTCTCCAGCAGTCATGTAAGTGTTTGTTCGCCGAAAATTGATCAGCGGGATATTAATAAAAAAATTCTGAAATGTTAGTGGGCCAAAATAACAACATGCTTACGTTGGGATATTAAATAAAAAATAGCGAAACATTAGAACATAAACTGACATTTACCCTAATCAAAACAATTATCTTAAGTAAATTTTTAAATAAAAACTAAATGTCCTAACTTAAGAACTTAAGAGCATATTTATCTCAAGACATTTTATGAAAATTGTGTCAATTAATAGCCACAACACATCACAGAACTTAAGAGCATATTTATCTCAAGACATTTCATGAATACAAATTTATGGTATAGCAGCATCATTTATTTAATAACAGATAACTATGACAGTAGGCGTAGGTGTACCATGTAAGACATACATAAACATCAAGGCTCATCCAGTAACTCTTGAAACAAAAAGGGATATTATCTGAAGCCCTAAACCTCAAAATTGATAGAAGATGAGACCATAAACCTAAGCTTCCGAAAAGAACCAGAAAAAATAAAAGAACATAATTACAAGCATATAGCACTCAAAACAATTCAAATTATGTACAATTAATTGGTTTATTTATTTTTGAAGTTTAGGTAATAAACACAAATTTAAGGCTCAATTTACATGGAGATATTCCAAAAGAATCAGTATTCAATTTCTACTTTCCACAAATTAACAATAATGATATGAAACTATAGTGTGATTTTCATGGAAATACGCAATAGTATAGATACTTCGGAAAATTATATAGCCTGTTAGGTGATAGCACAAATCTTTTGTGCTTTTCATACTAAAATTCAGAGAAGCCATGAAAAGAATTTCGCAGCAATCACTTCACATCTATTTTTCAGTTGCCAAGTGCCAACTGTGTCTTAAAGGTTTGCCTCCTGATAGTCATGATCAAATTCCATGATGATAACAATGAGACAACCACCAATTGAAAAGTTAAGGCAAATACATTTCCAAATAAATGATTCTAGTTGAAAATGATTGTCTAACAACTTGAGAGCAAGCAAAACCAACCTAAAGCTGGATAAAATTCCAATAAGACGTAAGATCTTTTTAGAAGTAAGGCTCTTCCAAAACTTGACAGAGGAGACATCAGCTTCCTTGCCATCTGCATGCATAATAGGACATAATTTCTGACACCAAAGTACACAAATCCCAAAAGGAACTAAAATTATAATAAAATGAGTAAATGAATCTGGCTCCCTAGTGAGGAAAATATATAAGCAGATAATGCACACCATATAATACAGAGGTAAATAAATTACACTGCTAAACCATCAGGGGAAGGGAGTATATACTTCTGTCAACCTAGAAGAACAGCCATATGACAATTGTTATATATGTAAATATATTATAGATGCATATTAGAATCCTATTAGGATTAGGGTTAGAATCCTATTAGGATTAGGGTTAGAATCCTACTAGGATTAGGGTTATTCACATGTATATATAGGAGCTCTTTTCATTGAATAAGTGGGACTTTTATTCCCCATCTCATATGCTATACACACTTATAACATGGTATCGAGCTACGTTCCCGATCTAGGGTTTGAATTTCAATTTTTGAAATTAGGGTTTCAAATTTGAAAATTAGGGTTTTGGGTGAAAAGGAATCGCCACCCATTTGAGTTCGAGCTTCACCGGTTGACACCTCCACAGGAGAGTGCGCCACCGTCCAGCGAACCTTCGCCAAAATACGGCCACCGGAATCGCGCGTGTCGTTCCCACGCCGACGGCGTTTATGGCGCCGATTTCTGTTTCCGGCGTGAGGGCGCGTCCGTGGCGAATTCACTCACCATCCCGTTTGGTTCGCGTCGTCGTCCCTTTCGATTAGTACTTGTTTGGATTAGTACCGTGCGGTGTGGGATCTGTTCATTTTGATTTGGTTTTCGTGCCCGTCGGCATTTTTCGCCGTAATGAGTTCGTTTGTTGTGGTTTGCTCATCTCAACGTTTGTGAGCATCGGATAACTGTTTGGTCAACATCCGATTGGTGTGAGAGATTTGGGTCGACGTTCGTGAGTTGTCGGATACTGTTTGGATCTGCGTCTAATTGGTGTTCCGTTTGTTGTGGTTTGCTCATCTCAAGCGTTTGTGAGTTATGCGGATAGCTGTTTGGGTCAACATCGATTGGTGTGAGAGATTTGGGTCGACGTTCGTGAGTTGTCTGGATACTGTTTGGATCTGCATCTAATTGGTGTTCCGTTTGTTGTGGTTTGCTCATCTCAACGTTTGTGAGTTGTCTGAAACTGTTTGGGTCAACATCGATTGGTGCGATTCGGTTTGGGTCGACGTTCGTGAGTTGTTTGGATACTGTTTGGATCTGCATCTAATTGGTGTTGGATTCGGTTTGGATCGATTGAATTATGTTTGATTTTTTGAAATTTAAGGTTTTCGTTCGGTTTATTTTGGGTTAGGATTGATTATCTTTGTAACAAGTGGGCATGATTAACATCTATGCTCCACTTGAGATGTTATATATGTAAATATATTATAGATGCATATTAGAATCTATTAGGATTAGGGTTAGAATCCTACTAGGATTAGGGTTATTCACATGTATATATAGGAGCTCTTTTCATTGAATAAGTGGGACTTTTATTCCCCATCTCATATGCTATACACACTTATAACAACAATAAATGAAATCAATTGTAATCATTTTAGTATTTTGAAATACCTCCAGTGCAATCAGAAGCAAGGACGGACACAACCTGATGCAAATACTTGTTGCACAAGTTACTGTCAGTGGAACTCTCTTCTTCCACAACGTCAGTATTTTCATAATGATCACCCTTCAGAAAAATATAGCTGGCCTTTGACAAGAAGCAGGAGTAAATTAGAAATTGAGTAACCTCTCATCGGAGACTCTAAGTAACCTTCTTGAAGGAGGAGTCTCAGGCTGAAGAAGTAAGAAGAACAAGGTGGATTGCAGTAACCATTGTTCTAGAATTTAAGCCCTAAGATATGTCAGGATTTTACAACTACCTAAGCCCTCAGAAAACAGATTAGAACTATAAATAAAGAACTGATGCAGACATCATTCTTGGAAATGTAGAAAGACCAGAAACCACTTCCCTAAACATATTTTTTATGTAACTTGCAAACCAATCATTCCGAAGTAGATTTCTAACCCAAAGTGAGCATGGAATTTAATTGATCAAGCCAAATAAGAGGTGCAGTCTAGAAAGAAGTGACATAAGACAGATCTGTTCTCATCACAGAATGTGTCCTAGCATGAGAACTAAGGAATTAAACATGACTACCAGAGCATGAACCCTATGGAATGATAAATTTTACAGCTAGAAAGAAAATGAATAGAAAAATATGCATGCACCAAAACCTTCTTATACAAAACCAAACTAACAATCTTCAATGTCACCAAAGCCCAACAAACTCAAATAGTGCAAATACATGTCAATGTGTGATTTCTCTCCTTGGTGCCCATTTTCACCATGAGAATATGATGGAGGGACCAGCAGACTGTTCAAAATAGTATGAATGTAACTGAAATATTATAATTAGGAATATCATTTTATCAACTACCTGAATGGGCATATCAGCACTTCTCAAGCTAGTTTGCAGCCAAATAACATAATGTTTAAAAAGTTAAAATGTATATAGATTACGTCCAGTAGTATATAATCAAATTGTGCACAATTAAGCACTACTACTTAATTAATCAAATCCAAGTACCATATGTGAGCATTTAAATGGTAGGGGATGATTAAATATCATTATCTTTACCTGTAATGCTCCCCATAGTCCAAGGTTTTCTAGACAAAAGATCAAATTACAATGCAGCTTTTGAAGCAACTTTTTGGTGCTCCTGAGAATACTCTGATCAAGTGAATTTATCCGAAGTGCTGGCATACACTGTTCCATGAAAAATAATTTATCAGTTTAATAGTTTGTATAGAATAAATTTATAAACTAAATCTTCACATCTCACAATACCTGATTCTTTATCTCCTCAAGTTTCCTAGTATAAATCATGTGAGGCAAAGGTGAGCGATCCTCTGAACTATAGTAATACACATTTACTTTGGGGGATGTGACAAATTTTTCCAGTTCATCTTTGTCTTCAACAGTATAAACCTATGAAATAAATAAATACATAAAATAATCAAATATTTGAGATAGGATATTCTTCCAACTTTTTTGTTGATTTGAGGGTGGGGGAATTATAAAGTTGATAGCAAAACAAGCCCGGCCAGTGGAATTTCGGTCCAAGCCAGGCCCGTCCAAAACAATCAGAAGCCCGATGGATTTGGCCCAGCCCAGTCCATTTTTTTGGAAAACCCAGTGGGCTTGGACCGGGCCAGGCCAGGCCAGGCTTTTGCCACCTCTATCCTTAAGTATGACCCTGGCCACTTTTGGTTCATTAAGCTCATGGGTTACAAAATTAATCTGCTATACTTCACTTTTGTTGCACATTTGGTCCAATTCTGCCCAAATATCTAGTTCTGGCACCAAAAGTAAAACTGATGGATTTTGAAAATAGAGGGAAAAATACTATAATTTCCAATTAAAACCCTTTCTTGGATCCCCAAAAGCCTAAGGGGATTTTGGTTGGGGGATGGGATAAGATTAATAGAATCAAATAGGATTGGACTATTTGGGTTATTTTGCTTTGTGTTTGGTTTGGATTGATTGGTTGTGGCGTAGGATAAAAGGAAGGATTACGACTAAAATATAGGATAATAATAATATCAAATTTGCCATTGTGGTGTAGCAAAAACACAAAAAAATTGAGGACAAAGAGGACCAAAAATAATTTTGGTGAGAGTATTTTTGGAATTTTGCATTATGATTGAAGGATGATTAAATAATCAACCCAAATTTGGAGTGATAAATTATCATCCAATTGAGTGATTGGAGGCCAAGTTACCCATCAGGGCAAAATCCTTCAAACCCATTATGTGATTAAGTTGGATTATTATATCAATCAAACCAAACATCCCCTAAATCCATAAACACTTGAATCGTGTTACCTTTCCATTTTTATAAACCAAAGGACATTTGATTCAAATTCAATCAAAAAATCGTAGAATTTGCAGGATAAACCTCAATGTTATTAGCCTTTGATTATGTAGAACCCTAGTCCTTAATTTGCTGATTCCGAGAATACCCCCTGAATCATTACTTTTCTGTATTGTTCCTTGATTCTACCAGAAACTGATGGCAAAATTTTATTTCGGAATCAGACAAAAGTTTAACATAATTGAGAAAGAGCACACAAATTTTTAACCTACAAACTTACTACATCAAAAGTGGGCAAGGTCAAACTCAATAGGACAAAATTATAATTTTCCAGAAGAGAGAAAGAGGGTAGCTTTGAGTCTCCTCTAATTATTTGCCTTATATAATTGTACTATTTGTATACAACATTCTATTAAATTAACTAAAAAATAATTGAATATGAACATTTGTATCCTAAAAAACACACCTTTGCTCGCAGCAATGCCTCAAGACCATCTATTGAGCCATCTGAAAGAGCATGAATTCATGTCAGCACATAATTAAGTCTATTAACAATTCAAACAAACTCCTCTAGGTGAGAGAGCCAAAACAAATTCAGCGAACAAATACTTATTTGGGAATAATGATATTACCTGGAGATTCATACCCAGTAGAGAAAGGGTATTTTTCCATATTAGTCATGATAGAAATTATAAAGCTTCTAATAGCTATTCATTAAACCAGATACACAAGGATGAAGTGACTACAGATCAAAAGGAAAAGGAATGAAAACAAAGAAGAATCAGTTGAGAAACAAATTGTATTAACTATTAGCTAGATCAGTTTTTCTTCTTGGATGGTTTGAGAAACAACATTGTTGATTGTGAATCTTAGTGCTAGTGTGGTTTTTGGATGGTTTGAGAAACCTCATTCTAGTATTGAGTTGCATCCCCATAATAAAATTGTCTCAAGATAAGGATAATAAGCAATCACCACGACATCATGTCATCTGTAGAACATGTAGAAATAACTATTCTTGTATTTCTTGTGTGCAATAGGAAGACAGCATCACCTTTTCCTGATTTTGGAGATGCAGTCATGCCACAAATACGAGGAAGTTTGACGACATCCGTTTTGTAGAAGATCTACAGCATTTTATGGAAGCCCTCAACTCAAGAATCAGGCAATAAAACTTGACATTATGTATATTGGAAGTCGGAAAAGAATTGAGAATTCAATATTGTACCTTCATAATTTCAGCATAAGGATGATTGCTATCAGGTTGCGCATAATGGCATTCATCAAATATCAGAAGAGCTATCATCTCAATCTTGATAAAGCAGTGAGACAAATTGTGCAGAAGTATCTCTGGGGTCATTACAAGGACCTGCATGGGTAGAAAATCTGAATGAACCAACATATAATTAGAGTTCCTTACAGCTTGCAACCCTGCTCAGCATCACTAAACACCCCGTAGGTATATGAGTAGAAAATCGACATAACTACATCAGCGGGACAAGTTTTTCACAAGGAAAAACAAGCAATGGATAGGACTCCTAGCTCTATGATGTGACTGACAAAGAAATACTTCAATTCCTTGGTCTTGGATGCCCATAGTGAGACACAACCATTTCGGATCATTCCCAAAATATCACCCAAGCAACCCACTATCATAAAACAAGATCACTGTACGTTCACCAGCAGCTACTGGAGAGATGAGATAATCTAGATTTCAAATTTCAGAAAGGTTAAAAGTATCTATATTATACAATTGGCAAAACAGGAGGTACTTTCTTTTAAGTAAGGGGGAACAAAAGAAAAGTTAACTTTAGTAAATATTAACTAAGAAATAACGTTCCTTTATTTTAAGAGACAAATTTCTCTAATATAGTATAAACACTAATATAGTTCAAATAGATAGCAAATGTGTACCAATCTGAGAAATAATGTTCTTAATACTTCATAAACCAACCTCATTCTCCTCAACTTCCTTCTGCCAGTAATGACGACTCTTTACACGTGATGAGCTTCCGCAGTAGATTCCAACTTTGAAATCAATAGAATTTGCTATGACCTTGGCTTGCTGTTAATTCCATAGGAGAAACCAAATTTATTTTCAACTAGCATGATAATAATTCTAAAGGAGAGAAATAGTACACTAAATGACTCCATTATGCCATGCTATACACAAACATGAATGCAGCACCAGCATTCACCAGTTCTTGGAGGCTATTACAATACATTCAATATAAAAGAGGGGTTTCTCTTTAAGAAGCAAAATAGAAGCTTTCTTAAAATATTTTGAATATGCTTGTTGAATGAAAAAATTTGTTATAGTGTTTCCTATAGAGGTATCTCATCAAATAAGGGTTTATCTAGGACTGTCCAAATGGTGTTGGTTCTTGGATAGAACCGAGCCGAACCGGAACCGATCAGTTTTGGTTATCCGAAAACCTAAAATTCGGTTATCGGGTCGGTTCTAGAGTTCATCATTTTTTCTATTATCGATTTAAGCGAAAACGATTTGTTTGGAACGGAAAATCATTTTTTTAATTATTATTCTAATTAATATATGTTAATTAATTAATTAACAACCCTAGAACCTCAGTTTTTAATTATTAATTTAATTATTAATTAATTACTTTTAATAAACATTATTTTTAATTGTTAATTAATTTTATTTCGGTTTTTCGGTTGACCGAAAATCAAATCGTAATAACGAATCAGTTTTTGGCTAACCGAAAATCTAAATCGGTTCGGTTTCGATTTTAGTTTTCGACAAAACCGAATCGAACCGCTTTGGTGCCCAACTTTTATGAGTAATCTTGACCATGTTTAGGTTCCGATCAAGAAGCTATTAAAATACCTAAAATCGAAGGTTCACTAGACAAGGGAGCTCATAGCCATGTGGAAAACAAGTTGTTGGATGTAAATGGATCTTTGTAGTCGAACACAAAGCAAATGGAAGTGAGGAGAGATTTAAAGCTTGCTCGTGGATAAGGGGTTTACTCAAGTGTATGGGATTGATTACTAAGAAAAATTTTCACTAGCGGTAAAGCTTGACATTGTTTTGTATCCTTCGCTAATTAGCATCTAACTTAGATTCAACTCTTTAACAATTAGATGTCAAGAATGCATTTTTCAATAGTGATCTTATAGATGGTACGTGCATGGACATATGTCCAAAAATTGAATCTCCCCCAAGAATAACAAAATTTGCAAACTTAAATCCTTATGGGGTGTTTACTTTTAATGATTGATAGGACATGATTGAGTATTTCATTCTCATGACCGAGATTTCTCCAATCCTACATTTTCAAATGGATATGAATCATGTTAAATTAGCTCAAATGATATAATTTATCAAAGGCCTTGGATATCCCAATGTTCCAATCAATCAAAATAAGAAATGGATTAACATATACTATTTTTATATATCTAGGCTAATCATTGAAAGTAAACGCCCCCTACATGGCTTGAAATAATCCTTATGTATTTGGTTTAGCTTCCTCAATTACGAAGACATAACAATAATCAATGCCAAGGAAATTGGACTCTCTTCAAAAATTATCACTCTTGTAAAAAACATGCAATTTAATTGTGCAAGCAGATAACATTGTTTTGACGGGTAACTCACTGTGGAGATTAATAATTATGGAAATCATAGCCAAGGATTTGCAGTACAAAAATTTATGAAATCCTAATTATTTCCTAGGAGTGGAAGTTTCCCAGAAAAGGAAAGGCATCTTTTTCCCTCAAAGAAAATATGTGGTGCATCTCTCAAGTCAACTGGAATACTACGAGATAAACATGTTGAAATTATAATGGACTCAGCAGTAAAGCACAGCACACAAAAAAGGCCAATAGACTTGTAGACAAAAGTTGTTATCAAAAAGCTAGTGAGGAAACCACTCTACCTTCAAAACAAGATTTAAATTGTTTCCAGTAGCAGTTTACTGGACACTAAGGTATCCCAAGCTTATACTAGGAGAAGGACTACATTTCACAAAAAGCTTAGAAATAACAATTGAAGTATATACAGATGTTGAATGGGAAGGTCTATTTTAGATTGAAGGTCTAACACTGGATATTGTACATTAGTTGATACCAGTAGTTGTGTCAGAGCTCTTGTGCTTTTAGAAGAAGGCCACAAAAGCAAGGAAGAAAAAGAGAATGTAGGAAAAAGAAGGAACCTGCTGAACCAAAGCAACTGTAGGGCAAGAAAAATGCATATGTTCTTCTGAGGATTCTTAATAAGGTGTCCCATCTCATATATAAGTAGAACAGCAATATGGGTTTTCCCACATCCTGTTTCCAGATAAATTACTACATTCTCCTCCAAGGCCTTCTTACAGAGGTCTAACTGGTACCTGGGCGAAAATACAAATGTCAATGATATGCTAAATATTTAGGATCAAAATTCATCAGAGATGATAGACTATCAGGAAATCATCAGTAATAAAACAGATAAAAGAAAAGGCAACATGACGCAAGATATGAAAGCAAGAGGCATGGGTTTCCTTATATTTTCTTAACAAAACAAAAGTTGGTTGAAATAATTGTAGTTATAAGAATATGAATTGATGCAGGAAAGTATATATGAAGAAGTCATTAGTGTTATAGTTTCCTTCTAGGAAGAAATTCATTCTCAAGTGCTCGCATATGCTACAATTAAGCGGAGAATCATTTCCAATTTCATAGCAACCAGTTTTTAAGGTTATCAGGGCTGCGCATGTCCGTTCCTAATGTAACTCAAACAATTTCCTTAATCGAAACAAATAAAACAGTTCACTCACCAGAAAAAGCAAAAATCATCACATAAACAACCAGTAAATTACAGAACAACATAAATGTAATATATGAAAGCAAGTTTCCTATAGGCAGGGTTTCCTTATAATTTCTTAACAAAACAATTGTTGTTTGAAATAGTGAAGGTTATAAGAATATGAACTGATGCAGGAATGTACACATGAAGAATTTATTAGAGTTGCAGTAGCCTTCTGGGAAGCAATTCATTCAGGAAGAGCTCGCATGTGATACAATTAAGCAGATACAATGTGCATTTCCGTTCTCAATGTAACTCAAACAAGTTGCCCAATCGAAACAAATAAAACATCTCACTCAACAAAAAATAGTAAAATTCATCACCTAAACAACCAGTAAAATTACAGAAGCACAGAGAAACCCAAACAAAAAGCAAATGCAGTTGCATGAGTAAAAAAGCAGCGCCGATCAACAAAACCGAAGTTGAAAAGTAATTGAGAAGACGTACTTCGAGCGATCTTTCTCGGGTCCTTCTCCGGCTTCACTGGAATCTGCTGTTCCTCATCGCCGTCGAGCGACAGAGACAAGAGGCGGTTAGTAATCCCGTTCACCTCGGTGACGGAGGAGCCGCCGCCGTCCATGGTGGAGCTAGAGAGCGAATTGACCTGCGGTTGACTGGGGAGAGTGGAGAGTGGACTGATTCTTTGAGTGTGAAAAAATGGAGAAAAGCAAACGTTGCGTGATGAATTGATGATGACTGGTGGCGTCTTCTCGCTTTCCTGTCCATTTAGTACTTGCCTTTCGTCAGAAGTTAATTTTCGATATTAATTATTTATCGATTAAATAGAAGTTGGTTATTATTCTTGTGCCAACCCGAACCCGAAATCTTCATACTCTAATCCTTTTTTTATGAAGGAATAAATCATAACAGTTAAGAAGTTAGTGAGAATTTTACTAATATTCACACAAAATCACTCTAAAAAAATGAAATTATCATACTATAGCTACTAAAACTTAATCATTGTACTTGTTCCAAATATATTAACTCTTAATCTTGAGCTAAATCCGTGAGGATTAGTTTGATTATTCTTCTTCTTTTCATAGACTGTCAGACATCCATGGGCTATTATTATAGTTTGATCATATGTGAGCGAGTTTTATCTTAATATTGTGGTTTAATTTATTTTTGAAAATTAATAAATTTTCGTATTTTAAATATGAGAAAGACATTTATGAGAATGACATATTCAATCGTACAGACACACATGAAAAAAGATCATAAAAATAAGAAAATACACTTATTTTCAAAGTATTGTACTCTTATATTTTCGTACATTCCACTGAATGATTAAGAAAGTTCCCTTCATTCTCACGGGTCCTCAATAAAAAAATAATATAAATGACGGAAAGGTTAATCATCGAATTTTAATATAATTATGGTTTGTCAATTGAATTTTAAAATGATAATATATAAATTTTCGATTTTTCTTATTTTTTCAATAAAATTGAATTACCTCCAAATTGAATCCAGCATAGAAAAATAAAAAATAATGTGGCAATCAAACTAAATCGTTTTACTAAAAACGACGTCGTTTTGGATTGGCATATAAAAAAATAAAAAAATCACATCATATCATCACCATCATCTATCTCTCTTAAGAGGGTGTTTGGTTGTGCTTGTAAGCTCTTTAAAACAGCTTATAAATTATTTAGGAGCTTACAAGCTGTTGCAAAGTGTTTGGCAAAATAAGCTTTTAAGCGAACATTATGTTCGTGAAAATAGCTCAACAAATTATAAACTCCCTAAAAATAAGTTGGTCAACTCTAACTTATTTTTCATAAACTTATAAGCAACCATGAATTTACTAAAATAACCTTATTATAGTTCGTTATTTCATACACATACACTATCAACTTCATTTATCGTCGATTTTATTTCTCTAACTCACGATTCTTTCTCTAGCTTATAAGATCAATTATCCAAACACTTTAATAACTTATAAGTCTTGAGACATTACCTCTTATGTTCTTGAAACATCTTATGTTCTTGGAACTTATAAAACTCTAAAATGTTTAGCCAAACACCCTTAATCTCCTCCAACTCTAATCTCACCCCACCAATATCCACATTCCTCCTCTCCGGTGACCACCACCACCACCAACATACATGAATTGAATTTATCTCTACATTTTGTTCTCCATGGGCTAAAGCAGTCTTACTTTATTGCTAAAAGAACGATGCGGAAGTATGACTTTATTTTGATGGTGCATATCAATCTTTCAATATGTTGGTTGAGTACTTGTTTAGTAAGGTAATTGAAGTGAATGATTTAGGTCATATATTCTTACTAGGTTAACACAAATACCATCATTACTACTGTCATTTGATGCTCATTCCCCTCCATTTTGATTTCGGAATACTAAAGAGAAGCCAATGGAGATGATCCAATCAGTTTTTACTAGTATGACTACCCCAATGATAAAAAAAAGAGTAGACCTTTTACTACTTGTTTTTCTTCCATCCTGGATCATTTCTCTGTTTTTATGAGGTTTATTTCACATACAAGATTAATGTTGCATTCTTCCTTTCTTTTTTCTCTGCTGTTGTGAGACGCGTCCTATCATCCATTAAGGGTTCGTTGAGGTGGGGTGAAGAAAAAATAATTCATATATGTTGTTGTTGGTGGTTGTCACCTGAGAGGAGGAAGGTGGATGTTGGTGGGGTGGATGAGAGATGGAGGAGACGGAAGAGGGAGAGACGATGGTGATGATATGTGTGAAAATTATTTTATTTTAAAATTTTATGTAATAATCCAAACGACGTTGTTTGGTTGTCGCATCATTTCGATTTTCTTATATTAGATTCAATTTGGGGTAATTCAATTTCATGGAAAAATCAGAAAAATTGAAGTTTATGTATTATCATTCAAATTTTAAAGTTATATAACAAACCAAAATTTTATTAAAGTTCGTATATTTAGCAGTAATTAACCTAAAAGGAAATTGGAAATTAGAAATTGGAAAAGTATAGTCATACAGTTGATTCGTGTTGTTGGCTGAAGTAATTATACAGAACAAACGGGCTCGAACCCAGATCAAGGCCCACTTGAATTATTCAGCTCAAGTGAACTGGTTTTTTTGGGCTTAAACAGGCCTCAATTGGGTTGTAGAATTTTGCTGAGCTGAGCCTCACTTAATGTTTATGATTGTTTGAACAGTTAATAAAAATCTTTTTCTGAAAAAAACAATTAAATTAATATAAACTAGCATACTGACTTTACTAATACTGTTTAGGGAAAACGAATTGGAATTCATAAATCCCTTAATGAGTGTTTTGGTTAGCATTTTTAATCATTTCCAAATGTTTTGCCATAAGAGGTTTTAATGAGGCCCGCCCATTTCGAATATGGGTTATGTTTTCATTGCACAAGGTCGCTTCAATAAGGGTGAAATGTTATTTGCTGTCCACCTTTTTATTAGGGTCGCCTGTTTGGCCACTTTTTGTAGGATTGTTCGCATATATGGCCACCATGCTTCACTCGCTGCCATCGCCGAGGAGCTGAGGTCCCGAGGTCCCGAGGCGCCAAGATGCCATGATGCCGAGACCGTGACGCTGTGGTGCCGAGGTGCCGAGACCGAGGCGTCGAGGTGCCGAGGTGTCGAGACCGAGGCGTCGAGGCAAAGGCTGCCGATGCCGATGCCGCAAATGGGAGAAGTCAAATCCATCCATTTTACTAGGCCGCATGTTTGGTGATCTTTTGGTAGGACCGTTCGTCAAGTCCGGTCTCTATGTCACTCACGCCTTGCTTGTACTGCTTTTACATCGGGTATGCCCAAGTATATTGTAATTGTCATTTCATTTATAAATTTTAATTCACCCAAAAAATAGAAGGCCGACAACCAAATTAAAGAGAGCCCCAATCACATCATCAATTTGTGAGACAGGTTGTGTGTTTGGCCTAATGATAGAGTAGAATTAATGTTTGAGATCAATGATCTTAGTTTCAAGTTCATCATGATGTGTTCTTTAAAATTTCTAGATTAATTGACCAAAAAATCGTGAGACAGTTTGATCGCTTTTTTCAATTTGTGAATTTTAATTTTAATATTATATTGAGAATGTTAGATTATAATTCTCATTGCAAGTACTTATACAAATAATTTGATGAACTCGGAGTTGCATTTGCATTTTGCATATCAATGTTGCAGTCTCATCAGACAATTTTGATAAAATTCAAGTGCCGTCAAAACACTGCAAAAATCATTAAGACTTTAACATTGAACACCAAAAAACCAGCCAAAGATTTTACAAACCGAGTAAAATTTGTCTATATTACAGCAAGATGTTCTTGACACAAGCATCACTTATCAACACAACCCAAAACACCAGAATCAACTCCATTTACAAGTCGAAAACTGCAACGGCAAAACCTAGTCGCTCTGCTGGCGCGCCTTGCTGGCCGGCAACAACAACACTTGGTGCATCCCGCATGGTAGGCCGATCAGACGGCCTACTCCTCGTGCAGAGCAGAGCAACCTCAACGGCCGACTTCACCTCCTCATGCAACGAGGAGGAGGGAGCAATGCTGTGGTCATCACCAACTCGCCTCATCAGATCTTCCCTTTGAATGTCCTGTGATGCATTCCCCACTCTACCGTTTGTCAAGACCTCAAGAATGAGCTCTCCGAAGCTGTACACATCTACGTCGAGTTCATCCCTTACCGATGTTATGAAGCCACCTGCGTTACAAACATCCTTTAGGCATTTCACAGTTGACACTGAAATTAATTCCTAGTATTGGCAATCCCCAAAATAAGCAGATTCACAAGTGGAGGTGTTCATCGGTGGAACCACCGGTTCACGGTTCCGAAAGTTTGAACCTAAACCGTCCCATGAAAAAGCTAGCCGAATTTTCTCAATTTCATTTTACAAACTTTTAATTATTAGACAAGTTGAGATATAATTAGATGTACATAATTAAGTAATAGTTATAAAACCAATCAGATTTTTATTTTATATTATTGAAAATTGACGGTTCGGCCCATAACCATCGGTTCAAAATGACTACTTTTATATTTATTTTCATGGTTCTACTCATATTATGCCATTTTATTATATAGATATATCCAAAATTATGTATTTTGAAAGAAAATAGAACATGGTGCCGTTGGGACCAGAACAACCACAGATCCGGCAGTTCCGGTTCCAACATTGCTTGAAAGATATATGAAATAGATAAAGAACATCAGACTGTGTTTTATAGAATTATATAAGCAATTAATGGCATTAAATTAGCTAGATGGATTGATGCACAAAACTGCAGAATTTTATGACAGAAGAGAAAGGACCATTAACTTAATCAGAAAAGCCTAAGCAGTTAGCATATATACCTGTCTCTTTTCTAATCTTTGCTGGCAAAGGATTTTCTGCTGATTCAAGTATTGAACTTAGTCCATACTCCGACAAACGGGCTCCATATTTTCATCGAGAAGCACGTTCCTCGCCTTCAGATTCCCATGTGGAATGGCCGGAAAACACCCATGATGGAGGAAGCATAGTGCCTTTGCAACTCCATCGATTATTCTGCACTTAGTTTCCCAATCTCTGCTCATCCCAATCTTCTCTGCCAGATTCCCATTAGGCATGTAGTCATACAACAAATAAGCAAACTGATTATTGTAGCAAATCCCAAGCAATCTTGCCAAATTCTCATGCCTTGTATCCCCAATCCTACTCAAAAACTGCAACATCTCCTTCGCCTCCCACTCGATCTTCTTTGCTGAGACGGTTATCCCTGTGGGCAAAACCACTTTGCAGATCGAGTCTGGCAAAACTGTTGCAGTCTCCATGGATTCAACATAGTTAAAACTCCTCAAAACGTCCTTTGCTGTGAACGGAGGAAGCCCATCGAAAGCTACCATTTTCCACTGCCCTTTACTCCCTCGTCTCAAGTAAACTATCCCGAAAACTGCAGCCATGATGAACAAAGCCGTCACTGCACACAGTATTAGAACCCAAGCCAGCTTCTGAGCTCTCCTGCTCCCGAGTTGGAGCCCATTCGAGATCCCATTTTCATGAGGGCAAGGCCTCAGAGGCGCCCCACAGAGCTTCGGATTGCCACGAAACGCGCCTCATCCATCATCTTGAATGGCTTGTTATCAGGGATTGCACCGAGATATCATTGTAGGACACGTTGAGAAGCCTCAAACTCGAGGAAACCCCAAATTCAGCCGGGATGGAACCCGTTAAAGCGTTGTGTGACAGGTCCGAAATGGTGATATAAGGGAGACTAGCAAGCTCAATAGGTATTGAGCCACTCAAATTATTGCTAGCTAAATCGATAACCACAAGCTGCTTACAATTAGACACACTCTCTCCAACATTTCCAGATAAACTATTCATTCCCAATTCAATGACAGAAACAGATTTACACCCCTCAAATGGAGGGATATTCCCAGACACACCACAAGAAGCCATGGAAAAGTTCTGCAAATTAGGCAAAGACCATAAATTCATTGGTATCATGCCTCCGAGTCCTAAATTACCAGACACGTTGAAATACTCAAGCCTAAGAGCATGATCAATATCAGATGGAATCCTCCTACAAACATATTCCTTGACAAGTCCACATATGAAACATCAGGAAAATTCCCAAAATTCAAGATTTCACCTGAAAACCGGTTATCCTCAACTCGAAGGCGAACCAGAGACGAACAATTTGAGAGAGATGGAGCCAGCCCTCCTGTGAAATTATTTGAAAACAGAATCAACTTCATCAGCTCCCCTCCAGCACAGATACCAGAAGGAATGTTCCCCACAAACAAATTAGTCGAAACATCGACATGTTGAAGCCTCGAAAACCTGCCTAAATCCTCAGGCAGTGAGCCAGTGAAGTAATTGCTCCATATTAAGAGAGTATCAAGCTGTGTAAGGTTAGAAATTCCATCTGGGACAGAGCCAGACAACTCATTATACATCAAACTTAAAAGTTTAATGTTTTTGAGCTCAGAGAAGCTATCTGGGATTGGCCCAGAGAGCAGATTGTCTGAAATATCCAAACTTTTTAAGTTTAAGATTCTGCTGAGCTCCCATGGAATCTTCCCACTGAGCTGATTCCTGAAGATGAAAAGGGATTCAAGTTTTGTGAGGTTGCTGAGATGGGGTGGGATGAGGCCTGAGATTTTGCAATCTGCAACGTCAAGATAGGTGAGCTCAGTCAAATTCCCAAACTGCCATGGAATCCCACCTTCATATAAATTGTAACCAATCTCCATATGAGAAAGTGTCTTGAGCTTCCCAGCTCAGGAGGTATGTTCCCATTGAGGAAATTCCCAGCTAAATGAATGAATTGGATTGATTTGAACGAGCCATAATCTGATGGGATCGGCCCACTGAAATAACTCCCAGCAAAATTCAAGATTTTGAGGGAATCAAGATTTGAGACATCTTTGGGGAGGGAACCAGAAAAGCTGTTGCTGAAGGCATCAAGAACAACAAGATTGGTTAAATTAGAAATCCCAGATGGGAAAACACCAGAGAAATTATTTCTGCTTATGTCTAATGATGTGAGGCTTTTTAGGGTGAAGATCCCAGGTGGGAGGTGATCCGAAAAGGAGTTGTGGCTGAGGTTGAGATCGATTAAATCGACGAAAAGATTGAACTGCTTTCCTGATAAGGAGCCTCCAAGATTCTTCATTGAGAGGTCTAAAGAGGTGATTTTGGTGGAGTTGTGGTTGCATTTGATTCCTGTCCACGAACATGCATGGATTTGGTTGGAGGGTGGGGTTGGAAGGGAGAGACCAGTCGCTTAAGGTGTTGGAATGATCAAGAATTTCATATTTGAGGCTCAAGAGAGCATAGAGAGAGGATCATCATCTGCAACTGCAAGAATCGGCTGCATCAGCATCAAAGGAGTTAGCAGAATGAGATACAAGGGGTGGAGAATCTCCATTGGAACTTGCATCTCTCATTTGCAGAAGAAAGTTGAGAGTGGGAACTGGTAGAGAGAGAGTGAGAGTGTGTGTGTGTGTGTTGTGGGAATGGTGCATGGGACTGGAGAAAGAGAGATTGAAGGGGAGAGAGGGAGAAAAACACACAATACACAATACAATACACAATACACACACACACACACAGAGAGTGAGGTTAGTTGAAATGCGAATATAATTGGGTTGCTTTTTGGGGCAAGAGGGGCCAGAGGATGATGTTAATTAATCAGATTGATGTTTGTGATTATCAAGTAATGAACCATTCTTATCTCAGGAGCATCTCCTTTTTTTTTTCCTTGCCTTTTTAGTTTTTTAACAAAGGGCAAAATTCCTCTCAGAATCTTGTGAAGTTGAAGCAGTGTTTGATGTGGCATAAATATTGTTTCTTCCTTTTCTTTTTAGGGATGATAAATACTAGTATTTGTTAACGGGAACAACAGCAGCAGTTTGAATAGGGTTGAGCTCTATTTATTGAATAAGAAGTTTCTTCAATTTCAGATGCCATATGTAAAATATTTCAATAATGGCTCCACGTTTTGATTTATACTAATTTGTGGAGTGTTGGGATGACGTTGTTTCAAGGACAAATTTCGCTCAAGAACAAATGAGGGTGTCAAAATTGCTACAACCCAAAAGGTGGAGTCCTTATGGAAACATTTCAGAAATGGTGTAGAATTGATCCCACAATTTCTTGATTTTAGCATCAAGGATCAATAAAAAAGCCACAATGTCATCCTCTTCCTCAGAGTATAATTAGTATATAAACATAACTAGAAATTTGTGGGATTAGGGAAACTGGTGTTCAAATTGAAAAAGAGCAGCAGTAGATGGGTGAAAAAAGGACAGGATTATGATAAAAGCAGTAATCTTTCAATTTGCTTTATGAATGGCCAAAGCTTTTTGTGTCTTTGAAGCCTTGAGAAAATACAAAAGTTGAGTCTTCAATAATGGCTACCACACATGCAATGATCTTGACCGGACTTGAATATTTCACACAAATATCATCTATAGCCTCCAATTTTTTTTAAGCATTTGTCACTTCCCACTTTAAATTATATATTCCTGTTTTGTCATTTCAAGTTCTTGTTTTTCTGTTTTGGATATGTTTTCCAATTGGCACTTGTGATATATTCTTTTCCATTCTAAAAGTATGAAAAGTGAAGAGAAAACAAATTCTTCCCCATTATTGCGAAATTAGCAAGAGATAGTTAGCTGACTAGGCCTTTTCTGACCAAAAAAAATATAAATTTATATGTATTTTAAATGTAATATGAATTACTTTTACACTTGCATTTTCTTTTTTGTTTTTGTTGTAATCTTAAAAATTAAATTTCAGATTTGTATAGAAAAGAAATCTTAAATTATGATATACATTAATTTTTCGTGCTTTTAAATTTGGGTCAAAGAATGGAAAAAATAGATATAGACAAATAGAAGACCTATAAATCATAAGATAAAAAGATGAAAATTGAGTTGGAAAATGAAAAAAAAAGGTTAAAATATTCAAAAATATATTTGATTTTTGCCTATTTCCTATAAATATGTTTTGAAAATTACAAACAATTGAAGGATTGCAAGATTTAGCCCTTGTAGCCTGTAGCGTAGTTAGTTGACGACAAAACCAATCCCCTACCAATGAATTTGGGCAGTTTCTAATTTTTTTTTTTATATATACAACCAAGTACGAAGTACCAACGTTCTTTACACTAAACTAAAGTACTTGAGAGTTATTTCTGTCCAAAATTAGGGATTTGGTTGTAATTTTCAAAAACTTTAAAGTCCATAATGTGATTTGCCCAAAACGCAGTGACTATGATGTAATTCTGCAATTCAAACCTCGAGAGAGGTATAATTTATCCTTTTTAAATCAAAGTCGTTATAATGTATATTGTCAAACGGGCAAGTACCAAGTTATTTTCTAAATGTCAAATCACCTGTTTAGAATTTGGTATCTGACTTAGCAATTGAATTGTCGAATATAAGATTAATAATTATAGTTTAGTTAACTATTTTTTTTAAAAAAAAAAAAAATCAAACCTTGAGTTAGAGTTTTTAGAGATGAGGACATTATTTCAAGTGCAATGTCACAATCGATAGTAACTTTGAAACCAATACTTTGAATCTCGCTTTTATTTCCGTTATTCCCTCTCGGATTGATCAAAATAATCAAATCGTTGTGTCCATTTCGTTCTTTTTTTAATCGAAAAGCTCACATAATTTATAACTGTGTCAAACCTAAAATACCAATAATTTTAAGATTCGTAGAATCTGTTGCTAACTAGAGACGACTCTCTCATGAAATATGCATATCAATAAGCTATTTCGATCTAAAAAATATTTGTGCCGCTCATAAAATAGTAATGATAATCTTATTATTTAAATGCAAGTATGTCAAAAATAAAATTAAAACTGAATGCAATTTAAGTAAAAAGGTCTCTCATACAGTCATACATCCGCCCTTTTGCACAAAATTTCATTACATTGATGCTTCTCTACATTAAAAAATTTGGAGCAATAATTTTAAATAAACCTTCATTGTCTATATATTCTTGTATAACCGAAATGGAAAATTGCCATAGTTATATAAGAACAACAAATTATATATAAAAAAATTGTGATTGGTCACGACATAATAAAGAGGGCGTGTTTGGCATGCAACATATCAAGACAAGCTTTGTTCAGAAGCAATTTAAAAGCCTTCTGCAAATATTTATTAGGTATTAAATTTGTTCACAGGGTTTCCCAGTTGTACCCTGTGAATTGCAGGCAGTACACTTATTGGCTTCACCATCCCGTGTATTTTACCTATCACATTTTTGACATTTTTTCAATCATGGTTGTGAAGTTTGAAAACTTTGAAATATTTAAATTGCCAAAATATTAGCTCCTTTTTCTGGGATTATTGTACTTTACTCCTCGAAATATAGATATTTTTCAGATTCTATCTCTGAAATCTTATAGTGACTAATTTTGGTGCCATAACCATTTAATTTAATTAGGGTTGACATTTTTATTTCCATAAGAAAGCAGAGGACACTTGTAGCTCTAAAACTTTAAAATTACTCCACATTAATCTATCTAGCCCTAATTTATATATATATATATATATAGGGAGTGGATCAATGAACCACATCTTTTGCGAATCTGCGAACCATACATAAGACGTTGAAGATGATTAAAGCTAAGAAAGTTGTGCATAACGAAAACTTTCTAAAATTATTTTGTTGTGCAATAATTTTAGAAAGTTTTAGATGCATAACTTTACTTATCGCTTTGTGCATTATCTTCAACATCTTACGATGATTCTCAAGTTCTCAAAAGATGAGCTTCATCGGATCCAACCCCTATATATATATATATAGGAGGGTTAACGTGAGAACCATTTTATTGTGAGAATGTGAGAATCAAAAGCGATGAATTCACGGTGAAAGTTGATGAATCCATTTGGGAAAATTACTAAATCCAAAAAATAGAATTTTCACCTCTCATGGGATTCGAACCCGGGTGAAAAATTCAATTTTGAATTCATTAACTTTTCAACGGATTCATCAACTTTCATAACGAATTCATTTGGTTCTTAGTTTTTAGGATAATAATGGTTCTTATTTGAATCAATATATATATATATATATATATATATATATATATATTCAACCGATTATTGGTTTCAACATTTTCGTAGTTGTTCAAGAAACTGTCCAAATTTTCATGGAATATGACCTATCGGTTCTGTTTATTGAACAAGACATGAAAAAGAAACCGTCGAAAATTTATAGATTATGTAGATGATTACATCTTTCTCACACGATAATATTTTATTAATATAAATTAAATTAATAATATATTATCATATAAGAAGGATATAAGACACCTACATATTCTATGGAAGTTAAATAAACCGCCAAAACCATGACCATATAGCTAGAAATTAAGTCCCAATGATTTATTTATTTATTTATAATTTTTGCGATGGCAAAATAGTGAAACTATTATGCGAAAAATAATCTCGACGCGACTTTTAAATTATTTAAAAAATGACAATTTAGAGAAGCTGCCAAATTCCCACGATTAAATTAATATGAATAGGTATAATATGCTATTATAATAAACGATATTAATTTTCGCAAAACTCCACGAAAATCTCAAACCTCGAAACATCTAGAAAATCATGCATAGACCGTAGCGTAATAAATGACAGAGTTTTCTTTGTAAAGCTGTCAGATTCTTGCAATAATCTAATCCAAAATCAGCCACACAAAGCGTACGTGGACTCCCACGACCTTTTCTGCACAAATTTCTATTACATTTCATGCAAATGCAGCTTTTAAAAGTGGATTAATAAATTTCTTAATATAGCAATTACAAGATAAATTAGTTGTTAGACTGCTCTCAACAGCCATACCACAATTCAACCCATAAACTCAAGCTTTCTTTGAGAGATGAAGTTTAATTTCAATTTAAAATTCATCATCACTATGTACAAGAGGGTAAATTACAGTTTAATATCTGAATTATTGATCTTTTAACATAATTGTCCCGAACCATACATAATTATAATTAAATATCCAACATTATAACAGAAATATCACAAAATATATGCAATAAAATTATATAACCGAACTATCATAAAATTGACAAAAATCCCATTTTCAATTCCAATCACGAAAAAGTTACGTGATTCTCAAATGTTGATGTGAATTTTAACACAACTGTATTAATAATGAACGAGTATCAATTATCAAAGCAATTACTGTTCATTGTCTAAAATTAAATTTTGAGATATTTTTATTAGTTTTCTAATAATCCATGTAATATGTTATTATACATAATTCATGATATTTTTGTTAAATATCAGTAGTTAAAGTGTTTAATTGGAATTATACATAGTTCATGATAATTTTGTTAAAAGATCACTAGTTCAAGTGTTATGCAACTGTTACTTATAAAGTAGTGCTTGAATTTGAACACGCATACTTATTTTATAGTATCATAAACTCATGAAGAGTCGATAATAATATTTTTTTGATCTTTTAAAATACAGTAATCATATTAAAACAGTATACAAAAAAGTATTTGAAGAATTCACTAGTACTACACACCATTCATTTTAACCTAATTAATTGAAAATCATCACGAATAATTGATAATTCTATTTAAAATCTCACCACTGACAAATGCATTAAAGGGATCTATGAAACTGAAAACGAAATCCACTGTCGAATCCGATGACGCGACTTTTAACGAACAAAAAGGAGGAGGAGATGGTCGCATTTTTTGACTGTCAAAAGGGTATTTAATATCTGATTTGATTAGTTTTCAAAATTTTAAATACCTATTGTTGTTTTCTTGTTTCAAAAGATGAAGTTCTTTCCCAGAAACCATCGTACTTAAGTGTCATAAAAATATAAGAGGATAAATCACGATAATTAATCGGTTAAGAAGTTAGGAGGACTTCGTCTAATGCTCACAAAGAGCCATCCCAGAGAAAGTGAAATTCTCATATTAGAGTTGTTAAGATTTGATCATTAGTTCTTGTTCCAAATTTGCTAGCCTTTTACCAACTAAGCTAAGGCACAGAGACAGCTATCATTGTGTTCCATTTCATGATTAATATTGAGAACGTTAGAAACAGAAAACAAATGAAAAGTATTATTTACGCTTACGTTGATGGGGAAAGGAACAGAGAAACAGTTCGAACTTCGAGTTCTATGTTTCATCTTACTTTAGCAATAGTCGTACTCCCACTATTCTCCTCTTTGTGCGTGAAATTGATATAGAGGGTGTTTGGCTGAGCTTATAAGCTCACAAAAACAGCTTATAAGTTCAGCCAAACACCCTCATAATTTAATGCAAATAGAACAGAAATTTTTTCAGAAATAATGTAATTGTTTTTTCTTTTGAGTTGTAACTGTCTAAATTTATGTAACAGACATCTAGCTCGTACACTCTTGTTGGTTTACACGTCCGAACGCATATATATAATTTATTGAATTTAAGTGGGGCTAAAATGCTCAAAAAGCTTTCTCTCACTTCTTAATTATTGTTATATCAGTAGAGATTATAAACTGTAGACCTACCTGTACTAAACTTTTGTTTTAGTTATTTTCCTAGAAGCGAAAATTAAATTTGAATTGTTTTGTTTTAAAGTATGAGTTATTTGTTCTGCAGAAAGTATTATGTATAACATAGTGATAGATTGTTAGGGTATAATGTAGAAATTTTTTGAATCTCGAATCATATTAAATAAAAATCATCTAATTTTTCAAATCCTTGTTTCAGAGTCGATAAATTATACGTCATCTGGTTGAATCATAACGACTTACTTCATTTTTGAAAGAAACAAGACCTCTTTGTGTTGATTTTATTCGAAATTCTTCTTATTCTCATTATTCTCACGACCCGGCTTGGTCAAGACGACAAGATTACCTAGTCGGACTCTTTTTTTTTTGTTCCAACAAATTATAGAGAAATCATGATTTCTCTTTTTTGAAAACAAGAGTTTAAAAAAATATATATTAATAATAAAAATGAACACCGTACATGCGTTTTCAGAAAAAAAAAACAATGGAAAAAATGAAACCAAAAAGCAGTGTAGAGTGCCGCAGAAGAGAAAGAAGTTCAAACATTTCCACCAAATTGAAGACATTGGGGGCATATCTGTAATTACGCGGGCCGCAAATATAGGAAATTTACTAGTGGCACAGAAACAAATGAGACATATACTCAATTATCAAGCAAAGAAATCAACAGTCAATCATAGATTAATTGACAGTCTTCCCTAAAACAATATGATAATGGTAATAATAATAAATCGTAAAAAACCATAAAAAATTAGTCCTAGTGGAAATAAATTAACTGGAGGAGAGAAAAGAAGGCAAATCAAGTGAAATGTTTAAAATCTTTAATGCAATTATTACCTAAAAGCGAACTTTTTACTTGCTCCACTAAGATATTTGAATTTTAAAAAGATATATTCCTTCTGTTCTTTTTTAAGTATATTATTAGTATTTTTTTTGTTTTTTAATAAGTATTATAGTTCACAATTTGAGGGACAAAATATGATGTATTTCATATTTGCCCTTTTTAATATTCTTAAAATTTGATAATTAGTGTTGAGAACCCTAGTTTTTTCTCCTCGTTGAGAACCCTTGTTTTTTTGCTCCTCGTTGAGTACCCTTGTTTCTTTGCTTTCTCTTCTTGCTGTGGGATCGCGGCTTGCTTTTTCTTCTCCCATGGAGAACCATATGGCAGATCTAAACATCAATAGTGAAGAGGAGGAACTCGTCATTGACGATACGGCTCTGGAATCGTCAAGTATCGAAGTGAACCTCTGCATGGTTGGCAGATTCCTCACGGACCAACCGATAAACTTCAACATCATGAGATCTAGAATGGCAGGGCTATGGAGACCGGGCAAAGGGGTCTTTGTGAAGGATATAGGGCAAGGCAGATTCATATTCCAGTTCTTTCATTCGGTGGATCTGGAGAGGATATTGGATGGAGGACCCTGGACTTTTGGGAGCATCCCGCTGATCCTCCATAGGCTGAAGAGGGGGGAATTCCCCCTGCTTGTCCCTCTGGATTCTTTGGAGTTTTGGATTCAGGTCCATGACCTCCCGGCGGGGTATCTATCTGAGAGCATAGGAAAGGCTCTAGGGAATTTCATTGAGATTTCTTGGAGTACGACTCTACTAACTCAGTTGGAGTCTGGCGGCAATATATGCGTATCAGGGTGGCTGTGCGGGTGACGGAAGCCTTGAAAAGAAGCAAGAAAATTAAAGGTAGGGATGGTGGAAGTTTTACTGTCAATTTCAAATATGAAAAACTTCATGTTTTTTGTTTCATCTGCGGACGCCTGGGACACACAGAGAGCTTATGTGAGAAGCTTTTTGATATGGAAAGCACGGAGATCAAAAGGGAATGGGGAACGTGGATTAAAGCAGTTGATCGAAGGATGGGAATAACGGAGAATACAAAGTGGCTTCGCTCAGGCGGTAGTAGAGACGGCGGTGCTGAGGAGCATCGTCCTCCAACGGCGGAACGTGATCGCAATAATCACGGGATGAACGAGGGTTTCCAGAGCGGAAGGGAAGGGATACGTCCTAGAAATCAGCAAGAAATTCCTCATCAGTTTGGTAACAGAATGGAAAGCCCGGGATCTCGCGCGGGAACCAGGGGAGGCGATTTGGGTGATACGGTCTTTACGAGTGGTAATCAGGAGAGGAGATTTGGAGCCAATTTCAACGAGATTACCGCAACTGATTTGTCTAAAAATATGGCGCATGATTATGGGAGATATTCCGGAAGTTTACCCCCCATGCAAGAAGGAAATCTCGATTTTGCCCCTGGAGAGGAAAGAAAGCGCAGACGGGCAAATGAAGATAGGCTCTACATCAAACAAAATTCTACCACAACCGACGTTCTTCTTTTGGATAATTCCGAGGATGACAGTAGGGATGTTCTATTTTTAGCGGAGGGTTCCGAGGACGGGACCGGCCGATCCCAATGAATATCTTAAGCTGGAATTGTAGGGGGTTGGGTCATCCCCTTGCAATTCCGATGTTATGTGAGCTTGTTAGAGCTCACAGACCTAAGGTGGTTTTTCTTTGTGAAACTTTAGCGCATAAACATAAAGTGGAAGACGTTCGCGTTAGACTGAATTTTGAAGGAAGCTTTGCGGTTGACTGTTTGGGGAGAAGTGGTGGAATCTGCATGCTTTGGCATGAGGCTTCCTCGTGCAATATTCTCGGATATTCGAGAAATCATATAGATTTAAAAGTCCTTGATCAGCAAGGAGATTGGAGGATAACGGGGTTCTATGGTTTCCCTGAAAGAAGTCGAAGACGAGACTCGTGGACTCTCCTCCGTAATCTCAGCAATGTGGATAATTTGCCGTGGCTCATTATGGGGGACTTCAACGATCTCCTGAATTCAGCCGACAAGAGAGGGGGAGTCCCGCACCCTAATTGGCTGCATGTGGGGTTTAGAGCGGCTGTTATAGATTGTGGTTTATCTGATCTTCCGTTGAACGGGCATCAGTTCACTTGGGCAAGGAGGTTGGGCTCGGTTTTCGCGGTTGAAGAGAGGTTGGACAGGGTATGGCCAACGGCGAATGGTTGGATAGGTTCCCTAACAGCATGCTCGAAACTCTTGTGGTGCCTATCTCTGACCATCATCCTATTATTCTCAAGACTGAAGGGGTTAGGAGGGGGAGACGTGATAGAAGGTTCAGATTCGAGAACAAATGGTGCACTGACCCTGAGCTCCCGAACTTGGTACGTGATTGTTGGAGGAATTCTGAAGGGCTTCGGATCGTGGAGCGGCTCACGGCTACTTCTAACTCGCTAGCTATCTGGGATAGAAAGAAGCGAACGATGGATCGAGGGAAGAAGGATTTCCTTCTATCTAAAATTAGATTTCTCCAAGGGAGAGCCGATATTAGTTCGGAGCTGCCATTGTGAGAGCAAGGAAAGAGCTTCAAATCCTCTTGGCCAGCGAAGAGGCTCATTGGAAGCAGAGAGCCAAGCAATTTTGGCTAAAGGAGGGTGATAGAAATACTAAGTTTTTTCATGCTATGGCTTCTGCCCGTAGAAGAATCAATAAAATTCAAAATCTGCAAAAAAGTGACGGTACTTGGACCTCATCCGCTGGCGGGATCAAGGCAGAGGTGCTGGGCTACTTCTCGAACCTCTTTGGAGCGGAAGCCACTGATCATCTTCACGGGCTGGTTCTGAGCAAGATGCATCCTGCTATTAACGATAATGACAACAATGATCTTACCCGACCTCTTGGTATTGAAGAAGTTAAAGAAGCACTTTTCAGATGCACCCCGACAAATCTCCTGGTCCTGATGGCTTTAACCCGAAGTTTTACCAACATTTTTGGAGTATTTTAAAGATGATATTTTTGAGCAATGCTGCACTTGCTTAGATGCGTCTAGCCTTCAGGATGGGCTTAATGAGACTACTATTGTTCTCATCCCCAAAGTCAATCGGCCCACTAGTATGAAAGATCTCCGGCCTATTTCCTCTGTAACGTATTCTACAAGATCATTTAGAAGATTCTTTGCAACAGGCTTAAGAATGTTTTACCATCCCTGATCGGCCCTGCCCAGTTTGCTTTCGTGAAAGGTAGAGCGATCCAAGATAATGTCCTTATTGCCTTTGAAGCTATCCACTCTATGAAACGTAGAACGAGGGGTAAATCTGGCGACATAGCCCTAAAGATCGACATTAGCAAAGCATACGATAGGGTCAACTGGGCTTATCTGGAAGCGGTGTTGGCGAGGCTTGGGTTCTGCGATAAATGGATTAAATGGATGCGCATGTGTGTCAGGTCGGTGAAGTACAACGTGTTAGTGAACGGGGAGTTGGTTGGTCCGATCAACCCAAAAAGGGGACTCCGTCAAGGGGATCCTCTATCACCTTATCTTTTCATCCTGTGTGCCGAGGGCCTCTTGGCGGTGATCAATAATGAAGTGGCAAGAGGAGCCTTCATGGCATCAGAATCGGTCGCTCCGGCCGTCTATCTCACACCTTATGTTCGCCGATGATTGTATGTTTTTCTGTAGAGCTACAGCTGATGAATGCGTGAAGCTTAAGAGACTGTTGGATGAGTATGAATTAGCCTCGGGGCAGGCTATAAACTACCAAAAATCTGGTATATTTTTCAGTAAGAACATCAAGGACACGGATAGGCTTTGTTATTCCAATATCCTGGGTGTCTCCCATCCCCTCAATACGGGTAGATACCTTGGACTGCCCTCTCTTGTTGGGCGCAAGAAGAAGGAGATTTTTAGTCATCTTCGGGAAAGATTATGGCAGAAGATCCAAGGTTGGCAGGGTAAGAAGTTGTCAAGAGCGGGCAAGGAGATTCTCCTCAAGGGCGTGGGTCAAGCCATTCCTACCTTTTGCATGTCTATTTTCCTCCTGCCGACGGGTGTTACGAATGATTTGGAGAGGTTGATGAACAGTTATTGGTGGGGTAAGAAATGCGAGTCTCGGGGAGGTATTTGTTGGATGAGGTGGGAGCGGCTCTGTGTGGCTAAAGAGAAGGGAGGGCTGGGATTCCGAAGCCTGCAACTCTTCAATCTTGCCATGTTAGGCAAAATGGGGTGGCGGCTTCTTTCTGATTCGAATGCCCTTGTGTGTAGAGTTCTGAAAGCGAAGTACTTCCCGAGGGGTGACTTCCTCTCGGCTAGCTTGGGTCATAGCCCTAGTTTCACTTGGAGGAGTATTTGGGCTTCTCAAGATCTCGTGAGAAAGGGTGCGAGATGGAGGGTGGGATCCGGAGAAAGGATCAGAATTCTGTCTGACCCCTGGCTTCGTAGAGATACGAACTTCTTTTCTACCTTGACTCCGCGGTAGGATCTTGATGGTTTGAAGGTCGGGACCTTATGATTCCTGGATATCAAAGGTGGGATGTTGAGCTGGTCCAGAGCATTTTCGACGTGGAGGAAGCGGTTATCATTATCAACACTCCAATCGCCCGATAATACAGATGACAGATTAATTTGGCACTACTCTACGAATGGGGTTTTCTCGGTGAAGTCAGCTTATCACCTTGCATGCTCTCTCACCATCGATGCGGATCTGGGGCAAACTGGAAGATGGAATGTCATATGGAAGCTGCATCTCCCTTCGAAAATTAAAATCTTCTTATGGAGGGCAGCTAGGGATAACTTACCTACGAAATCGAAGCTTTGGAGTAGAGGTGTGAATGTGGAGGGGGGATGCGGTATTTGCAGTAGAGGGGTAGAGACTGTTTGGCACTCCTTCATATCTTGCCAATTTGCCATAGCATGCTGGAAGGAGATGGGTCTGGAAGTGATTATTCGAAACATCGAGAGAAGGACGACATCTTTTACTGAAGCGTTATTCCTCATTCTAAACATTAGTTCTAATGATGTGAATGTTAAAGCTAGCATGGTCTTATGGCAGATTTGGAAGGAGAGGACAATGTTATCTGGAAGGGGCTGCATCCGAATCCTCAGACTTCTTGTACCCTCTCCATGGTTTGTCGGGATGATTGGCTGGCGATGCAGACGGCCCGTGGTGATGTGTTAGGGAGTGAAGCGAGTATGAACCGGGCAAAATGTAAAGGATGGCACGATATGAATGAGGGCTGGACTAAGTGCAATGTTGATGCTGCTTTCTTTAAAGATGATAATGCCTTCAGTATGGGTATCTGCCTGCGCGATCACAAAGGGTCCTTCATTGCAGCAAAATCTTTATGGAGGAAGGGGCTTGTGAAAGTGGAGGAAGGTGAGATTATTGGGATCCATGAAGCTCTTTCTTGGATCAAAAACCTTAACATCAACAAATGCTGCATCGAAAGTGACAGTCAGATAGCTTGCAATGCTATTAACTCTAGCAGCGAGAATATATCTGAGATTGGCTGTTTTGCTGCCTGTTGCCGTGCAATTCTTCTCAGTTTTGAGGAGGTTTTGGTCAGGAGTATTAGTAGGAATTCTAATTTGATTGCCCATAGGTTTGCTAGAAAGGCTTTGGAGTTTGATTCACCGCATGTCTGGGAAGAACCCCCGTCCTTTGTGGAGGGTCTTCTTCATTCCCCATGTTCGTGTTAGTTTGAAGTTTTCCTTTCAAAAAAAAAAAAAAATTTGATAATTAGTTATATAAATATATTTATCTTGATAATTAATGAGATTACAAATATAAATTTACATACTTACTTAGTTTGTATGATTTGATGGCATGAGATACTTAAAAAAAGAGAGAATAAATTAAATGCATAGTCTCGAGATCAATCAATTTGGTCAAAAAAAGAAAAATAACATCTCCTGCGGAATACTCGCTTCATTTTCTTTTCATTTTTTCATTTTGATTAGTGTAATAATGACTGATATATGAAAACAAATATTAATGGATTCTACGGTATTTATCCTGATTATCAGATCCGTAAATCCAGGATTAATAGTTTGAATTAAACACAAAAGAGCAGCAAGAAAATGACAATGACAGGTATATGTCAACATTTGCTTTATCAATGAAAGAACTTTGTATGCCTTTTATTGATTGTAAATTGTAATTACTGAATACTACTTATTAAGATTACTCGACAAGTACTTTAGGGGATAATAGATTTATATTAATAACTTACATGATCATTCGAAAAAAGAATTAAAACCATTCGTCTTTTCAATATTTAAAGGTCCACAGGTTAACTTTTAGAAGCCAAAATGATTACGATCCTATTTCTAAAGAGATCTTTTAGTTTTTTTTCATTATTGATTTGATATAAATTGGACTTAGAATTAGGAAGTATACAAATCAAATAATTTAGGTTTGATTTGGTATTCTGTTCCAATATTCGATAGTTGAATTTCAAATGCTATGATTCGAATAGGATATATATCTCTCTCTATATATATATATATATGAATTCAAAATCATGACATTCAATTCAATATTAAAAATATTCGATTATATATATATATATATATATATATATTGAATTTTAATAATCATAAATATTCAGTTATATTTATAAAAAGATAAAGAAAATAATAATTATAATATAAAATGAAGGATAAATGAATATTTTCCTCCATATCCTACCACATTTGCTACGGTTAGAATTGTAAATGAATAGAGTTACTTGCAACATATTCAAGGCTCGACTATAATGCATTACAATATGCTACAATCAATATTTGTAATATACTATAATGCATTGTGTTGAGTTGGATTTTTCCTCAACAACAATAGATAATAATAAGCTAGAAAAGGTAAATAAAGCGAATAAAAGACAATAACATAAAATTTACATGGTTCGCAATGTACTTACGCCCACGTGAGAGAGATTATTAATGAAATATGGTGTCAAAGAGATGTGAGGAAGTATGTGTGTGAGCGTGTATCGGTTACTATTTACAAGGAGTTATTGTGGCTATTTATAGGATTACAATACATAGGATAACTCTGTATCTCTTGTAGATATATCTTTATTTTAAGGAATTGGTTGTATCTTTGAATATATCTTTTAAGTCATTATCCGATTGGGAGAAATTTGTTTCCGTGTAATAGAAGAGTCTTGTTGGTATTAACTTTTGTCAAGTCATGGGCCATACTTGTCAACTATGTGGTTTAGGTCTGGTCGTCTTTGGCTCCAAGTGGGCTCTGGTTCTCTAGTCTTATTATGGCTCCTGGCTCTAACTTTGGCTCATGACTTTAATTATGGCTTCTAACTTTGACTTTGGCTTCGATTTTGGCACCTAGTTTTGACTTTGGCTTCTAGATTTGACTCTCATTCCCAAGTTTGATTCTGGCTACATGTTTGACTATGACTTCGAGTCTGACTCGAACTCTGACTTTGACTATGACACCAGACTTTGACTTTCTTCAAATATGACTTTTTCTCTATGTATGACCTTTTAAACGGGTTAGATCTTTGGTCTTTTGGGCTTTTTATGGATCTTTATCATAATCCCATCATGTCAATAAATATATCTACAATAATAGTAGATGTTTAGTAAAATAAGGAGACAAACAAGTCCTTTATCGATTTCTTTGCCCTTAGTTGATCGGATCAAGCCCAATAAATGGATGCATAAATCGACCTCATCACATTGACAATGTCATTTTATTAGTATAACATTATATATATATATATATATATATATATATATATATCACTGCTTCAAATAATCACTTATTATATATGTTATGTCATTTTATTACTTCATATTTTAAAAAATATAAAAATATTATTATAGAACAAGTGAATAACCTCAATTTTTTTCTAAAATTAGAGTAAAAAAAATAGAACTACAATTTGTTTTTACGAATATCATAAATATTACTCCCTATGTCTCGACGAACATGGCTCATCTTTTTCAGCATGATTATTTAGAAAAATGATATAAAGTAAAGGGATAAAAAGTAGATAGGGTCCACACCTTTTGAAGAAATAATTATTTCTTCAAAATGAAATGAGTCAAGTTAAATAGAACAATCCAAAGAAATATACTGCCAAGTTCGTGAATGGAGGGACTAGTTAATAATAATATTCATCTAAACATTTAGATTATATATCTAAACTAAGGCGTGTGAGATACGAGAGAGAAAGTTGAAGTGTTTCTCTCACATCTTCTATGGGGCGATTTGTCTGCTAGAAAGTTTGAATCTTGATGACAACTCTCGCCTTATTTTTATCGTATTCAACGTGTAACTCTTATCGTCACCATCGACTTCTTTCTTAAATTTTAATCGAGTTCTTGTGTTTTCACATCTCTTGATAAGACAACACGACTTTATCTTTTCTTTGTGATTGATAAGTTCATGTACGTATAATCTTTAGCATACATAAATGAGATATATCATGTCTATTAGGTTTGAAAATTTAATGGTTATAATTAATGTGCATCTAAATTAGTTATATGCATATTTATGCATCTGCGCGTCTACATCATAATTTGTACATTAATCGGAAACATCCATATATATATATAATGGTTATCATGTGGACACTCTTTATAGTGTAAACATAAAGATAAATATAAATCCTTGATAAATCAATATCGACGCTTCAGATTCAATGCACAAATTATGATACAAAACACAAATGCACAATTATATACAGAAATATACATATAACTAATTTTTATGCACACTTAAAAATAACTATGTCATTTCCAAATCTAATAGACAATATTTGTATTCATTTATGTATATTAAGGATTATATGTAAATTAACCAATTCTTATATGTATATTTTATAAAAATGAGTTCTATTTGATATTTATTTTTAATTTAGGAGGAAAAGAACTTTTATATCATGTTGCAAAGTACTTGATTTGCAAACTTGGGAAAGATTGAATGCTTGTCATTTGTAAATAGTTTAAATAAACTGTTATTTTGATGAATTTGAAATCAATTTTTTTGTACATTTGTCATTATTGTTTATGTTTTACAAACTCTAAATTTGTAACTTTTATTATGATTTGGAAGTTAAAAGAGTGGAATAATCATTTTACATAGATTATTGAGTATTTATAACTCCATATTACTTAAAATATGATTTAGAAAATTTCTCCTTAAAATTGTAAACAAAATAGTTGAAAATTGTAATTTAAAAAATTAAAACGAATATTCGATCCGAGTATTTGCCAATACTATACGAATTGAATGCAAATCGAAAAAAACATGTTAATAAGATTATATCGCCTATTCGATTACACGACTAAATTTTTATTTCAATTCATTTATTGTAATATTCGTTTCGATTCAATTAGTTTACATCCCTATTTGGAATCCATCAAAGTTAACTTTTAAAATAGATCGAGAGAAAGCAATAATTTGAACTATCATAAAAACTCACGCAACCTCAATGTAGTTTTAATTATTACTAACAATACCTAATCACTCTCCTTTACAAATCCTTGGCCCATTAAAGTAAATTTCTTTATGAGACCACACTATTGTGAAGTCAAGTCTCTCTCTCTCTCTCTCTCTCTCTCTCTCTCTCTCTCTCTCTCTCTCTCTCTCTCTCTCTCGTGTGTGTGTGTGATGAAAAAACCTTCAAGAAGAATAGCAAAATTTGTTTCTACTACTCTTTTAGAACATCCCATTACCTTTTACACATAATATGCGCACTAGACACCAAATGGTTGAAAACAAAGTAAATAGGATAAAGCTGTCTCACCAAAATATATATGAAATTTTGGAGGGCATATCCTTTTTGTCTCTATACATTCATACTTGCTGTTAGGGATGTCAATGGATGAGTTTACCCGAACCGATCCAGATTCGCTCAAAACCCATTAAATTTTAAAGCAACGGTTCTGGTTTCGGTTCTGATTCCAGACCCGCATTAGACCCGGACCGTTTAGATCCATAGTTTGATGGTCCGGTCCAGTCCGGATCCGGTTCTAGAATCAGAACCAATACCGGTTCTGGTCCGAGTAAAATTCATCTACTGACAAGCCTAAGTTTTCTACTAACAAGCCTAAGTTTAAATAGGTTTGTCAATGAGCTAGTTTTATCCATATTGATTTGAAATCACTCACGGCCCATTAAATTATAAAGCAACGACTTCGGTTTTAGTTCTGGTTCTGGTCCGGTTCTGGTTCCAGACCAGTTCAGATCCGGATAGCTTAAGACCCATATTAAAATATGGGTATTTAAAATTATTTTCTGGTTCTGTTGTCTAGCACCAATAGAGTAATAATTCATTTTAACGTATTTAAAATTATTTTCTATTTTATTTTTTAAACAAAATATTAAAATATATTCCGTATAGATTTATATATATGATAGTTTGATTTTTTTCTCCATATTTCGTAAACGATAATATAATTGAAATTTATTTTGATTATTTATTCTTTTTCTTCTTAAGTATACCATATATTTTTGGATTTTATACACATATATTTTCTTATTACTTAACTAATTTTCCTTATTAATCGCCACTATGAGTCAATGATCATTGATGTTGCATGATTTTTGTGGTAAAATAATTTTTTTTCTCATATATGTTTGTCCACAAACGTGTATATATTTTTACTACATTAACAAAAAAAAAAACGTGTAGTTACATATAAAATTCCAAACCCTTATTATATTTTTGTAATTATTGCATTCATGTTGATATTTTTGTTTCATTACATTATAAATAATTCCCAACAAATCCAACATAATTCTTGGTTTCATTTCATTACTATATTTTTGTTTCATTGCATTCATAATTCATATAAAATTATCTACAATACATCACAAAATACAAACAAATCCAACATAATTCATAATTTCACATAATTCATATAAAATTTAGGCGAAAAATACATCACAAAATACAAACAAATCCAACATAATTCATAATTTCACATAATTCATATAAAATTAAGGAATCCAACATTTTACATAATTTCTCTCAAAATGAACATGGAAACTTAGTTGTGCAACTTAGACATCTTGTTTCACCCTCTCCAAAATAGTCTTCCAAATTGCTAAAATAAATATTCAAAAATCAATTATAAACAAACAAACATCTTATGACATGAATAATGGAATTCCAATTGTAAAATGTAAGTTACCGCTTAGAATTGTGTTTTGTATAAATCTTCTAAAATTATTTTCTTCTCCGTCGTCAAACCCGAAATATAGAAACAAATAATTCAATTAAATTATTAAAATTGAAACATAACTCTCTCTCGTGTCGAAAAAACAAACAAAGTCGAGAATGTCACGTTTTGCCTAGTTTTCGGTCATTTTCACATGTCTTGATCGATCGGAGAAACAAAGTTGAGAATTTCATGTAAAACTAAGATTCCGATCGATCAAGGCAAGTCTCCGATCGACATGGCATCTCTCCGTCGACGAACTCTCTCTTCGATCGGAGACATAAATCACATTTTTACTTAAATTCAAGTTTTCGTAATGAATAACTTACCTTTTGAGAAAATTTATGTGCTTCAATTCTCTTCTTCTCTCTCGATCGAAAAGCTAGAGTTTCTTCTCTACAAATTCAAATTTTTCTTCTCTCTCTCCTAAAAACAAACTTTCTTTGATAATGAAGAAAATCGATGTGTACCTTGTAAAAGGAATCCAATAAAACAAATATTAGGTTGGGTATAGGTTGTCTCCACCGAGACTTCTCTCGTATAAAGACCGCAAATGACAAAAAATGGCCTCTCACATCACACTTTTACTTTTACAAGTTTCAAACAAAATTCTCAAACAAACATAATATGACAAAGCTCGCAAACTCGATTTTCAAACCAAATTTTCAAACTTTTGATTCAAAATATAGTTTTTAATAGGTTGGGTATAGGTTGTAGTGAATTTTAAAAATGGGTATGAGTCTATGAGTTGTATATATATTATGAAAAGCCTATATATATATATATATATATATATATATATATATATATATATATATATATATATATATATATATATATATATATATATATAGGGTTGGGTTCCGTAGTACTCGGTCCCCGATAATATGTAATACTCAATCTAGACCCACATTTCAACACGTGGACGCACCAAAATTTGACACGTGACAACCCATTTTCGCTTAGGGCAAATGGGAAGGCACCCGGACGCTGGGTGCCCGGCCACTGGTAGGGGAGTCCATGACGCTGGGTCTCCGCGAGCGCTGAGTTTGGGGAGAGGCACAACAAAACACAGATAATGCATACAGAATAACATAACAATGCATTTAAAATAACATAACAATGCATCGCATACAACCGGCGTTGGGTGCGAGCCTACGCTGGGTAGGGACGCTAGGTGGGCTCCGACGCTGGGTAGGGGCGTTGGGTGCACGCTAGCGTTGGGTATGGACGCGGGTTTGGAAAGAGCCACAACAAAACACAAAAAATGCATATGAAACTGCATTCACTTGAACATAAAATTGCATCGCGTCCAACCGGCGCTGGGTGCAAGCAAGCGAGCGTTGGGAGTGTGTTTCCAGCATGCATTAAATTCGAAACTCGTATGTATTTTTATGTTCAAGTGAATGCATTTTTGTGTTGATTTAAATGCATAGTTGAGTTCAACTCTATGCATGCTTTGTTTTCGAAATCACATAACATATCAAATTACTAATCTACTCTTACTGTAGCGAAATTAATGAAAATAAACTTAAAAATCCGAAAAATTGTTGGATTTGTAAACGAAAGCGCTTTGGTTGAGCTTGTATACAATGTTTCTGTTACCACTATTACAATCTCCTATCCGATTTGAATACTTGATTGCATATATCGTGTCCCTTATCTCATATACAAGTTAGATCATACGATTGTGTAGAAGATCACGTAAGTCCGTATGATTGGTCAAGCTTAATGAGATATAAAAGTTTCACGGTGAGACGACTTAAGGACGAGTTGTCGGTTTAGCCGCAGATAGATAAGAAGTGACTTGACTTAGTTACTTGTCATGCCGGTGCGCCTCGACGTATTGAAGGATCACGATGAGATGTGTTCTTCTTTTCGACCGTCGTGAAGAACCAAGATCTCGGTGACTTACGATGATCTAAACCTCGATAAGGTATTAGGTGAGTATGAGTTGTCGACCATCACTTGACTTGTTATGAGTGAGGGTTATATGTTCTAACCCAAGATTCTCCGCATCTTGGGTGGTGGCGTCTTGTATGTCACGCTAGTTATCTCATCGAGTCACCGTATCCGCTAGGATGATGACGTCCCTTAAGGAGCTCAAAGGTTTATTGTACTAAACCCCGCAGTTGAGTTAGCTCAAGTACAATAATAAGGTTGAGTGGTACTACTTAAGGAAATAAAGTTATTAATCGTTTTAAGCGAATGATTGCTATAAATGATTAATGGACGCCATATATCTTAAATACGGGATTCGTAATGTCTAAGTGCAAGCCCGACTCAACTTCGGTAATAAAGGGTAAGTCAACATTCTTTCTCTAGTGGCATGATCGAATGTTTATAAATTAATTTATGTTCGGGTGAACATAAGATAATTAATTTATTTGAGGCCCATCTTTATTCCTTGCATTTGATCCTGGGCCCATCCAGCCCGTAGTAATCGAGGAAAATCGGCGCCCCTATTGCTCAATTGGCAAGATTTTATTCTCTTTATCCATAAGGATATAATTATATTTATGGTATATGCATAGATCCTTTCCATATAAGATTATGGTAATAATCTTGAGAGTATGGAAATAATCCTAAGAGTATGGAAATAATCCTAAGAGTATGGTAATATTCCATATAGGATTATGGTAATATTCCATATAGGATTAAGGTAGTGCATTATAAATATAAGGTATGAGATAATGTCTAGGTTAATGCTCATATTGCAAGCACAATTTCGGCCATCACATATTGAGATTCTCGAAAATTGTGAAGAGCTCGGGTGATTTTCCGGTGCATTCTCCATAGATCGTCCTCACTCGACGTTGGAGTTTGGGTATCCGGGATACAGTCCAGAAGGTCAAAGCACGAGTCTCGATCGTTCAATCCGTTCATCCCGTTCGACCCACCTCGACAGATCCAAAGGTAAACACGTGAAAACCCCTACGTGTTGCGATTTAATTATATAGACGCATGCTAGGTTTATAATCAATGTATGGTGAATTAAACACCCAAGATGGATCCTCGGGGCGAGGGTGAACATACGTTTTCCCTACAAAAATCTCCACCATAGGATTTATGAGATGAATGAATGAGATTGAGTACTACATACTACCCCAGGCTCGAGAAATATTTGATCCCTCGTCTCTCTCTCTCTCTCTATATATATATATATATATAATTTAAGGTTATTTTTTTAATTATGGATCAACTTAAGATAAAATTTTAATAAATACGTCTCTCCTACATAAATAAATAACTACTTGGATTTTGTAGTGAGATTCTGAAATATGTATACGTGCGATTTTACTAAAATACATAATATTATCATATTTTAAATAACTTAAAAGTTATATATTCATTTTTAATACCTATTCCTTTCTTTAACACATTTTGCTTATATATATATATATATATAAGTCAACACAATATATTTTTATTTGTATTCTTTATTTATCTCATATATATCATACTCCCTCCGAATTTTTAGAGTTGGCCTCTTTGCCAAAAATGTCTGAATTTTTACAGTTGACCCATTACCCAAAATGGTTAAAGCCAGCCCAATTAGTGTATCCCTTATTAGGGATTAGTTTAATTAAAAAACCCTAATGCTGCTCAAGTGTTGCGTTCTTTCTCTGGCTCCCTATTGCGCCGCAATACTCATTTCCTCCTTGGCCTCTTTCTCTTCCATGGCTCGATCTCACTCCACCTGCAACCCTATGCCGCCAGCCATGTTACCCCCCTCTATCGCCGGCGACACCCAAAATTCCCCTTTCCCCTATGATATGCTTCATGATCTATGTCAAAAAACCCTAGATGAAGCATATTTCCAAGGTCAGGCCCTAAGATCTTGCATCTTCGACTGCTACTCAGCCTTGAATAAAAATCTCTGTGGTGATTCCATGGCTGAAACCCTCATCCCCGATACCTACTCAGTTCTTGACAAGTCGGGAGGCTATGAAACACTCCTCCCCGATTTGTTACTTGACGAATCCGTCGTGCCGGAAACTGAATTCGAAGATGCATTTCTTGGGGTCGAATCGATGGTAGAGGAAACCCTTCTCCCAGAATCAGTTTGGGCACAGGCTTTTGTGCCAGATACTCAAATCAAAGAGGAGGTTTTCAGCCATTGCTTGAGGGGGACACGGAAGAGGAAGTCTCCCAGCGATGTAGAGGGCGCGGCGACGGCGGGGCAGGCGTCGGCGATGGCGGCGGAGAAGATCAAACGCGATTAAAAATTCGAGAATGAGCGGATGAAATGTTGCTCATTTTGGTGCCTGCAACCGCCTCTTGGTGAGATCTTTCCCTATAGTTCTTTGGGTACTGAAATCTTGCTCATTATTGTGTCTTTGGTGTGTGGGAAATTGATTTGGAATCTTGAAATGATGACAACTTTTACACACCATGTTATGTTAAGTTGTAATGCATCATTGATTTGCCAAAAATATCATTGAGATGCATACTTAGTTCTACACACTTAGATTACATTAGCATCATGTTCAAGTTGTTCTAATCTGCCAAAAAAGTTTACATCAAAACATATGCAAAATGTTTTGTTATGCAAACTGATCCCATATCCTTGACTCCAGCTTCACTCTTCTTCAACTTCTGTCAAGTTTATTCTTAGGTTCTTACTGAGCACCTCCACCACATCCTTCAATCCAGACTCTAGCAGATGAAGTAGGCATTCTTTACCTAATTGTTTTGACACATAAAGGTTGAGGGGTATCTGCCCTTATCATTGCATCTTTTCCCAATTGAGGAAGTTTATACCGATTATATCCCCTAACCACCAGTACCTCTACCATAACACTTTGTAGAGTTAGGAAAACATTATTCACTTGTTGGTTGTTAGCTCCTCATATGATCTCTCCACACTTTCACTAAATCTACCACGTGTGACATACTTTTGATATTGAAGAGTTGAATTGCAGCAAACCAACCCAAATCAAGCACATTAAGGTCCGTGAATTGGGTGGTTCTTGACAGTGTAAATGTGAGACCTCCATCAATGGATGCCTCTAAATAAGGGTCATTATCTTTATATGGGTCTTGCATTATCTTGTCAGATTCTTACATGTTGCCCATTCACCGCCACTTCTTTTTTATTGCAGGGATAATCTGCAATAAGAGAGTAGGCATAAACATACATAAACAAACTGATTTCTCATTAAATGAAAATGTTAACTGAATTTGCTTACATGATAAGTTACAGATCATAACAATCATATTGACTAGCTAATGAAACACCTAAACACATTGAGTGACACAAATCACAAAATTCACCCTTATCTACCCATACCTTGTTGATAATGCAATCTCTTATAACATCTCTGGTTATGGACTCAATTGCTTTGGTCTCCATTGTTCCAGATGGTCTATTCTTGCTTGATCTTTTGGCTGGTTCCTCATATGCGAATGGAAAGATGCCTATTTTCCCATCAAACAAAACAGTTTCATCTGCACCAAATATTGGTCTACAAACAGCACACATAAACATCACCTTTGTGATGAATTTCTTACTCTTGCATGATCTGTGTGGGTCAATCTCATCAGAGTTAGATAGTACCTTTGCATCTCTTTGTCATATAAAACCATTTCTCATCAATATGCATCAGACATGCATACTCTTAAACTTCAATGTGTTCATCAAAGTGTCTAGTTCTAGTGCTTCAAGAGAATTGTACCTTAGCATCTTGTTAGCATCCGTCAAATCCGGACGAAGAGGGCTAGTGTGTGTTCGATCACCACCTTTTACCCATTTTCCCACGCTTGATTGGTGCGACTTTACACCAAATGCTAAGCTTCGTTGTGTTGTTCTTGATGCAGATCCAAGCTTTTGATGAGCTCTAGATCAATATGAACTCTTTCGCACGCTTGTTTTCTTTCCATTCTTCAATGCTATCACTTCACCTTGTTGTTTTTGTTTCATTGCTCCATTTCAAACCGAGAGATGGTCCTCTTCAAGAATTGAAGAAGATGATGACTTATTCCCTTTGCCCTTGGCCATTTTGTCGTTAATCGTCGCTTTCAAGGAGGAATTGGACAACATGATTTTCTCTTCCTCTGAAAACTCCTTTCTTCTCACCATTTTGGAAGCATTTATGGATGTAATGAATGTGCAGATGAAATGAGATGTTAAACACATATTTATTCCTTTGTAATGGATATTACCGGAAAATTTGAAAATTTCATTTGTAAATTTAGTGTTTGAAATTTTCAGTTTGTAAACTAGTTTATTGTTTGAAAATGAGTTATGTTGACTCTTTGTTAATTAATTCACTAAATATGCTTTCCTTGTTAAATAAAGCATTTCTTAATTTGCGTGTAATAAAGTTGGGTGCCAACTCTAAAAATCCGGAGGAGTAAATGAGTGAGTACCAATCCTTTAATATATAATTCTTATGTAAATATTGATTTGTTTTGTACAATTTGTTACAAAATATATATATGATTGTATTATTAAGTAATTGTAATATTCTAACAAATATCATTTGTGAGTTTCTCATTTTATATAAATATATATAAAAGTGATTAATAACCTAAATTGACTTTTGATTAAGCTTGATCTGGATCTCACTATGATATACACATCATAATTATATATTTATATTTTTCATATAACATATCTTTTCATCATTTTATATATATTAATTTAGTTTCAATGACATATTAGTTAAATTTCAAAATTCAATACTTCAATAAAATAATAAAAATAAATTTATAAAAATTAATTATTAAAATTATATGTCTAAAATTATCATTAATAATTCAAAGAAAATGACAAAATAAGAAAGGTAAAAATACAATTCATATGTACATATTATACAAATCTTACATATTTAAATATATATATATATATATATATATATATATATATCATATAATTCATTTCAAACTCTTAACGTTCATAACTTGTTAAGGCTCTCATCACAATCTTTAATTCAATATGCATATTGCATATATTTTTATTAATGGAATTAATGAAATTTATTTTGACTTTAAACTTTGTATAAAATTGTGACTTTATTTTTCTCATTAATTTACAAAATTGCCATCTAAATCAATTTGAAATTGTTTTCAAATTGAAGATTTGACACCTTTTCTGTGAAAAAAATAATACAATAATTCAGACTCGACACCTTTTCTGTGAAAAAATAATACAATAATTAAGACTTGACACCATTTATTTGGAAAAATGTTCGACCAATTATGGAGATATAATTTAGGCATGCTATGACAATTACTATCAATTAACCCCGAGATGGGCAGCAACATCTACAATTAGGTATAAAGAAACAAAATATAATCGAACTTGTGATCGTATTTTTTCTTAAAAAAAGGCGAACAATAATAATAATATCGCGCCAGGTAGGGGTCGAACCTACGACTTTCTGCTTAGGAAACAGACGCTCTATCCACTGAGCTACAGGCGCTGGTAATATTATTAGTAATTCATAAATTAAACGTATCTATTCTCTTTGTCCTCGATGCCTTTTCAATTAACGGTCGCTGTAGACTTTCTCATTAAAAAATATACCTAAATAGGCGTTTTATCCCAAAATTACTCGTGCATAAATGCACGTGTACTAGTCTATACGTAACATCATTGTGTAACAAGTCCAAAGTTTTGAAATGGAGACAATAGGCGTTTTATACCAACTCACCACTGAAAGAAAGTTCATCAAATTTGGATGACAAAGGAACCAGAAGATCTCATCTAGGTAGTTCTTCAACAACTAAGACAGCTCTGAGTCCAACAGTCTATATACATAAATATTTACATTAAAAAATAAATTCAGACAGAAACTACATCCTTCAAACAGCAGTGATGCTATCACAATGTTTTACCTAATAGGGAGACTCCTTAACCTTTGAAATGGACAATGATCCTGTAAGAACAGCATGTACCATGGTTGCTCGTAGATAAACATGATTCAAATCTTCAAATATATGGTAATATCATCTCCCATATGCAGAAAAAATTGTTGATACTCTGCCTTAGTAGGCGAATTCTGTTCGTTCCTATCAAAATATGCTGCTGAGAAATCCCCTACAAGGCATCAGATGCAAAATTATAAATGGATGATGTGATGATCACTGGATATCCTTACCATATTCCTGTTGATTCTTTGGCTTTATCTCTGCAAGTAAATATGGTTAGAAATGATCAGTAACAGCTGAACATATGCTCGCATTCAATCATAAAAAACAGAAGTTAAGAGTTACCTGACTTTTCCTTCAAAGGCATCATAATCTCTTCACCACTTGGCCTTTTCTCGAATTTTGACAACAGTTAGTATTTCTCCTTCTTGGGAATTTCATCAACCCTCTTGTACAACTGGTATTCGTACGGGTAAGACATTCTGATAACACGAGTCTCTTTGTAAGGTTGGTTGTCCAAGAACCATGATGTCTAATATCATTCAGAGAGGGCATATAGGGAAGTAACGACCTCACCTGAGGGCACCCATGATAGGATATGGGTTCCGTAATAATACAGTAACCGGAAGACGTAGCATATCTCAAATGAAGCAGCATATTTTAACTTTTCCTCCCGGCCCATAGTCTGCATAGATCATAAATAAGAATTTCAAGAGAGCTTGTTGATTATGTAATTCACGTCTAAAGATGACCGGTTACTTACTTGCATGATGCCACTTGAACCTGGTACGTCCTAAAAATTCAAAAATGCAATTATATCAGCTATTCCTGTTGGACAATTAACACAAACATAATCACAGATATTGGCAAAAAAATATTTAAGAAGTTGATATCAGTTCTTGTGAGGGAAACATTTATGACCATAGAAAATGAAGAGAAACTTCTTTGACAGTACCCTGAATCACATGGCAAAGTAACCTGTGATAGGAGCTTCATCTTCCTTTTAGAAGTCTTTACCTTTATGGAAGCTATTATTTACCTGAAGTTCAGGGATTTTGAAGTGGAAAGACCTCTAAAACCTTCTCAATTTTCTCCAACGCATCTGGCAATTTAGAAGCACAAGTTCAGAGCAAATTCAGGTTTGATCTAAGAAACCAACCTTGAGCTTAGGGTTGACAAGAATGACTGATCGATGAGCAGCAGCATCAGTCATAGATTTCAGGTCCTGCATTTTTATGAGCCCAAGCCCTCGTAAATTACAGTTTTTGCATCTCCATAAGGTGTGCTTCAGGAAGCAAAACACGAATTTTCTCAAATTACTTACACCAATAATACAGTTTCCTACTGCATTTTATGGAGCCACTAAGATATAGATGGCATCTTGCTCCTCAACCTCTTTGGCACCTGTAGATCATTTCGATATTTTTTTTGTGGTATTGATAGTGCAGGAACAATGTCTATGGGGCCATTGCCAGAACCATAGCCGTTTGTGAAAAGTGCATAGTGAGAATATTTACCTCCTTTAAAGGGTCAAGCTGTTAGTGAGAAGAAATATTCAACATTTAATAACATTAACACAGATTATGAGTGCTAAATCGATCGTTGAAAGGCTAAGGCTAAACTATAGGTGCAAGTATAAAATTGATAAATTCATCACCTATAGAACCTATATTGACAAAGGTTCCCATAGCACCATCATCACTCCAATCCATGAACTCCAAAATCTTCAAAGTTGCAGTGGCATTCCAGCTAATGTTCCTTCTCCCATAGACCCTTGCACAGAGACCTACAAGAACTAGAAGACTGATACATGCAAACTGTTCTGATTTAAGCAAATCAATTGAATAAAGCTTGTGAGAACCTTGACACGCTTTCCATCATCCGCAAAGGAAAGAGCAAGAATACAGACCAGCTCCATTAGAGTACCTATTCGATAGACATCCTGAGCAAAAACTCATTCACTTCAAAAATATTAAGAAGGATGGAAGAAGAACCATTTCTGGATTCAGCTCTGGGATACTGATTTCCACCTTTAGTTTAAAATGGTGAAGTCATTATTCATTATTATTGGATGAATTTTCAGATGCAAAAATTAAGGACAGTAAAGTTCCACTATCTCTTTGAAAATAAGTTCTCCAATAAGAACTCGCATACATAGATTTGATACGTACAAGTATCAGCTAGGTCGGTACCAGCTAATGTATGTATATTCAACCCAAGTATTGATCAAGAGATATATTCATTGTGAGAAACAAAAAACTTATTCAATCACTTCAACATTCATCAACCATCTCTTAACAAATAAATACGTTTGCTACTAACAATACATACAAACATTCATAATCTGTTGAGTAACGCACTGAACACGTAATTATGAAAAAAGAAAGAACACGTAACAAACAGCCTAGATGCTGATGCAAATCGAAACATAAGAAGATATAAGACCTTCAATCTAGTTTTTCCATCTGCTATTGCTTGTTTGGTTGCTTGCAACACATCCTCGTAGAAATATTGTCTGATTTCTCTAGAATGAGGAATGTTATTCAGTCTTGTCGGTATTCCTCTCCAATTATTCTGCAGATTATAATGGCCAAAATTGGACCTAAAACTATTAGCTATTCAGTTACACAATGCTGTCACATTCGGAAACAATAAAATATGTGTACGAAGGTTTTGTTGAAATAACCTTTCTATGGACAACTTATCCAATTGGTTCTCATTTCTGATCAATTCACCTAGAAACAAGGAAGATAAATTCATTTAGTCAAACCAGTTACACGAAACTACATAAACAATAAATTTTAGCTCAATTAGGGATGTGGTTCGGGAAAAGGTAAATAAGATAGAACAAACCATGAATATAAGTGGAACTAAAATTCAAGCGATCCTACAAAATTGAAAAGCGTGAATATAAGTGGATCTAAGGAGCCAGTATGGCTCAAAACTACCTCATGGATCTAGATGTGGTATCTCGTTTGCCCAAAAGTATCATAGTGTCTTGTGATAACTCGGATAAAGTAGCAAACTTGAAGGACCCACGGATCCACAAGGCAACAAAACACATAGAAAAAAAAGACACCATACGGAAATCGTTATACAATGAGACATGCCGATTGAGAAGATTGGTATTGCGGATAACCTAGTGACCCATTCACATCTGTCTTAAAAGTCTACGACAAACATGTTGGAGGACTTGGATTATGAAGATGGTCCCCACTTAGAAAGGAAACTTTTGTATAAGTGAGAAGCAAAGTAATGATGTTGTTTGTAATAGCTAGTATAGAGACATATTATATACTAAAAGTTTGCTTTAGTATAAATGAGAGATTATTGGATTAGATAACGAAAGCAGAATGATTGAAATTCAGATACAATCGAGATTGAGCCATAGGGCCTAGGGGTCCATGGCCCCCAACTTTTGTAAAACAATGTATATATTTGATATGTAAGAGAATATTAAAAGGTTTGTCTAGCTCGATGGGTAGGATTTTCTTCAAAATTTGGGGAGCGGGTTCAAGCTCCTGGCAATCCACTTTTTTTTTTTTTTCCTTCTTTTTTTTCCTATCTCTCTTTTTTTTTTCTCTCTTTCCTTCTTTTTTATTTTCCTTCTCCGTTTCTTTCTTTTTTCTTTGTGTTTTCTCCCTCTCCCTCTATTCTAATTCTTCTCTTTTTTTTTGGATCTTTTTTCCTTTTTTCTTTCATATATAATTTGTTTTATGTTGATATGTATGCAAATAAAAACATTATGTGAATTAATTCTTAACTAAACATGTGTGCTCCCTATAAATATTTAACATTTAATGACTAAATCTATTATAGTCTAATGTATTAGGATTTTTATCTCCCATTTAAGAGATCTTGGTTCGATTCTTTTTAGTTACATATTTTCTATTTTCTATACTTATTTTCTTTTATTTCTTTTTTCTTTCTTTTTCTTTCCTTTATCTTTTTACTATAATTTGTTTTATGTTGATAAAATGCTATTTCTTTTCTTCTTCTATAATTTATTTTATATTGATAAAATAAAATGTATATGCAAATAATAAAGTTTTATATGTGAATTAATATTACCAATCAAATTTCTAAAAGGATTATAATAAACTCATTATATTATTAAATTATTATTATTTTATAATTTTATTTTATTACCTTTAAAATTATAATTAATTGGGCCCCCAGAAAAAAATTCATGGCTTCTTCACTGTATACAATGTTTCCTACTACCACGATTACAATCTCTTATCTGAATTATTTACTTGATTGCACATGTATGTACCTTTATCTCATACAGAAATTAGATCATACAGTGTGTAGGAGATTATAGAAGTCTGTATGATTGGTCAAGCTTATTGAGATATAAAAAGGATCATAGCTGAGAGAACTTGAGGATGAGTTGTCAGTATAGGTTGCGGTATAGATAAGAAGTGACTTGACTTGGTTGTTTGTCTATGTTGGTACGTCTCTGACGTATTGATGGATCACAGTGAGATGAGTTCTTCTATCTGACCGTCGTGAAAAACCTATATATCGTTGACTTTACGTTGATCTAAACTTCAATAAGGTTTTAAGTGAGTATGAGTTGCTGACCATCATTTTGACTTGTTATGGATGATGGTTACATGAGATAATCCAATATTCTCCGCATCTTGGGTGGTGACAGTGCTTGTATGTCATGATAGTAACATGTATCGAGTCACCATATCCGTTTAAGATGATGAACTCCCCTTAAGGAGCTTAAAATATTTATTTTACTAAACCCTGCAGGTTGAGTTTAGCTCAAGCACAATAATAAGGTTGAGTGATACTACTTAAAGAATTAAGAGATTAATTATTTTAAGCAGTCACGACGCTATAAATAATTAATGGACGTACGATATCTTAAAACGGAGATTCGTAAAATCTAAGTACAAGTCCGACTCAACTTCGGTAATAAAGAGGTAAGTCATTATTTATTCTCTAGTGGTATGAATGATCTTTTATGAATTAATTTATGTTTTAGGTTGAACATAAGATAATTAATTCATTTGAGGCTCATCTTTATTCCTTACATTTGATCCATGGGCTGGACCATCAAGGCCTTTGCTGCTGGATAAATTCGTCCACTTCCTATATAGTCCCAAGGGACTCTATTCTGATTCTCCTATATCTAGATTTATTATATCTGATATCATTAGATATCAAAGGATATTATTCATGATATGGTGTATCTTTAAAGATAAGATTGTATTTATTAGATATGTAGAGATCATATCATATTAGGATTCTAGGGTTACATTATAAATACAAGGTGAGAGAAAATCAGAGGTAATCCCTAATCAATGTGATTTTTTAAAATTGCAAGTGGAGAAAGAAGACGAATTTTTGCATTACTCTCCATAGATCACTCTCACTAAGCATTGGAGTTTTGACAAACGTGATACAATCCAGAAGATCAAAGCACGAGTCTTGATCATCTTTTATCCGACAAATTCACAGGTAAATACAAGAAAACACCAACGTGTTTCAATTAATTATATAGGTGCATGCTAGGTATATAATCAATGTATGATGAATTAAACATCCAAGATAGATCATCGAGAGATGATAAAATCAGATTTTCGTACATTATCGAGTCACCGTATCCGTTTAGGATGATGATGTCCCCTTAAGGAGCTCAAAATATTTATTGTACTAAACCCTGCAGGTTGAGTTAGCTCAAGTACAATAATAAGATTGAGTGGTACTACTTAAGGAATTAAAGAGATTAATTATTTTAAGCAGTCATAACGCTATAAATAATTAATGGACATGCAATATCTTAAATACGGGGATTCGTGAAGTCTAAGTGCAAGCCAAATTCAATTTAATAAAGGGGTAAGTAAGCATTTATTCTCTAGTGGCATGAATGAATGTTTATAAATTAATTTATGTTCTGAGCTGAACATAAAATAATTAATTCATTTGAGGCTCATCTTTATTCCTTGCATTTGATCCCTACTGGCCCATCAAAGCCTGATGCTACTGATAATTTCACCCATTCCATGATAGAGTCCCACTGGGACTCTGTTTTGATTATTCTATATCTGGATAGATTATATCCGATATAATTAGATATCAAATGTGTTATTCTAGATATGGTGTATCTTAAAAGATAAGATTGTATTTATTAGATCTGCAGAGATAATTTCCTATTGGGATTCTAGGGATGCATTATAAATACAAGGTGAGATAAAATTAGAAATAATTATTCCATAATAGAGATTTTCAAAAATCTCAGTGTTGTGGAAGAAGGCGAAATTTAGCAGTATTCTCCATAGATTGCTCTCACTCAACATTGAATTTTTGGTAGACGGGATACAGTCCAGAAGATCAAAACACGAATCTTGATCATCCTTTATCCGATAAATTCGCAGGTAAACACGAAAAAACCCCAACGTGTTGTAATTAATTATATATGTGCATGCTATGTATATAATCAATGTATGGTGAATTAAACATCCAACATAGATCATCGGGAGAGAGTAAAAGAAGATTTTCCTACAGGGAGCAAGGCCGGGACTAGAAGAGTGAGTAGTGGAAGGAGCTAGGATAGAGGTTGGAGCCATGGATGAACCAACACCTCCGGAAGGTAGGAATGCGATTGACGATACATGCAGGAGATTAGATCCATTTGCAAAACATATCCGAAAAATACGAAGAAATAAGACATTTAACAAAAAAAATTATATATATATATAAAGAAAAGCCTCCTACACTTCAGATGAGTTACCCATATCATCACCCACCGGATCCGGGAAATAAGTCATAATAGATCAAGGTGTTCTCATCACGGGTGACTTTAGCCATCGTGCCATGATCATGAACAAAGTTGCGGTGGATCTCTATAAGGATCGCCATGTCATCTCGGGCAATGCCGCTAGGCCGTGTGTTTTAACACGAAGAGGCCGAGCATGAAGGCGCCTCACCGAAAGGCCGACTTCACCTCCCAACGGAGCAACAAAAAGTATTGGTGAAACCGCCTTTATCTAAGTATGAGTCTTTTCCATATAGATGCACAGGACTTGAGGGTTTCTCAGTAAAATAGTAGGATAAACCACGAGTAGGGATGTCAATATGGGTCGAAGCCCACGGGCTGGCCCGAATAGCCCGATAAAATTAGAGGGTTAGGGTTGGATTTTTATAACCCAAAAACGCCAACCCGAATAGCCCGAACCGAATAGCCCGACAACCCGAGTGGGTTAGCCCGAACCCGAGCGGGTTGGCCCGATTAACATTCCTACAACTATACAAGAAATTATAGAAGATATTCATAGTGTTGTTAAAAGTTAAAAAAATAGTGAATTAGCTATTATGGAATATGAATATTCAGATATATTAAAAATAATTTAGTTGTGAGCATTATTTTCTAATTTTGATATTGTAATATATTTTAAATAGTATTATATTGAATTAACTTATTAAAAATTTCTAGATATTAGTTTTAATTTCGCTATAATTGTATTATATTATTAGAGATCATTTAGTTACATGGAATGCGGACATTAAAGCATATTAGAAAAAAGAATTTAATTATGAGCACTATTTTTAATTTTTATTGTTTGCTATTCAAAGTTAGTATAATAAGATTAAAAAAGAACTTGTGGAATGTATTATATTTATTTTCAATTATTTGTTTTTACTCCAACGCTTAATATAAAATATTTGATATATAGATATATATATATATATATATATATATTTAAGCTTCGCCCGATGGGTTAGCCCAAACCCGAGAGTTTAGGGTTAGGGTTGAGTTTTTCTAACCCGAAAAAATGTTAACCCGAATAGCCCGAACCGAATAGCCCGACAACCCGAGTGGGTTAGCCCGAACCCGAGCGGGTTGGCCCGATTGACATCCCTAACCACGAGCATTGGCATCGTGGGTAAAGAAGAAAATCTTAGCAGTATCAAAAATACCATGTTCCCTAAGAATAATGTGGAAGAAAATGGCTTTACGAATGGAAAATGTTTACAGTTGATTCAAAGGCAGCTATAAGGTGGATGTTCGATAGGAAAGGACATATGGGAAAACAAAGTCCACCTACCGTAAGGTCATGGTTGGTGGATCGAGGCCGAGGACCGTCATATGGGAGTAGTAGAAAAGCAAAGTTAAAGGGTGCTTGAAGAAGGTTCATGGTTCATCAAATTTCTTGCCATGTACGAAAGAATGTTTGAATTTTTGTTTTCGATAGCCATGAGGAAGAATGTTATGGAAGAAGAAAGCCTCTAACTACTTCTAAAAAGACAATAGTAGGGAAAGACTCGAAAAGTACTTGGAGGATAAGCGAGGGCTTTCAATACATGTATGAAGTAGGTCTTGTGCTAGAATGAGAATGTGTCAAGTGAGAATGTCGGAATAGAAGAAGAAAAAGAAATAAGAAAATGAAATATTCTTTACATGAAATTCCTTAGGAAAATGAGGTCCATATTTAAGGAGGTTGAATGTCGTTAAAATAAAAGGACATGATTAAAAGGAAATTTGAAAGTTGAAGCGAAAAAATAGGTATGCATCCACTTTCGTGAAAAAGTGCAAAAGTATGTCATGACATTAATGTGGGAGTGATGACATTAAATCGCCGTAGATCCGTCATGATAGATCCGGTTAGAAGATATCGATCATACGAGATGTGGTTAAGAGAGATCCGATTAGAAGAGATCGATCGTAAGAGATTTGGTCGTATGAGATCCGGTTATCTCGGATATGAAAGATCGACCATAAGAGATTTGGGGATGAGAGACCGGTAAGTACATGTGTCCTAGGTATGGTTATCAATTTTTTTGACAAATCCGAACTTTATAGGTTTTATTTCTAGACCAAGTTTGGTTGGATTCTTGAAGGAGAATTGATCAACTCCAATAGAAAACTTTTTGTAGATAAGATCTCTTGGAGTTGGGGGGAGCAGTTGATAGGGAATAAAATATAATATATGACTCATCATAAGATAAGCCTATGTTGCTTTATACCCTATTAAGTACAAAAGTGTCAAGTCAGCGAGATTACTACAGGATGAGCCAAAAAGCTTATATGCATAGGCCCAAGTCTAGATCTCTGATAATGAAATAGTAGTGTAAAAGGAGTCAGTCTTGTGAAGACATATGTCTCTTCATAAGAGACCTGGTGCGAGAAGTGCAGCGTAGATCTCGCAAGATCTGTCTATTTCCTATTCCCAAAAGGATTGGGAATGAGTCTGATTAAAACCATTTCTACATCTATAAATATATCTATCTTGAAGGTATCGGGTACGTAATCTTAAGCATTCAATAAGCCTTAAACACAATATATTACTGACTTGAGCGTCGGAGTGTCTACTTCAGAAACCACTCTCCTACGTTGTTTTGCAGTTATTCTGATTTACACGTCATCCGACTATCACGACGATATTCCAATTCTTCGTTCGCAATCATTGTTTTATTATTTCCATATATACATAATAATAATAATATTATTATTATTATTATTATTATTATTATTATTATTATTATTATTATTATTAAGTTGAATCTATCAATAACAATACAATAAAATCGTACAAATCATTTAATGTATAAAATTAATCAAAATGTACTCATATTTAAATATAAAATTATTCATGATGCATAACACACCTCACAAAAAGAAAATGTCAAAATAAAAATTTAGGTATGTTTTAGATAGAAAGTAGGTGGAAAAAATACCGAAAATCGGTATACCGAACTTCATCAGATCGAAAAATATCGAAAATATCGAATTTTCGATGCACGGTATGATGCCGCATCGTTAATTTTTCAATTTTTAGATACCGCGATATAACGATATATCTTGACAAGCGGTATATACAAAAAATTTCGATATATCGCTTATTGGTACATACCGGTATATCGGTATATATCGGTACATCGGTATATATCGAAAAATTCATTATGAATTCGGTATACCGAAGTTCGATACAAGATGAATTGCATTTGGTATACCAAGTCCGGTATGGTATACCGTAAAAATCGATGCTGATAAAGTATAAAATTTTATCATACCGTAATTTTCGGTATGCCGAACGGTTCGGTACGGTATCGGCATGCATTTTTGCATACCGTAATTTTCGGTACGGTATGCGATACGACGAAAAATTTTCGATATACCGTACCGATCCACCCCTAATAGAGAGTTTGAAATTTATACTTAGCCTCGAGCATGGTTATATTTTGATCATAGAGGTGGGCTTTATTTTAAAAGATTTTTAAACTATTCACTTTCGCACACTCAACTTAGCGCACAATCACATACACTTTTCACACAATACACTTACACACATTAATACATAAAGTAAATATTATAGAATCTCGTGACGTGTGTGTGTATTATATTATATATATTCAAATAAAATTATGGTGCTTACGTTTCGTTGTGTTAAATAGACAATTCGATTTTTTCTTGTTTTAATTCTGAATGATGTATCAAACTTGGCAAAATAATTAGTTCGAAATTCTTCGTACAGATATACTCTAGTTCCAATCACGATAGTCTAAATGAATGCATATCAAATCAAGAAAAGTTATATATTCCTTTGTTACAACAACAATAATAATAATAATGATAATAATGATGATAACGGGGTGCATGCTTTAAGTTGCAAGGTACCAAAAACCATTAAATACAAATGTGTGTGATATAGTAAACTTATGTGCGGCATGCAGGTTACTTTAAAAAAATAAAAAAAAATCATAGACACAGTCGTTATTTTCGATGCATATTGGATAAATTTCATGCACAAATATTAGTTTTTTTCCCAAGCAATTCACATGGTTGATTAATGGGCAATCTACATTTTTGACATAAATTACTTCATGTCAACTTTCTTTTTCTACTTGCTTCTAGCATACATAAATGTTTCCTCTCCTAACTTATAACTAATTATTAATTGGTGACTTTTTTTCCCCTTCTTTTTAATGTTGTATAGATTAAAATTTACCACACTTTTTTCGTGTCACATATATATAGTTGACTTCTTATTTTTCATACACCAAATTTTGTGTATACTATACGGGTATTTATATGAAATACAACTTGAATACGATGATAAAAGTAATAGTAAATTGTGAATTGATGCATGAACTTTCCTTGACAACACAAATGACATTATTAAAAAATTATTGAAACGTTATATACAATTTAGATAGAATCTAGAAATTATAACATTATCAAAAGATATCAAAATTATAATAACATATGAAATTTTTAATTTTTTTTGAAAAAGAAAAGAAAAGAAAAATATATTTTGACTCGAGTTTCAATATTATTCTTATTTTTTAACATGCTTGAAAAATTGATAACAAAGAGTGTCAATTGCACAGACTATTGCATAAGAATAAGAATTTGTACGGTGTATGGTAAAGATAAGAACTATAATTATCACAATATAAAAAATATTAAGGACTAAAGAGTGAAAATCTTCGTTGGAAAACAGAAAAGAAATATAAAATAAACAAATAGCCAGTTGAGATGAAAATGAAAGTTGATCCATCTATCTATATATATATATATTTCTTTTTGGGGCTGAATCCAGCAACCGGTTGTCGGTGGGTAATTAACAACGACAAAACAGGGTAAAATTGTACAAAATAATATTAATTGCCGAATAGCCTCGGCGTTTGGAAAATTACAACTAAGCCCGTTGACAAATAAAAGCTAAATTGCATTTGGTCCTTTTCTAAAAGTTCTCGTACAAAGTAACCCTCAGGCTTTTAGAAAAAGAAAATGAAAAAGGAAATCCTCTAGAGTTTCAGTTATCAAGATGTTTTGTCTTTTTCACAATAATTACGTATGAGTTTATAATTTTCAGGGCTTAGGAGAAGAATAGTGGCGGGCTAATAATAATGACAACATGCAAAAAATGGGGAAATGTAATACATATAACACATTTAAAATTGCAAATTTGGAAAAATTGTTTGGGAACAAATTTGGAAAAATTGTTTGGGAAACTTAACGGTTGCAATTGCAGCGATTTCGTTACATGTAAAAGCAAAATAGGAAGCATGATAGATTCGGTATGATTTACAGATTATTGTATATGAATATGGAATTTATACAGCACATATCAAATATAACGTTTGCAGATTCCCATGAACTAAAAAAAAATAGAAAGCATTGATTATTATACATATTTCACCCTCGAAAAATAGAAGATTGCAATACTATATAAGCGTTTGGTTTAGTGAATGACATACATTAAGGTTGATATCATAGAGTACGTTAGGAGTATCTAATTTTATGTTCAGATTAATTGGTTTTGGTATAGAATAAATTAAAGAATTATGACAAAAATATAGCATAATACCAAAATTGTCCTTATGGTATAACAAAAATGCAAAAATCGATGATAAGAGAACCAAAATAATTATGGTGAGGATTTTTTTGACATTTTGCAATGATGATTAATAATCAACTAAAATTTGAGGTTATAAATTATCATCCAAATTAATGATTGGAGCACGAATTGAGTTATCAATTACCGGTCGAATCATTCCAACCAAATAGATGATTAAATTAAAGGGTAAATATTTAATTTAAACTATATACATGTTTTATCAAAATATCTCGAACTTTCAAAATATCAATTTAAACCTCAAACTATCATATTTGTATCAAAATGTTCTCGTATTCGTGATAGTTTGGAGTTTAAATTGATACAATATGATAGTTTAGGGTTTAAATTGATATTTTGAAAGTACATGATATTTTGATAAAACATGATAGTTTAGGGTTTAAATTGATATTTATCCTAAATTAAATTATATTATCAATCAAGTCTTTTCGATCAAATGAATCAAAACCAAACACCTCCTATATATTAAGGTAATGGCCAAGTTTTTATTTTATCTTTAATTTGTGCAATTTCAGGGTTTATTTAATAATTTAAGCATATTAATGTAGAAAGAAATGGACTTAATGCCCTTGCAAACATATATACAGAAAATGTACATATCCATTGGTTAATAATAAAATTAATTGGGATTCGTACAATTTACTTTCTATTTTATAAATAATAACAATATTTTTTAGAGTTATAACTTCCACATTCCCATATTTATATATAGATAACCCAAGTCCTCAATTTATAAATTAGAAAGAATGCATCTTACCATCTTACCAACTTAATTGTGTTCGTCACTATAAATGATGACATTTACATTTACTATAATACACCTGTATTAGTTCCAAAGCTGAAAGTTCTTCACGAAATGGCGACTTTATACATAAATATATCACATTTGCTAACAATAGTGACGTTTGACCTTACATAGGAATCTATAATATAAATAACCCGAGTATCATCAAACTTAAGAATTAAGACTGATTCGTAAGTAGGGCTAGATTCTCATATTAGAAATCTCAAAGTTTACTCGAATGCAAACGGATGTCGAACTTCTTAGCAACTATATGAAACATAAGTAAATCTAACTATTTAATGATTACTTTATGTATAATAGTTTTATGAAAACTATAATATAAATGCTGCTTATGATTTTAATAAAGTAAATTATTTGCAATTGATATTTTATAAGTATAAAAAATTGCATAAACATCAAAACTCAATTTCACATAATTATCATTCTTCATAAATTTTTCTATAAAATACATTATGTTTTTATATACATATACAATAATTTATGTGTTGAATATTATAAATATTAATAACCTCTCACGAACTCACAAATCTATATATTACTCTCTCCGTTCCGCTAATGCTGGCTCATATAATTTTTTGGATTGTCCGATTGTTGTTGGCTAATATCAAAATAAAAAAATACAATAAAAGTAATCGAATTTCGCTTTACATTACTTTACACACAAAACATAACTATTCTTATTCTATTTATCTAAAAATAATGAGTCAATATTAGCAGGAGGGATGAAGTATTTTTTGTCGAGTCGAATTTTGACTATCTTAATTAAGAATTGGCTCAACGTTTAGTTTTGTCCATGCTATTCCCTAAATCCTGATAAATATTTTTTTACAGTTGTTAGGGTTTCTGTCATCGAAAGCTTAACACTTACTGCTCTCAAATCTCAATTAAGAAACAATAATAACGGCTAAAAGCCGCGATTAGACAATTCTCCCTCCTCCTCTCTCTCTCTCTCTCACATAAATGCATACATTATACATAGCTTTAAATGCCATGACGTCAGCCACCGACGCTGAAAAGATACACAGCATATAAATAAATGGAGTCGTGCTTTCCATCACCCAGCTTAATTCTCCAAATTTCCACATCTACACGTTCTCTGCCGCTGTTCACGTTGATGTAGCTGTTTTCTATCCCGATTAACTTCAAGGTCAGTGTAGATCTCTACATTTTTCATGCTCAAATACATCCTTGTCTTCGTTTCGAATGTATTCTTGAAAGTTTCCGTCACAAATTTTCTTTCAAATTTCCATGTTGCGTTATCTTCTGTTTTTTCTTTAAACGCACTTTGATCTGAAATAATCACTCTGTATGAGACCTCTAAATTCTGTGAATTCTTGCGGCAGATCTTGAAATATACTGAGTGTTCTTGGAATTATCGTTCATTTCCCGATCTGGGCCGTCCAGATCTACGATAGTGACGGTAAAGATGGGATCTTTTCGCAATTGGAAGGTGTCGGTGCTGCTTATTTTGTTACCGATTTTTCAATTGTGTGAAGGGTTTTATCTCCCCGGTAGTTACCCCCACAAATATGAAGTCGGTGATCCCTTGTCTGTGAAAGTAAATTCTTTGACTTCAATTGACACCGAAATGCCCTTTAGCTATTATAGTTTGCCCTTCTGCCAACCCAAAGAGGGCATTAAGGATAGTGCAGAGAATCTCGGTGAGCTTCTCATGGGTGATAGGATTGAGAATTCACCCTATAGGTTCAAGATGTACACAAATGAGACCGAGATTTTCCTCTGCCAAACAAAGCCCTTATCGGGTGAGGAGTTTAAGCTCTTGAAAAAGAGGATTGATGAGATGTATCAGGTCAATGTGATTCTTGATAACCTTCCAGCAATTAGGTATACTAAGAAAGATGGGTATATGTTGAGGTGGACTGGTTACCCCATTGGTGCTAAGGTCGAGGAGGGCTACTATATCTTTAACCACTTGAAGTTCACGGTCCTTGTTCATAAGTTTGAAGAGAACAATGTGGCTCGTGTGATGGGCACCGGTGATGCTGCTGAGATGATCCCGCCTGAGGGTAACCAGGGATCGGCTATCCCAGGGTACATGGTTGTTGGGTTTGAGGTAGTGCCTTGTAGTTTCCAACATAAGGCAGATTCGGTGAAGAACTTGAAAATGTATAACAAGTACCCATCTTCAATTAGCTGCGATCCAAACACGGTGGCCATGCCTATTAAGGAGAATGAGCCTCTTACTTTCTCGTATGAGGTCTCCTTTGTGGAGAAGGACATCAAGTGGCCGTCAAGGTGGGATGCGTATTTGAAGATGGAAGGTGCTAAGGTCCATTGGTTTTCGATTTTGAACTCCCTTATGGTGATCACTTTCTTGGCTGGTATTGTGCTTGTGATCTTCTTGAGGACTGTGAGGCGGGATCTCACTCAGTATGAGGAGCTCGACAAGGAAGCTCAAGCTCAAATGAATGAGGAGCTGTCAGGCTGGAAGCTAGTTGTTGCTGATGTCTTCCGTGCCCCTACTAATCCGGCCCTCTTGTGTGTAATGGTCGGAAATGGGGTCCAGATTCTTGGAATGGCCGTGGTGACGATTTTATTCGCTGCCCTCGGGTTTATGTCACCAGCTTCCCGTGGGACACTGATAACGGGTATGCTGTTTTTCTACATGGTTCTTGGAATCGCAGCCGGGTATGTGGCTGTTCGTTTGTGGAGGACGATCTTCTGTGGGGACCACAAGGGATGGATTGGTGTCTCGTGGAAGGTCTCCTGTTTCTTCCCCGGTATTTCGTTCCTGATTTTCACTCTCTTGAATTTCTTGTTGTGGGGTAGTCACAGCACAGGAGCTATTCCTTTCTCTTTGTTTGTGATCCTCATTTTGTTGTGGTTCTGTATCTCGGTCCCTTTAACCCTCATTGGCGGCTACTTTGGTGCGAAGGCGCCTCATATTGAGTATCCTGTTCGAACGAACCAAATCCCCCGAGAAATCCCACCACAGAAGTATCCATCATGGCTTTTGGTTCTTGGAGCCGGTACCCTTCCTTTTGGCACACTTTTCATCGAGCTCTTCTTTATCATGTCAAGTTTATGGATGGGCCGTGTGTATTATGTCTTCGGCTTCCTCTTTGTCGTGCTCATGCTTTTGGTTGTGGTTTGTGCTGAGGTGTCGCTCGTTCTTACCTACATGCATCTCTGTGTGGAGGATTGGAAATGGTGGTGGAAATCTTTCTTTGCATCAGGTTCAGTCGCTATATACATCTTTCTTTACTCCATCAACTATCTTATATTCGACCTCAAAAGTTTGAGCGGGCCCGTCTCTGCGACACTCTACCTGGGGTACTCGCTCTTCATGGTGCTCGCGATCATGCTTGCAACAGGCACTGTCGGGTTCCTCTCCTCGTTCTGGTTCGTGCATTACCTGTTTTCGTCTGTGAAGCTCGACTGAGGGTGTCGTGAGTGCTGGTGAGCAGGAAGCAACTTTTGAAGTTTATTTCATAGTTTCTTGTTTCTGGTTTCATTTTTCAGGAGAATGTTGATTCACAAAAATAATAGTATTGTTATTAGATACTACTATTTGCAGGATGTTTTTCCTATTGTTACGTATAATTTTAGCCTTTTGAGATGTTTCCTTATCAAGTGCTCTGGAAGTGTAGATTATTGATGGTTTGATATTATCTATGCATCACTTTCTTCATCACAATGTTACAATATATGTTTTGTATGATATTCTGCAATTTTGTGCATAAACTTCACAATATTGGTATGTTCTCTATTCCAATTTTTTTTTTAAACATTGTTCTGAGTTATGACAATAAATTTCTGTTTTTGGTTCTCTACTATGTATTCTATGTCCATGTTGATATATACATAATATTTTATTTCAAATTTACAAGAGAATTCTATGTTTATTCTTGAAATTATTTTGTTTTTTTAGTGACAATAAATATATCCTCTTAGTTATATATATGGCATTATATTTTTTTCAAAACAATTTATATATTTTTAAAGATTATTAATTTGGACAACATGGTACCTTATACTAGTGTGACAGAATAATAAGTTATACAACAACATAAATGTAATGCTGATATGTGTATTTTGATCTAATAATACGGGTAGGAATTGAATATTTTGGATTAATTTAATTTCGAAAGTAACTCGGAGCTTAATCAAAATTCCATATTGCATTAAATGCGCGCGGGCTTCTTGTGGCCCCTCTTAAGGCATGAGGATAAGAGGATTAGGTCTTGTTGGGCTTACGAATGGGCTACAAACCTGATTCAAATATAAGTCGAATTTAATCAAACCTGAATTTCACCAATATTTTTAGATTGAAATAATTTTGAAAGAAACTCGGAACTTAATCAAAATTCCAAATTACAGACTAAATTTCGCATGGGCCCCTCTAACGCATGGATTTCAGATAATTTTATTCATTCTTAGAAAGTTAGTTCACTCTAGAAGTAGTAAAATGATGTTAATTCCCAACAACCATTTCTAAAGATAGTTAACATGTACACGTATTCTGGCTAATATTTTTGTCAACTACTTGTACCATAATTGATTTTTGGGATTGTTGTTGGGTTAAAGGAAAACAAGAAGAAAAGAAAGGAAAATATTAATTTGGACATGTTTTATATAAATTTCTGATGTGAAAAACTCATTGTGGGTAGAAGGAAGAAGAAAAAGGAAGTAACAAGGCACAGCAAGCTATTTCTATTTGGTACAATAATATTTAATTAATTTGATATATGTATCTCAATCATGTGGGTTTGCCTTCTCTAAATCAAGCAAGAAATCAATCAAATTCTGATTGTGCAGGTTTGAATTTAGCCTATTTTTGCTCCCATCATAGTAAATCCATCCTTCCTTGTTCTTTCAACAGGTAAATAAAAATTCCATAACTTAATTATAGTTAGATATTCATTGTTTTCTGTACCATATAAAAACAAATATATAATATTATCATAGCATCACCTTTTAACCACAAATTATGAGTAAGCCACGCCAAAATATGTCAAATCAGGTGAATATAAATTAAAGAATGCATTAGAATTTAGGAATTAGGATTATTCCTAAGTACTCCATGATATTTGTGTCACGTACATTTGGCAATTTTAGGCTTATAGCCAATTCACTTACACTCGATATTAGTAAGATGTGAGTAATATTCTATCACGAATATTTTAGTGATATTTGATTTGATTGATAAAATAATTATACTCTATCATATATCTAATTTGTACGATTAAGGCCGTAATGAATAATTGGACTACTAGTTCAATAATTTATTTGGGTGATAATTTATCACCCCAAATTTAAATTGATTATTTAATTCTCACTCATTCCATAATGCAAAATTCCAAAACACCATCATCCAAATATGTTTGGTCATCATTGTCTATACCTTTTGTATTTTTATTATATCACAAAGATAATTTCGGTATTATATTACATTTTAGTCATATCTTTTAATTTATCATACACTATAATCAATCAATCCAAACATAAGATTAAATAATCTAAATCGTCTTATCCTACTATATCCTATCAATCTTATATATCTCATCCAAACGTTCCCTAAGGATAAAACACATTTCTACGTTATTTACATGCTTCCTAGAGCAACACATTCACGACTTTAATTCACATGCTTCCATGCACTGTATCGGTGTTACGTTATTGAATGTGATAGTAAATTTAATGATGTTTTTGATGAGCTTCTAGCTCATAACGAGTTCGAAACTTAATTAACTCTTATATTAAACTCATGTTTTGAAGTGATCGATCTCTTATTGAATTTGAATTATATAGTTATTTAAATCTCTTTCAAAATCTCTCAAATCAAATCATTAAATGCACCTAAAGTATATTCCAACATGTAGGGGTGGAAAACAGTTCGGTTTCGATTAATCAAATCGATTTTTTTGGTTAATAGAACCGAATATTTTTGGTTAATCAAACCAAATTTATCCAAAAAATCGGAACCAAAACTGAACCGATTTAGATTTTTTGTTAACCGAAAACCAATCGATTATTACAGTTTGATTTTCGATTAACAAAAAAATAAAAATAAAACTAATTAATAATTAAAATAATTAAATCATAATTTTAAAAACTGAAATTTATTAAAAATAATTAAAATAATAAATAAAACTTAAGACTCTAATTTTTAATTAATTATATAATAATTACATATAAAAATAGATTTTTGATTCCGAACAAATTGATTATCGGTCAACCTGATAATCAATTATTTTTTTTAATAGTGGAACTGAATACCGAATCGAAACCATTTCGATTCCAATTCGATTCGATTTTAACAGAGAACCAAACACCATTTGGATAGCCCTACCAACACTACCATGCATATGCTTCCATTTCGAAAAACTATCCAAATATCCAATCACTATCTAAAAATATCTACAACTTGGTATATAATTAGATGATTTCTTCAGGTACAAGGTATACCTTTGCCCAAAAACTTGTAAATGCTAGCATACAAATTTTGTTCCCTAAAATCTAGGTTTTCTCCTTGCTATGATGCTTATAGTCAAGAAATTCAGCCTACAAGTTTCGTGTAAAACTATGATATCCTCTCTCCCTCTCTCTCTACACACACACACACACACACACACAACATATGTATATATGTAGCTGCATATTCTTTCTTTTTGGTATGATCTTCTTGACTATAATGCACCATTCGGATTTCGGAATAAGAACCATGATATAACCCATAATTTTAACATGCTATTGTAACCTAATAACCGGATCATCTTTCATAACAAAAGATAAGAAGTAAATGACATGTTCTCGAAATCATACTATATATAAATACATAATAATATGTAATTAAATTCAATTAGAAGCTTCTACTTGTAATTGTCATTCTTATGCATAGTTTATGACTTCAAAAAGATATAATTTTATTTGATCCACTTCATATATATATATATATAAATAAGAATGAATCTAAACCATTGATGTTAATAAATCAATGGATAAGATTTATTTTCGTTGTGCTACAAGTTGTAGTTATATGTGCTATAATTTTTTTCGCAATATATTTTTCAAAGTTAAAATCAATAATTTAATTATGAAAACAATTTTCCCCTTAAATATAGGTCAAACACGGTTTTAACCTATTTTTAAGGAATTTCTTGTTATCTATCATTTAACTTATTATTTTATATAGATTATTTCAGTTTCTATACTTAATATTTGAAAATTTATTTGTGATTAAAGCTACAAAACCATGAAAACGCAGTTAAAAAAATTATTGATTCAGACGTGTTTTTCAGTTATTGCATTGGTGGAATATTTTCGTAACATTTTTATCGTATTCATTTTGCACATACGTAGGTAAAAAAAAATTATGTATTCATTTATACATGCTTTTCAGTACTTATTACACTGGTGGAATATTTTCGTAGCATATTTAGTTTATTCATTGTGCACATACATAAAATTTTAGTTAATTTGATTCTTTGTTTTGTACATATGTTGTGTTTATTTTTTTGTTACGTTTGAGTTTTTTTTTTCACATATACATATATTTTGTAGCACATATACATCAATAATATTGCATATGTACAGAACAACATATAAAATGAGCTGACAATTATTTTTGAAATTTTAGTAGTATATGCAACGAATAAGTAAAAAAATATTACGAAAATATTACACGAGTGTTATAGTCTGAATCACACGTATGAATCAATATATAAATTATTTTACTTGAGTTTTCAATGGATTTGCTAGCTTGAATCATAAATAAATATGCATATATTAAGTATTGAAACTGAAATAATATTGTAGAAATTAAGTTAAAGGATATATTACAAAAAAATCCTTAAAAATAAGGATAAAACCATGTGTTACCTTAAATCAAGGAAAAAAAACAAAATCTTATAAGATTAAATTACTTATATAACCTTGGACGAAAATATAGGTAAAAATTTATAACACATATATTTATAATTTGTAGCACAACGAAAATAAATCATGTCCATTAATTTACTAAAATCAATGTTTTTTAGATTTATTCTTATTTCCATTCTCACATGAACCATCCCCTATATATATATATATATATATATATTATTAAGGGTAAAATTTCACTTTAAAAACTAACAAAATAATGTCAATTGGAAAATTGTCAGAGGATAAACCACTGACAAAAGAAAATCTCTATTACTTACGACTGAATTGTGTATATCATGGTCTTTTCATTTCTTTTCCTTTTACCTTTTCTTTTATTTTCTATATGTTTTTTGATTTGTTTTTTCAATTTTTCTCTCATTTATCTTTGTGAAGCGGTGCAATCAATTTGATTTTTTAATCTTTTTTTGACATATTTTAATCTTAAATTATGTAAATTCAGTTTTGGATATAAATAGTAAATTATGGAACTAAATTCAATATGTAAATATGGAAAAAATATATAATAATATACTTATTGTTACTATTTTTATTATTATTATTATTATTATTATTATTATTATGATGATGATGATGATGACGATGATGATGATGTTAAAATTGTTTTTTGGAATTCACAGTTACGACCTATCTAATATTTTTATAATTCAAATATAATATGTCTTACAAAATATTCTTTAAGTTTCATTATAGATGGTTCGTTTTTGTAGACCGTCCCATTATTGTTGAGTCATTCTAAAAAGGAATCATATTTACACACAAAAATATATCGAATTCCATGAATAATTTCACTTTACACATAAAACATAACCCTTTTTAATCTATGTATCCAAAAATAGTAAAACGAAAAGACTATCATATAATTTATATGAATAAATTATTATTAATTTGCAAGTGGATAGCGTAAGAAACGAATCAAAAGTGTTGATTATATTGCTCGGAACATCTGTAAAGTATTTATGACTTCTTATCTAATTACAAAATATCAGCAATAGACTTCATCACTCAATGATAAAGTAGAATGTATATCATACATGTATCATTTTTGTTTATTAAAAATACTTTATAATATTTTTATGTGTTTATTAATATTTCAAAATTGTATACTAAGTCTTTAATTTGGATTTATATAGGGTTTGTCATTTGCTACTAGTACTTAAATTTTGGGATAAGTGCGGTTTGTATGTGTTCCCAATTTTTGCTATATATTGAAAAATGTCCAAATCAATAATCCTATGTCAAATGAAGAATCACCAGGCTGGATGTCCATGTAGACTTCAAGTTGATTGTTTTGCACCTAAACATCAAAGTAAATACTCCCTTCGTGTGTGTTTACCAGTGATAGAGTGGTTAATGCCGGCGCCAAAGGTCTCTTGCTCGAGTCCACCGTGACGTACTTTAAATTTCTGTATTAATTGATCAAAAAAAAAAAAATACTCCCTTCGTTCCCCAAATATAGTCTTAGGAATCTTCAACAAGAGTTTTAATAAAAATATTAAATATTTTATGAGTGGAGTAAAGGTTCCAAAATAACATAATATTAAATTATTTAGTGATGGACCATAGGTGATAAAAGGTTTAAATAAATAGGTTGTTGAGGGTAAAAAAAGAAAAGAAATAGTGGTGGGCTATAGGTGATAAAATGTGTAAATAAAGAATATTATTGAGGGTAAAGTTGAGAAGATAGTTACCATAAATAGATAGAAAATAAATTGAGGGATGTCCAAAAAGGAAAAACTAGGAAGGAAATTGGGGGACGGGGGAGTGTAATTTATGTCCGAAGTTTGGTGTTTTTGTAAAAAATTCCCGACCATATTTTTATTTTAAAAAATATTGAATTTTGGAAATAATAATTATAGTCCGAGATCGAGAATCTAGCTATGGAAACATAAATTACGTCCCCAATTCTTGCATGAATTTTACGACATAACATCTCAAGCCATAATTTACAACTTTTCGTAAAGTTTGGGAATTTTAGGAAATAAACGTAAGTTGAGGATATTCCGAAAAAACACTAAAGTTCAGGACATAATTATACTCACTTTGATGTTTAGGTAGAATAAAATATCCACGTAAAGTCTACATAGGCATCCGACGAGGTAACTCATTATTTCATAGCTGAAATATCGATTTTAGTATATTTTTAAAATCATGAATGTTGGTTTTTTTTTTACAAGTAAACAAAATTGTAAATATTTTTTAAAATATCGCAAAAAATGGGGACATAAACCGTAACTATTCCTTGAATTTTTATCAATTTATACATGATTTTTAAGTATTATTGTTTAAAGATTGGACTGTTTGTTTTTTATACCTATTATTGTTATTTTTCAAAATTCATTATTTTAGTAACAGAAAAAATGCACGAGAGCGTGTAATAAAATGTATTTGGAATTCTTATAAATTTCAAAAGTTAATGTATGAAATATTTGGAGCTTCGCACGCAGTTGTAGCACATGTAAAGGAAAAAAAGGTATGCTTATTTCAACTTTCGGAAGGATTTTATTGGGGTTTATTTAGGGTTAAATTACGTTGATCACCTAATTTTATGTTCTCCATATTGAAATTAGTATCATGGACGCTAAGATCATGAGATGACTTAATACCAAAATTGGTTTGGTTTGACGATTATGCCAAGCCATTGATTAGGACATCAATCCATCATATTATAAATTTTAAATCGCAAAATCGGTGGATGCTAAACTTTAATTAAGTTTGTTTTGGGAAAAAACCAAACAAATCAAACAGAGGAGAGTGACCTGACCTGACCTGACCTGAGGGATTACTTGTATAATAATTCTTGGATTTGGCCAATTGAAACATGGAGTTAAATTAAATTTTAAAATGGCACATCTTTTTTCATTTGAGGTCGAAGATGAAAATTTTAGGCCGATTTGAACTAATTGTTTACTGCGAGTTATTGGAGTGGAAATTTTGTGCGATTATGCCAAATTATATGAAAAACAAAAAAATATAAAAATTTAGTATGACCACTTCCTGTAAAATAAAATTCACTTGAAAAATAATATAGATGTTTTCAGACTATTCCAGAATACACTCTATTTGGAATTATATGATATTATGGATTCCTTTTTTTTTTTAATAATGATTTTGCTTCTATCGAGTCGTTGTGGGTTTCCGCCAATTATCAATCCTGTTTTCAGATATTTGCACTCATATATTATATATATAGTTACCTCAAAATTTTGTGGTTTTGGCGATTAATCCTATCTATAACCACTCTATACAGAGTAAATAAATAGGAAAAATACAAACTTTAGCTTAAGAATTTGATTTTATAATAATTTTAACTTAATAAATTAATAATATTTAACTAAATATAATAGATAAATTTTATAACAATTTTAGCCAATAAATAATTTTTAATATAAAAAAACACAGTCCGCATTAGGGACGGCAAATTGGCAATGGACCTGATCTGGACCCGATCTTGCTAGGTCTACATCCACATCCGAAATGTTTTGCTTGGATCCAGATCCATTGGATCCAAACAAATTAGATTCAGATCCAGATCCATAAGATCCATAGGGTCCAAGGTCTAGACCCGAATCCACATATTTTCTCTTCTAAAATAAATCATAAATCAAATAAAATTTAGAGTAACACCATAATAATAATAATAATCAAAATACATATAACACTATAATAATTATTTAGAAATTCTACAATCATCACTATACAACTTTCATGATAATAAATAATATTGTAACAGTAATAGAAGAAGTAACACACATATATTATCAAATAGATCACTCATATACAAAATTTTCTCAAATACAAGGTACAAGTTTATAATATTATTGACATACCTATCCAATTCTGTAATCTAGTTTATCCAACTTCGACTAGAAAGAAAAATAATATAATACACTTATAAATATAAATAAAATTTATATATGCATATATATTATATAGATCCATGGATCGGATCTGAATCGGATCTGAATCTTAGAAATGGAGATCCAGATTCAGATCCGAATTTTAAATAAATTCCTATCCAGATCCATTGAATCCTATTTTTTGAAGATCCAGATCATGAAAAATAAATTTAAATTTAGACCTAATCCATGATCCACTGTCATCCCTAGTCCGCATCAAATACTCCTACTGCTCATTTAAATCTCAACCCGGCAGAATGTTCCCTATATTAGCTTTTTTTTTTGTAGCTCAACCTAAATAGACTTTATTTTACAATTTCTCTAGTTACAGTCGTCATTACTAACTCCCGATTTAATCGTCAAAATGCAATTATATTATTATTATTTAGTGTCTAGTCTAAAAGTTAATAACTAACGAGTCACATTCTGTTGATAATTCCCATTAACGAGTCACATTCTGTTGATAATTCCCATAAATTTGTTTAAGGACGGGCGTACCGCGTATGGACCAAATCACGAGGTAGAATATCCAAACAATAATCTTGAATAAAGGTCATCTTTTTAACATTAAAATAATAGTACTTTTGTGGGTTGAAGAGGTAGGGCCGTAGTGGTAAGAAAATGAAATCTGTATTGCAATTATAACATTATTTTATAATTTTTGAATAAATTATAATATTCCCGACCTTTTTCCAACAAAAACTGTACGAATTGTACCCCAAATAGATTTTGTTTTACTAATTAATCAAACGACGTGATTCTATTATTACAAATTGGAGATGTTATAATTATAAAAATATCAAAAAATTATATTGTAAAACATTTTAAACATCATGCCAAGATTACCAATTTCTATACGTTTTTATTATCAACAATTAACTCTAAAAATAATAATTAATGATTCAATGGTCACTTTCATTCAATTAAATCATATTGAAAAATATTTCATACTGGAAAATATTAATTGGTTCTTATTTTGTTATACATTTTTTAACCGTGTGACGACTGTGTCACAACAAATGCCCCTCTTCCACCCACCGCGAAAAGTAAATTGATTGTAAGAAAAAATATCTAAAGAAAAAGATAATATTATCTAATTTTCTGGAGATGAATATATCATATATTATTTTAACCTTTTTAGCAAAATCGAATATCATAGTCCCCTCCTCAAAAATAAATTATAAAGATTTATTTTCACTTCTTATTTTTGAAAGTATTTTTATTTGTATTTTTTATTTTTATATGTGTTTTTATTTGAACCAAACTCTTTCTATATAATATTGCCGCATGAGTGTTGAATGCTGAGTAGTTTATAAATCACTTGAATTTATGGTGAATCTTGAAGTCTAGAATTCTCATTCCAAATTTAGGATTTTATTTTTTATTTTTTCTCTAAATGATAACTACACTATACTTTATAGAGTTAATTGAAAATTAATTCACAAACTTTGACTCGATATTAATTTTAAATAATTCCAATATTATACTATTTTAATTTTATAGTAAATTAGGCATGTCCAAAATTTTCAATAACTAATAAAATTATTTGGAGTGATTATTTTCATTCTTTATCACAGCTCTAATTTCTCAGTCAAATTCCTTATTAATGTGAAAAAATTCTAATGCCTAGTCCTTTTCTTCGGGTCGCTGAAAAATCTAGAACATATCTATATTGACAAAAATCTAAAAATAATGTCATTATTTGAAATAATTTATAAAATATGCCTAAAACTAAATTCACATAAAAATTTAGTGAACTTCTTTGGCAATTATTCCTATTACTTAGATGAATCGAAAACACTTTTTATAGTATGAATTAGGTGAGAATCGGTCGGGACCGGTACCGTCCCGATTCCCGATTCCCGAATTCAAATTTTATGATTTTGGCCCTTGTCCGGTCCCGATCGACTTGGACTTTATCCAAAATTTACAATTTTAGTCCTGCCGGTCCCGGTCCCAATTAAAATTTTAAATGTCCCGAAGTCCCAAGTCCCAAATTACCCGAATGTCCCGAATTACCCGAAATGTCCCGAATTACCCGAATTATCCCAAATTACCGAAATGTCCCAAGTCCAAGTCCCGACGTCCGACGTCCCGAATTACCGAATGTCGAAAGTCCCGAAGTCCCAAATTAAATTAGATATATTTAAATCGGACTTGATTTAACGGACTCGGGACTCGACACCGAAAATCAAAATTTCTGGTCCGGTCCGGTCCCGAACCAGTAATTTCGGGACTCGGGGTCCCGAATCCGTCGGGACTCGGTCGGGACGGAATTTCCGATTCCGGTCCCAAATTCTCACCCTAGTATGAATATCCGAAATCCACCTAAAATATGCCGATACTTCAACATAAGAAATTGTTCTAATACTACCTCCGTCCATCAAATTCGTTCTCTGATTTTAGTGGCAAGAGTTTTAATAAATTAGAATGAGTGTAAAGTAAGTGGATGTAAAAATGTGGGCCATGTGGATAATAAATATTGAATATATTAATGGATATTGAATGAAATGTGGGTCATGAGTATTTTTGTAAATATGTAGATCGATTTAGGGTAAAATGTGAAGTTGATGATTCCAAAAAGGAAAGTGAACATTTTTATGACTGACGAAAATAATTAAGTGAATGATTTCATGGACAAAGATCATATTAGAATACATCGCGTCGTTTATAAACTCTGGTCGCCAATGAGATAAAACCCTATAATCTCAATTTCATATATACATGTGAAAAATTATAAGATTTCGTTTTGATTGTATTAGCTCAAACTACGAAATGGAACAAAATTTCAATACAAGTATGAATAAAAATTTCATCCCCGATCAACACTTACCCTTTAGAAAATAAGCCGGTGTGGACATCGTAAAGTTCTTTTATTTTTTATTTTAATTAATATTTAATTAGATTGTTTATTAAACTTTAATTATGAATCAATAAATTTTAATTATGGCTCAATAAATCTTAATTATGAATTCCAAAAATTCTAATTAAGAAACAATTAAAGAATAGTTAATAAATATTAATTATGAAGTAACAAACCCTAATTATAGATTAACAAACTCTATTTATAAAATATTAAATTCAAACTAAAATTAATTAATATATAAACCCGGATTTACGAATGTCCACCCAGAAATATTAGTCTTAGAAAATTGATGTTTTTGAGCAAAATTGATCTATGAAATGTGCAGGAATGTTGGGATCGAGCGACCAAAATAAAGCAGGAAATCGGTAATTGTAGAGAGCATAAATAAACTTGGTAGCATAAGTTCGGTAGCAGGTGGGCCCACTGACTACCACATGTCCCGCCTCACATACAAAATACGGCCTCACTTGACACGTTACTCCTATTTCCTCAACATTCAATCCACGCACACCACCAACAAATACAACAATCAATTCAATTCCTCAAAAACGAAGAAGAAGAAGGAAAAAAAAATCTACATCAATTTCTGAGCCATGGCGACTGGAGCAGCCGGGGACGGCCTCTTCCGGAGACTGCTCGAGGGCTGCATTACCGCCGCGGACACGGGAATCCAGCGCCGCCCCTACCACCGCAACTGCGGCTGCGCTCTCCACAACTCCGCCGGCCACTGCCCCCACCGCTCCAGGTACGACAAGGTCTCCTACCCCATCCGCCGCTCCTGGAGCGAAGGATCGCTCGCGCTGATCGGCCACTCGCTGTCTCCGTCCTCCTCCCCGCCGCCACTGCGGCCGAGATGCCGAGGACGCCGTCGCAGCTGGCGTTGTGCAGAGCGACGGAGGATGATGAGGTCAGTGCTTCACCCAAGGCGTGAATTTTGCTTTAGCTGATTTTCTCGACTTTTTTGGAATAATTCTTCGATGTGTGTAGTTGGTTGAAACTACTGTAAAAAATAATTAGGGAGCGAATTAAGGATGTGATTATTCTCCTTCAAAAAAAAAGGATGTCATTCTTCTTCTCAATTTTATTTCGTTTTTTATTTCTTCCTTTTTTCCTCCTCCCAGATTAGATGGTTTAGATATGCATACTGCATGGGACACTGGAAATGTTGTTACTCTGTAAAATGTAAGCTTCGTCCACAAAATTGTGGATTTGTTTTTTCTTTTTATTCTCCGACTTTAGTCGTGTTTATTTTGAATTTCGTTTTTCGTTCAATTTTGTCTCCTTCAATTTAAGTCGTCTGTACATTTGTTGCTACTGCTTTAGGAAAATGGTTAGATTTTTGAGTTTTAATTTGGAGTAGTGAAGGGTTGGATATTTCAATTTGTTCTTCGGTTGAAGGAATAATTATTTCATCCAACACTTTGTATTATGTTGTATTTTGAATTCTTAATTTTTTTATTTGCTTCTTTCTTTTTTAAGCATCGTTTGGTTAACTGAGTCTATAAATACACTCTTTTTTTTTGAGGTAATAAATAAACTTTACATTACGTTATTATTATTGTGTCCATAAGTCCGTATCTTTATTATATGTATAAATGATTAAATAGAAGATTAAATAGAAACCATTTTTATTCTAGTAATTAAAATTAATACAATCATAATAATTTTAAAGCATAATGTTATTGCGTAGAAATAGAGAAAATATAGTACAAAATATAGTTTTGTACGTAATTATTGAGAAATCATTAACTTATATATAAGAAAATATATCTCATTTGAAAAATCAATCTTAGTCGTTTATTAATTAAAATCTACGAATCCGATTGGGTCTAGCTACTAGAATAAAGATGATTTCCACCGAGAAAGTTACTGAATCTAAAATCTCTCATGAGATTCAAATTTGGATGAAAATTTCAATTTAATTTTTCCAATCGATTCAAATTTCACAAGGAATTCATTATATTCACACTTTAAAACGATTCTTATTTGAACTCTCCTTCCTTCTCTCTCTCTCTCTATATATATATATATATGGAGTGATTATTGTAAAATCGTCATTGACGATGTATATTTAACTTGAAATCGTCTGAATTCACTATGTAAGTGTCTGAATTCATAAAATAAAAAATCTCATTTTATGGGATTCAAACTCAGGCTTTGAATCCATCAAGTAAGGTGATGAATTCACCGTACATCTTCACGAATCAATGACTGAAAGTGGTTCATATTTTATACTTTAAGATTGGTTTGTATTTGATTTGATCTCATTCTTTTATATATATATATATATATATATATATATATATATATATATATATATATATATACATACACATATACATAAATTATTTTTAGCGTGAGAATGAAGAAGAACAAGAATTAGCGATGAACAAAATGAATTCGCTGTAAAAGTTGATGCACCTACTATGAAAGTTACTGAATCCGAAAAATTTAAAATTTTTACTTGACTTCGAATTCCATGAGCGACAAAAATTTGATTTTTTTGTGGTGTGGTAACTTTCCCGGTGGATGCACAAACTTTTAAGCGAATTTATCATTCTTTTTATTTTCACGATAAAAATGATTTTACGTTAATCCATTTATATACATATGTATACCATTAATTGGACTCAAAAGAAGAATCCAACTAATTGTGCTATTCTTAGGGCTGTTTAAATGGTGTTCGATTTTCGATTAGAACCCAACCGAATCAGAATCGAATGAGTTTTGTTGAATTGAAAATCGAAAATTCAGTTCTGATTCGGTGTTTGGTTTTAGAGTGAACTTTTTCGGTTATCGATTGATCATAATTGATTGGTTCAGAATCAAAAAAATAATTTTTTTTTTAATTACTCATTCCGTTCTGCTCTAAGTGGCTTGTATTCCTCTTTAGATCATTCCACTCTAAATGATTCATACTAAAAAAAGAATCATTTTTACACACAAAAATGTCTCGAATTTCATAAATTACATCACTTTACACACAAAACACAACTCTCCTTAACCTACGTACCAAAAACCAATGAGCAGTTTACAACGGGACAGAGGGAGTATTATTTATTTATTATATAATTAATTAAAAATTCTTGAATTTAATTTTAATTGTTTTAATTATTAATTAATTTTATATTAGTTTTCGTTAATCGAAAATTTAAATTGGTTTGATTTCGATTTTACTTTTTTTTGACTAATTCGGTTCGATTAACCAAAATCAAACCGTTTTCCACCCCTAACAACTTTATCCGTTGAGTAATTTCAGATATCCAAAAAAGTATCAAATTTCGTGCAATTATATAATGGACTAAAATGGGTCAATTTTTTTAGAGTTCGGATCTTAATTATCTTATTTTCTACTAATAAATTTATATAAAATTACAATATAATAAACTTTAATTAACATATTATTGAAAATGAAGTTAAAAATTATATACTCTAGTGAGAAAATACTCACTTTGTCCTTCTATAATAGAAGTTATGAAATTATAAGCCTAGTAAACTAAATGATTTATATTTCATACTTCATTAAACTAAATGATTTAAAATGAAGTCCGTATCGAAACCCAGGGAAATAAACAAAACGCAGGCAAAGCTAGGGAAAAGACAATGGTATAAATTATTATGAAATCCCAGCTTCCCCACTTTATTTTATAGACATTAATCAAGTATGTGTTATATTTTGAACTCAAATATACATTTATATATATATACAGAAACATTGTTTTAAATTAAGCAAGCCTTTTTCTTTTCTTGTTGATAAAAACGTAGAACATTGATTTTATAATTTTAGGAAATAAGTATGGTATTTTAAAACGTATAGGTTTGTGTGTCAGGTAATGAATTAAATTATACTTCTTCTATCTCATTTAAAATGTCTCACTTTTCTTTTTGTGTTGTCTCATTTTATTTTACAAAGTAATTATCCCTTCAAAAAATATGGATCATATCCACTTTTTAATACTTTAACTATTTTATATATTTCTTCTAAATACATATACCCAAAAGAAATATGACACTTAAAATAAGATGAAAGAAGTAATAAATAATTAGCATTAATTATCTTAACAGTCGACACTTATAAAATTTTAGTTTAAGATATTTTCGGTTACGACCATTAAACGTCGTTGTTTGGTCTTGGAAAGGAACATTAGGAGGACAAAAGCAGCCGAATGTATAGAGATGATGGCGCACGCCTCCCAATTTCTAATGCAACCTGCGAGCCATCAACCTCATGGAAAATTTTATAGAATATATAGGTATATTATATTTACCTTTCACATGATAATTTATTATTAATATAAATTAAATTAATAAAATATTATCATATGAGAGATGAGTATAGTATACCTATATATTATATGAAAATTCTCCAACCTCACATGCAAGCAAAATGCTCGTTACCTCACATGCAAGCAAAATGCTCGTTATGTTGTTGTTTGTTGTCGGAAATTAGTTATACTCCGAAAAAATTTTAAATTGATTATGTATTGAACTCGATTCGATAGCATATGAGGTATCTGGTTTAAGTAATTATGGATGATTAATAAAATAATCAATTTTAATTAAGTATTTAGTTTATTAACAGGCTCGTATTTTTACCATCCATCTGGGTGATTATTAATCACCCCAAACTTGGGAGGATTATATAATTAATCATCTTCAATTCGAAATTAAAATACCCAAAATACCCTTTTCTGTTCCTAGAGATATAGCAGTCGCGCAGGGCGGCGACGGAGGCTGTTCTTCGCCATTGACTGTTGTCGAAAGGGGGGGAATTTTGAAAATGGGACAACGAGAGATCCCAGAGAGAGGGTGGAGATGGAGAAGGAGAAGCCAATGGAGGCTGCGTGGGACACATGTCCCAGGCGGCAGCTATGGTGGTTAGGCGAGCTTTTTTGTCGGAAAATTTAGGGAGAGGTTTCTGTGTGTTGAGGGTGAGATAAATCAAATGGAGAAATGAAGGAGGGTGTGGCGCTCAACGGTGGCTCCCGACGGCGGCAACTTCGCTTGGTCTGGAGGTGGGGTGAACGGCTGCGAGTTTTAAGGTGAGGGTAGGGTTTATGTACCGAAGATGGGAGAGAGAGACAATAGAGTAGAGGCGAACATAAGGATGTCGTTTGCCTCTGCCATTGCAATGCACCACCAATGGCGATGAGGTGGTATTTTTTCTCCACCAGAATGCTAAGTAGGACGACTTCTTATATGAGGTAGCATTTTTTTTCTCATCTGCACGAAAAGACGTCGTTTCTTGCTCCCACATCATTAAAAGAAATTAAAGTAAAGAAGCAATGCCTAATTACTTATCATCTTCACCATTCTTAAAAAAAGAAAAGGAAAAGGAGATGTGGTCGCCCAATTCCTCGCAACCATAGACATCCATCTTCATTTCGCAGCTCAAGCTTTTGGGGAATGGTGGTGGTGTTAGTTGGGGTGATGAGGGCAACAAGCATGTGCAGCGCATAGGGGTAGTAGTAAGAGGAGGAGATTGGCGCTAAGAGGGTGAAATGTTGGGGCTATTATTCATTGTTGCACCGCCATAGGGTGGAGAAGGAGAAGGTGAGGTGGTGGTGGTAGGGTGGTATTCTAGCGCCGAGAGGATCGTCGAGGTTGTGGCGATGTGGCAACCGCAGTCGAGCATTTGAGGAGATGGGCTCGGTGGGGTTGGAGGTGGGTTGCGAGGGCATGGACTCGCCGCAGCCATCGACGTGGTGGTGGTGGTGCAACGTCGCGTGGCGCTTGAGCACGTCGTTGATGAAGCGGCAGAGGCTGGTTTGGTGGAGCCGCATCCAGGAAGTTATTTTATTTCCTTTTTATAAAATAATATGGACAGAGATTTACATCATTTCAAATGTCCATATTGGGAAAAAAATGACATTTCAAATAAGATGTTGATAAATCCAATTACGTGAGTATGCTAGATTTATGTAAAAAATAAAGAACACTAATGCTTTTACGTGGTTCGATCGTTAATGAGATCTACGCCCACGGAGGAGTGATTCCTCAATATTTTCACTATGATTTGGGTACAGTGAGTGTAGTTACAAGCTCTTGGCATTCAATAAGTTGCCAACCCTTCATCGTCAATTTTCTTTCTATTTATACATATCCGAGACCCCTAAAGATGTGTTCTATCCCTTCCATGTAGGGACTCTTCCGGGCGATAGGGACTCTTCCTTGGCGTGTAGGGGCCCTCGCCTTCCATGTAGGGCGGTGCCCGTGACCAATGAGGAGGCCGGAGCGAATTAGGTTCGAGGCGGTCGGCCTTTTCGCTTAACCGCGTGGGCTCGTCGTGATGTCGTGCCCACTGCTTGGACTGGCGGTGGCCCGAGCGGTTGGGCCATATCCCATCATAGCCGTCCCTTCCGAATAGTCGAGTAACAACCATGCCGGTGAAGCGAAGAATGCACTTTGCCGGGTGAGGTGTTGCTCGGCCGGGTTGTTGTCAAGGTGTTGTTTTTCGACGTGAGGGTTTATTTGGCGATCCGTTCGAATCGAGTTGGATGGTCTGCTGCTCGGGTATGCACCGCTTGTCAAGACCAAGTGAGTTGTCGTCGTTGGACACGGATGTGCTACAAGGAAGTCAAGTCCGACTCGATAACGACCCCTGCGTAGGTTACGCCGAGGTCCGATCCGAGCGGCACCGCTTGTGGAGGATGCCGGCGTCCGACCCGAGGCGGATCGGATGGAGAAGTCATCTGCCGATGGTGTCGAGGTTCGCCCCGAGTGACCGCCTTCTAAGATGCCGAGGCGTATTCGAGCGGCACCAAACCGGGGCCGCGCCGAGGTCCGATCTGGATGGAGACATTTCGTAGGAGACGAAGTCCGTTGGTAGGACGCCGAGGTCCGATCTGGATACCCCCGCCATTTGGGGGAAGGCCGAGGTACGATCTGGGGCGCCGCCTTCTGGAGGATGCCGAGGTCCGTGTGATGATTGCGAGGTCAGACTGGCGGTCTATCTTACCCTAGCGTACGTCATACCCGCCAGGCGGTAGTTGGGCACTCGAACCGCGTGCGCGCGTCGCCTCCACATCCAATAGCAGGTAGGCACGTGTGAAAGTTGAAACGACAGTTTTTGGGCGCCATTTGTCCTATAAATAGGCCCAAATGAGGCAACTGTTCACTTTCCCTTTCGATGCTTTGTTTTCAGAGAACATATTTGCAGAGATTTCCCAGTTTTCTTTCGAACTTGTTGAGGAAGCCCGATATCTTGCCCGAAAAAAAAAGTAAGTATGTATTCTTCGCCTCGCTCGAAGTTCGCTTCGCCCGGCCCGCCGTCCGCCTTCTTCCCCGTTAGTGCCACCGGTCTTAAGGATTACATGTGCTATAACCTTTGGGTAGTTCCCCAGAATTAATGCTGTGGTTCCGCCGGTATCATCGATGTGGGATGGATTGAGGGTGGGTTCACGAGGTCGAGTTTGTGACGAGAGGACCTTTTGAAATAGCCAAGGAATACTGGATCCCGAAGGAGGCGTGGTGGTGCCTGCCGCGATCCAATGATAGGGCTATGGCCCCACCGGAGGGCTTCATTACTGTATATGTAGACGCCCTGAGAGCTGGCCTTAGGTTTCCTTTAGCCCGATTTTCCTTAGTATCCAAGAATATTTTCGGATCCCTATATGTCACCGACCTCGAATTCCATTAGGTCGGTTGGTGGGGCTAGGGTCGGCCTGTTATGGCGCTGTCGGCGAGCTCTCCTTCGAGGTGTTGATGCATTTTTAGCGCCAAGACCATAGGAGGAGTGTATTATCCGCCTCCACTGAATTTAAGGTATGCCCCCAAGGTCTCTCATCGCGTAACAAGTTTTTCTTCTTGCGGGCTGATGAGTACCCGAGGTATGAGTGGGGCCTTGATAAGGTGATGGACGTGAAGGTGAAGCCCCTGGGCTTCATGGAGGACCAGCTCAACAATCTCGGTGAGGTATTATCTATTGACTTCACCGAGGACGACCTGAATAATGCCGGGCTGAGCGTTTATAGGTCTGAGGCGTCGGGAGCGGGGTCTGATCGGGGTGAGGGCATCCCCGTATATTTTTCTCCCCCCTTTTTTTTGTCCGATCTCGCTGTACTAATGCGATCTTCTTTTGTTGTGTAGTGAAGCTCGACCATGCCAAGGAAGGCAAGGGGCCGGCTTCATCTCGCGCTGCGCCAGCTGGGCGACGGGAGCCAGCTAAGAAGAAGGCGAAGCGGGGTGGACCCATCCCGCAGCCCGTGGTTGTGGAAACCCTGAGCGATCTGCTGACGGGTCCTCAGCCGATCTCGAGCTCGAGCATGGAGATAGAGGCTCGTCCCCATGATACGCACGAGGTACCGATCTCCAGAGATCCTCTGCTCTTCCCTAGTGCGGTGTTTTCTTTGCGCCATCGACCGCTTGATTTTCGTGACTTGCCCTCGGTAGCAAGTGAGCTGTGCCGCATGGCGATGTCGCGTTCCCGCACGGCGAGCCGGAGAGAGGCGGCCGCCGAGTTCTCACCGGCGCCGCGAGGCGAGGTCGAGGTTGCAAGGCGCCGCCGAGGCCGCCACGAGGAAGAAGGATCGGGCTCGCAGCGCCCGGCCGAGGTGGGCGCGCCGAGAAGAGACGGCCGAGGCGGAGAAGAAGCTTGCCGATCGGACGAGTGCCTCTGGCGGAAGGACCAATGTTGAAGGCCTTCACCAAGAAGCTCGCCGAGTCCGAGACCTTCGCCGCCTTTATCTCCGATCGCCGCCGTGACGAGGCCGCAGTGATATCTACCCACCGAGGGTTGGGCGCCACAATGCGGACTTTGATAAGGTCAGCATGGATGGGCCGAGGTCGACCCTGTATGGTGAACAAGGAGACGCCAGCAGATTGGAGGCGGCCCTTTCCCGTAGTGGAGCTTTGGCCTCCCGACTCGCCTCCCGATACCGAGGTCATGTCCCGGCAAGGTGGATGAAGATCACGAGCTTGGAGCTTCTTGCCGAGGTGCGTCAAGCCGTGGAGGTGGAGGAGGAGGAGGAGGCGGCAGGCTCTGAGCTTCCTTCGGGAAGGTCGGCAGCAGCAGGAGCAGGACCAACGGAGGTCGCGAGTCCAAGAAGGAGCCCGAGGTCATGGACTGTTGTAATAGTCTGAATTGCCGGGTCGATAGGATCCCGAGATTTGTAAAACTTTTGGTCATAAATAATAATATTTACAACTTTTCAAGTGTGTGTTGTCTTTTCATTTTAGCACTCTAATTCTCAAGACTCGGGCTTCACCACGATCCGACCAAGTTAAAAGAGGCCGAGGTGACTTGGCCGAGAAGGACGAAGAGGTGCTATTTTGGATGAGTCGATCGTCCGGTGACTCAAGTTTTGGCGAGAATGGATGTCAGCTCGGCATCAGTCGCCGACCTGAATAAGAAGATGCAAGAGGCCGACCGAGAAGTGGCCCGCCTCCTGGCTGAGAACGAGGCGTTAAAGCTAAAGATCACACAACTCGAAGTCCAGGGGGCTGATTTATCTGCTGATGTGGTCCAAGGACGGCTGATGCAATGCGAGGAGCGGCTCGAGCTGACAACGGAGGAGCTAGCTCGGATCTCGGAAGAGCATGCAGAGTACGAGAAGGTAATCCGCCGGACTGGTGGAACTACCATATCTGAAGCCGACGATCGAGTTCAGAGCTTGCTGGCGGAGGGCATGGTGCTGAGGGATGAGGAGGGGCCTAATAGCGAAGTTTAAAGGCGCCTCGACTCCATCATGAAGTACATGCAGATGTACGAGGTCGCTCAGAACGACGCATGCCCCACCCAAGAAGAGTCTACGTGGCGCCGTGGTCCAATAATTGAAGAACTCAAGAGAGGGCGGCTACACCGATCACGCCAAGTGCTCTGGCCTAATGGGTCGAGCCGAGAGGGAGCATTTGAGGCGACCGGCGCCGGAGGCGCGGTGTGGAAGGGCGGTCGGCGTGGAGGGCGGTAGGTCGGGCGGGCGTGGTCCCAGCCCGCCAGCTCGGGGCCGAGTGTGACTCGGTATAAACGCCTCCCGGTCGAACCCGCTGTCGGCTCGCATCGCACCCGGAGCAGCCGAGGTGGTGCCGACCTCATTGATTGGGTGGAGGCACCGAGTTCATTCCGGTATTCATCGCCGACCCGAGATTTTGTTCAGAATCGTACATTACAAATGAGTCCCATGAGGCGGAGCCCTAAGCCCGAATGAGTTTGTATATAGCGTAGACTTTGTATGTAGTCATAAATGTATTTAGACTGTTTCAAGTGTACATTTTCCTCCTCGAGAGGTACAAACATAGCTTAGGACTTCGCTTTGGTCGTAAATGTATTTAGATCAGATATGTATGTATATTTTCCCAATTAAAGGGGTATAAACGAGCTCGGAAGCCCGGTTGACTTGTATATGGCTTGGAACTCGGTTTGTAGTCGTTAATGCATTTAGACTTTGTACCGAGTGCATATCTTCCCAAATAAAGGGTATAAGTTAGCGAGATCGGTCCGATGTCGCGTATGTAGACGCCCAACTTAATGGGTAATCAGATGCTTTGCATGTGACGCTCAAATTAATGAGTAGTCCGTAAGTCGCACCTACTTAGTGGGATTTTCATCTTCGTAAGGCGCCCCTTGTGAAGGTTTAAATGTGGTGTATCCAAACAGATGTTCACATATGTATGAGACAGTGAAATATTCATTAGAAAACAAATGTTTTATCAATATGTAATCAACCTCGTACTTTGGCAAAACAATGACGGACTAACATGATGCCGATCTTAAATCAAGCTATGTAAAGTACCTCCTTAAATGAGTGATGTGTCGGGTTCGGGGATAAGTGCACCGGATAGGTGAGCTAGCTTGTAAGCCCCTTTGTCAAGTCCTCGTGAACGGGTATGGGCCTTCCCATGTCGGGTCCACTTGTTAAGACGCCGGCCCATCTGGCTTCATTATTTCGAGGACGAGGTCGCCCACTTGGAGCACGGAGGCCTTGACCCTTTTATTGTAGCACCGTGCACACTGACCCTTATACTTGGCTTCGTTTATGAAGGCGAGCCCGCTTCTCCCGAGCGTCAAGGTTGGCACGCAGTCTTCCTCGCTCCCGGCCTGGTCAAGTGAAGAGTGCACGGGCTTGATGCGCCGATCTCGGCGGTATGGCGGCCTCGGCACCGTGAGACCGACCGAAAGGGTTTCTCCGATGCGAGATCCGAGGTGTTGTCTGTGGGACGAGAGGACTTGAGGAGATTTTCAGCCCAATCACCCTTAGCTCGGTCAGCCTTTTCTTCAATCCTTGTAACGATCGCGGTTCGTCACCTCGGTCCGACCATTCGCTGCGGTGTGCGATCGAGGTGAAGCGTTGCTCTTCGATCCGGAGCTCTTCACACCACTCCTTGAAATTTTGTCGATTTAACCGGGTGCCGTTGTCCGAGACCGGGATGTGCGGTACGCAAGCGGCGGACTATATTTTTCCACACGAAGGTCCGAATCCTCCGCCATGAGGCTCGAAAGTGGCTCGGCCTCGACCCATTTTGTGAAGTAGTCTATGGCTACGACTAAGCATCGGTCGACCGGTGCTCGGCCGAACGGACCAACGATGTCGATCCCCACCGCATGAAAGGCCACGGCTCGCAGCCGCCGGATCGGTTTGGGGTAGCTTTTGACCGTGGAGTGAAGCCGCACTCGGACACTTTTGGCGAGCTCGGTCGAATCTTGAACGAGGGTAGCCAAGAATATCCCGACCTCAGCGTCTTCTTTGAGAGAGCTCGCGACCCGATGTGTCTTCCGCAAGATCCTCTGTGGATCTCATTGAGCACGTAGTCGGCTTCTTTTGGCCCGAGGCACCTCAGAAGGGGTTGAAGGTAAGACTTTCGGTAGAGTGCGCCCTCGTGTATGAGGTACTTCTGGGATTTCGCCATAATCTTTTTGGCTTCGAGCCGATCTTGAGGTAGCGCGCCATCGTCCAGATAGGCCTTTATGGGAGACATCCAATCCGGCTCTATCTCGGTGATGATGCCGATGTGAGACTCGCTATGCTTCGAATGAACCTCCTCCATCGGTGAACTTGTTGACGACGTGACTAACTTGCCGAGGATGTCACCGGCTCGCTTTCCCAGTGGGATTCGATGAATACCGAGTACCGAATGAGGTCAAGATCTCCTTCGCCTTTCTCGAGGTAATCGCTTCATTCGATCCTTCGCCTCGATCCGCTTAGACTCGTTTACCACGACCGAGTCTCCAAGATCCGGACATTGTCCACTTTCAATTCATTTGCGCAGGCGAGTCCCGAGATCGCTCATACTCCACCTCGTTGTTGGTGGTCGGAAAGGTAAACCGGATGGCGAGGTCACTTCTTGTTTGTCCGAGCCAATGAGGAGGATGCCGCTCATTGCCTGCTTTTGCATGAAGCTCCGTCCACGTACATCTGCCAACAGTTATCGGGCGGTGCAGGGACGGATTCCTCCGCTGTGGGGCGGGCGTTGGGGCGACCTGTTGGTAGAACCGACCTCGGTGAATTTAGCTTCCACCGTGAAGTCACGAGAGCTTCCTTTATGGCCGGTGCGGGGAGTATGAGATGTCGTGCTCACCGAGTTCCAGTGCCCACTTGGCTATGCGTCCGGATGACTCTGGCTTGGACAAGACTTGTCTCAAAGGTAGGTCGCTTAGTACCGGACAGAATGAGCTTGAAAGTAGGGTCTGGGCGTCGCTTGGCGCCACCAGGCCGCCATACCTTTTTCGGTGGTGTACCTCGTCTCGGTCCCTCGAGAGCTCGGCTAATAAAGTAGATGGGAGTTATCGCCCTCCTCATCTCGCACCATCAAGATCGATGGCCTCGCCCGAGGCGGCCAAGTATAGAAAGGAGTTCACCTTGCTTCGGGCGGACGGGTTGGCGGTCGGCGAGATACTCCTTCACCGTGTGGGCGACAGTGTTCTTCCCGCCAGCGAAGTCCGAGCTCTCCTCAGATCTTGAAAAGGGAAGCTGCTTTCTCGGTGGCTCGAGATAGGAATCTGCGAGGCGGCTAGGCAACCGTGAGTTTGTGGATCTCACGGATGGTCCTTGCACCGCATGTCGAGCACCGCCTTCACCTTGGTGGGATTGGCTTCAGCCTCTCGAGAAACCCAAGATCCCGTGAACTTGCGGTCTTCACCATAAATGTACATATCCGGGGTTGAGTTTGAGGTTGGCCGACACGAGGAGCTGGAGAATAGTTACGAGGTCGCCGCCGTAGTTCTCCGTCTTTTGACTCTCGACCACGATGTCGCCAACGAGACCTCAACGACCGCCCAATGTGGTCTTTGAATACGGCGTCCACCATCCTCGATAGGTTGCCCTGCGTTCTTCGCACGAAGGGCATCTTCCGACACGCAAAGACACCAAGTCGGTGATGAATGCTGTCTTTGGGGCGTCCTCCCGGCTCATCGTGACTTGGTGGTACCCTCAGATAGATCTAGGAAGTCAAGGTCTCATGGCCCACCAAAGGCCTCCACTTTTTGTCGATGTCGGGAGGGTAGCGATCTTTTGGGCGGTGGTTGTTGAGGTCGGTGTAATCGACGCATACGCGCCACCCTCCCTCGGCTTTCGGACCACGACCGGATTAGCCATCCAGTCGGGTATTGACCTCGAACAACATCTTGGTCTTTCAAGTTGAGTCACCGTCCCTTATGACCGCCAGCTCTGCCGTAAATATTCTTTTCTTACGCGGATGGCTTGGTAGCCGGTCAATATTGAGGCGATGAGTTATGAGCTCGGCGACACCGTCATATCGGCGGGACCACGCAAACACGCCCCCGTATTCCCTCGGTCGATGTATGACACGCCGGATGTCGATTGGGCCACAGGTGCCGACCGATGACCTTCGAGGATCGTCGCCGATAGTCGAAGGCTACCGGTCAGTCATCCGGGCGTCGGCCTCCAGGGTTCTCGTAATTGCTATGCAGGGCAAGGCCGCGATCTTGGGTTGAGACCCGAGGCATTCTTTGCCGCCGTTTGGTCGCCGGATGCTAAGTACTCCCACCGGGTGGGAATCTTGACGGAGGTGGTAGAACGAGCAGACGGCCTTGGTGGCGATAGCCAATCTCTCCCGTGATGATGTTGTACGAGAGGAGGGCTGGACCGAAAAAATTTAATGGCCTTGGTGACCGACCCGGAGCCCGCCCCACGATAACCAGGAAGGGTAATGACGCCCTCGGGGTTGGACCGCCTCCAGGTGGAAGCCCGTGGTGGGAGGCGCGGAAGTACCAGATACCTCCGATCTCGAGTTTATCCAGCTACTGGAAGATGATCTCGACGGAGGCCCCGATGTCGACATAGACCCGATGGACGTTTTGTTGCCCACCACGGCTCGTATGGTGATGGCGCCCCGTGCGGTATGATTTTGGGTACCGGATCTCTCCGAGAACACTATGTTCTCACCGCCCCGAGTCGCTTGTTTTTGGCTCCTCGGTGGCGGCCTCCGAGCCGTTCTTTAACGATGACCTCGTCGCTCCGATGGGCGTCCGGTTATAACGTAGACTGCTCCATAACATTGGGACCTTCGTCCTCGCCGCCTTCGGTCGGGTCGTCGTCGAGGTCGGTCCACGCTATTGCCACCGTTATTCTTCCCCGCGCTCGTTTTCGCCCACCGGCCGAGGTATTTCTTGAGGCTCCACCTTTGACGAGCTCATCGATCCGCAAGCCTGTGTTCCGCAATCCTCGGTATCATGACCATACCCTTGGTGATAGTCACAATACTCCTCCGTGGACCCTCTTCGATCCTCCTTTCATAGGAGGGGCTTTGGGAAGAGCTCGGCGTGGGCTCGAATATCTCCGCCTTGATTTGAGCAGGGAGGCGCCCGCGTGGTTGGGCCGAGGTCCGAGCACGATTCCAGCCGCCCTCTTGATTCGTCGGCGCCGGCGATCAACGCCGACTTCGTGTCCGCTTTTTCCTCTCGGACTTACCTCGTGCATTTCACTCTTCTTCCGATCCGACTCGTCTCCTCGACGGTTGTCCACCGTGTTCCAAAGCTTACTCGCCGTCTTTGGTTTCTCCCCGGTGATTTCTTTGTTCGCGGGTCGGATCCGTTTTGAACGCGTTGATGATGTAGTGATCGTTCATCGCCAATTTTGAGCGACTCTTTGATGAACCTCGAGACGAGTTCGACATCGTCTCGCCCCGCCTTGGCGGATTGTGAGCAGTCGGAGGAAGGTCTGCCGAGGTGGCATCTTCGATAAGCGCCATTTGAATCGATCCATGAGGTCCCGGAGGCGGTGTATATCTTGCTCGGCGGGCGAGGTGAACCAACGTCGGGCGTTGGAGATCAAGCACTCCGGAAGATTTTGCACATGTGAAAGTCCTCCATCCCTCGATTCGCCATGTTGGTGGTGTGGCGAAAAGGAAGTCGGAGGGTCCCTAGGCCATCGTAGGCAGCAATATTGGGTGCCCGTATCACGGGGTAGGCGTGTCTAAAATTCTCCGGAGAAAGGGAGATGATTTTCCGCACGGCCGAACCCCGGAGATCGTTGCCATCTCTTTCGGAGGGTGGGGTATCGATAGCGGCGCCTATCGTCCCTCCGAGAGGGAGTTCGACTCCGCCTTTCTTCTTTCCTGTTTTGCTCGGCTCTCGGTCGGCATAACGAGGTGGAGAGCGGCTCCGCGAATGGCGCGGGCGACTCGGTGGTGGCGGCTCGTCCGTGAGCGGCTCGCAAATGGGGTGGCGGCTCGGCCGCGTGGCGGCTCGGATGTCGTGGTGCGGTGCATGTTCTCGGCCACCACGCCGAGGTGGGCGCTTTGTTTCGGAGGGGGGAGCGACCTCGGGCGACCGTGGTAGTCGTTCGAGGGACCTTGAGGGGCCCGCCTCTTGTCCTCTGGTTGAGGAAGCTTTGGAATCGCGAGGTTGGCGTTGAGGAACTCGGTCACGGCTCGGCCGAGGGCCTCATGGGACGAATGAATCTGCTTGTTCGCCCTCGTTGAGGTCGACCTCTCCCTACGTTGGGGAGGCGGTCCTGAGGGTGTATGGAGACGTTTTCCATGTTGCCCTCAGGAGTGTGAACGCTTGTGGCGTCTGCGATCTCCTTCCCGCGACGCTGAGTGACCACCTGGTCGTCCTCAGGGCGGTTGTTGCCAACGCCGCCGGCGGTTGCGCGTGTTCTTGCCATTAAGTTGTAGAGGAAACGAAGCTTTCTTGTTGATCGTTCTACGACGGCGCCAATGATAAATCCGATTACGTGAGTATCTGAGATTTATGTAAAGCAATAAAGAACACCAAGGCTTTTACTTGGTTCGATCATTAATGAGATCTCGTCCATGGAGGAGTGATTCCTCAATATTTTCACTATGATTTGGGTACAGTGAGTGTAGTTACAAGCTCTTAGCATTCAATAAGTTGTCAACCCTTCTACTGTCAATTTTCCTTCTATTTATACATATCCGAGACCCCTAAAGACTTGTTCTATCCCCCTTCCATGTAGGGACTCTTCCTGGCGTATAGGGACTCTTCCTTGGCGTGTAGGGGCCCCTTACCTTCCATGTAGGCGGTGCACGTGACCAATGAGGAGGTGGGCGAAATTGGGGTTGAGGCGGTGTGCCTTTGGCTTAACCGCGTGGGCACGGTCATGATGTCGCCCACTCGTTTGAAACTGGCGGTGGGCCGAGCGGTTGGGTCATATCCCATCGATGTCATCATATTTTCCGCAGTGGGAAAAAAATTGGGTCATAAAATTATTATATTTCTCAAAGTTGAGGACATTAAAAAAAAAAACTTGAAAGTTAATGATATAAACTTAAAAACACTCAAAATTGAGACCATAAGCTATAATAATAATAATAATAATAATAATAATAATAATAATAATAATAATAATAATAATAATAATAATAATAATAATAATATGCTCATGTGATTGAAAATTGAAGGAAAGTAGATCAAATGATAGTTTTGATATTTTGCTATATTTTAGCCATAATCCTTCAATTTATCATACATGACAATCAATCAATCCAAACACAATTAAATAATCAAATAATCACATCCAACTCTATCATATCAATCTTATTTATCCATCAACCAAATCAAATATCCCCACACAATTTTAGATAAAATATGTCTATTTTTAATAAATATGTAGCAACTTTACATTATCAAATATACGTATGAGCGCAAATGATTTAAAGCAGGAATATATGTAACGTAATTGCCGGTGGAATCACTTGTAGTGTTATTGAGAATCCCTTGTAGTTGTTCTAAATCTGCTAGCTCTAACCAACTAATCTAAGTTCGCGCAAGTTCGAATTCTTTGTACCGGTGTAACGTTACAAGCTGCCACTCGTATTTAATTTTATAAACACGAAATTGTATACAAAACCAATATGATTTGGATCAAAGTACAATTGTGTGAATCCGATCTCTATTGTCTCCTCTGATTCTACTCTTCGATTTGATTTGTTGAACGATCTTCGAATATTCTTCAAGTTGTTTGGAGGGGATGTGATTCCTTGATCTCCTTGAACTTGAAGTTTGGATTTGATGATGTTGATCTGAAGGACCTTCGTCTTGTTTTCAGATTTGTTTGTTGAATTTGACTTGATATCTTGAAGAACGCCGTGAAGATCTTCAAATTTGAACGTCGATACGGAGGGTTTTCACCTTGTTTCCGGATTGAACGCCGTCTTTTGGAGGTAGAATGCTTTGAATATTGAAGAACTTCTTGAATGTGTGGAGAGACTTTGTAGATAATTCCTCCAATACTTGAACTCTTCAATTAATTTGTGTTGTCCTTATGAGCCTCCTGAACCCCATATTTATAGTTGTAGGAAAACTTAATTTAGGAAGTTCAGGAATGGGCTTTTAGCTTAAACCCATAGATTTTGGGCCCATGGCATGATCTTCTTGATTTATTTCCTTTTTATGTCGAATTTGACATATGGTAACTTTGATTATACCATAAATTCAAATAATTAAATATTAATGATATATATTTAATTTTGAATTATACTTAATGTAATCCAAATAATTCGTAACTTTTAATTACTACAAATTTGTCACAACATTTAATCCAAAGGACATATTAGAAGAATCGAGCTTGGAGCAAATGATTACAAAACAACCGATAAGAATAATCGAAGATTTCAAAATAACATTTATCGAACTTCAATAATCAAACCTTATGTACAAGGAAAAAGCAATTCAAACCTTATTTACAAGGCAAAAGTCATTTACTGGATGTAAAGGCTACAAGTTCATTTAACGATGAGGTTCGATAATCGTATGATATAATCATCAACAACAACATACAAAATATTCGTAATATGCAATGAAAGCATGTGAATGCATATATGACGATATGCACCCAGGTATTTTCTTTCAAACATATAAATACCAAAAGATTCTGACTACTCAACATCTCCGCTCCATCACCATCACCAGCTCAATCTGCACATTTATAAACAAATATGCAGGGCTGAGTACAAATAATGCACTCAGTGGCTCATGCCAAAATAATTTATCAAGTTTGAATTAGTCTGCCCCATCACAGTAACACACGATGTTTTAATTTGAAATACTCGTGCTTACTAAATATTTTCTGTCATTTTTAATAAATATCGCTTAGCCGAGCATTTTCCACGTATGTATGATCCACATCCACCACAACAATCATTCACAACAATTCCACTATTTGGAGAGGCCTCCTCTCACAGACGCCGTGACCGCCGAGCACCCTTTCAAAGACACAATCACAAATAATCATTGCACAAAATCCGGCCATCTCAAAGACATGATACTAATTCTCCATCATCCTCGGGGTACTTCCAAGAATACGAATTCAAGCATGTCATAAAGTGGGAGCTACCCAACATTATGCATCGATAATCATGGATCGATAAATACATAAAACATAAATATTTTGGGTATGTAATTAAATAAACCAGTTCATAAATATTTGTTTGCAATAAAGCATCATAAGTAAATCATTTGGTAAATTCTACGAGTTTGAGTATAGTAAGCCCACCTTTACTTTGGAACTTGAATTTTTTGTCGTGCGTTTCTCCTTGTTTGCGTGAACTTCACGTCCCACCTTTACGCAAAAATGTACGTTTAGTACGTTGGCACGCTTTTCGAGATTTTCAAAGTTCATTCAACTTTGATAAATAAATTAATAATTCGAAGTTTCGATGATTCTTTATACGTCTTAATACGTTGAAATGATGCGTATATCAATAAAAATAATTCTCGTATATCGAGAGAGACGTAATATGTTCTACAGTCTCATTTTAACCTTTTAGGTTAAATAATTAACGTATAATAACGTTATTCAATAAAATGATTTCAATTATGAAATCTTTTCTCACAATTGAGATATTCAGATAAAAGTAATACGTTTTTCACGTATTAGCGTATTCAACGAACGTATTTCGTACGTCAATTTCGAAAGTCAACCATTTTTACTTTTCTTAATAATTTCTTTAATAATCACATTTTAATTAATAAATTCAATACAAATCGATTTTTAATCGATTTCTTTTCATAAAGATTTAATCTTCGATTTTTCACGCAAATCGATAATTTTGATTAATATTTTCTTTCAATATTAATCTTTTAATACATTAAGCATTATTTATGCTTTTAACGTTATTTAATATAACGTTTCAAACGTAAACATAATATTCTATGTTTAATAATTCCCAAAAATTCAATTATGTCTAATATAATTTTTAGACATATAATAAATTATTATTCATGATTAAAAAGGATTTAAAATCCTTTATAAAAGCACTATAGCTCACGGCTATATGCTACAATTCTCAAACTTGTTCCAAAAATTCCTCTAAATTCATATAGTGTATTATTTTACACTATGATCATTAATATGTATTAATATCACTATAGAAAAATTTGGAACACACCTATATCCACTATAGGGCTCACGGTCCTTTTTCAAAAATCAACCAAAATTTTCTAAAATTTTAATAAAATTACACAAGGCTCCACAATCAATATATAACATAAATATAACCTAAGGTTCAACATATAAAATTTCTACACCAAGGTATATATGTTCAATGGTTTCGGTTCTTACAACTATGCATTAAGCATTTTTATAAAATTTCAATTAAATATAATATGCCTAAATACAACATAGTGTAGTAACATAATATCATTGCATTCACTAAAACAATTAAAACCAAACCTAATAACCATCATGAAGCTCACGGTTATTTTAAGAAATTTGAGCATTTCTTCTTCAAAATTTAGTTAATTCATGTAATGCATAATTAATACCCTAGATTAATAATATGCTATTACATTTCTCAAATTAAAATCATACCACAACCTAGCATTTTCATGCATTTTCGTAATTATAGAACTATAGCTTAGGATTTTTATAAATTTCCCAATAATTCACTATAGGCTTCTACAACAACATATATCATTAATCCAACCCTAATTCATCCATGAAAATTTTCGACACACATGAAATAATTTCATAGCATTTTAATCATCACATTAAACATGCTACATGCTTATAAAATCATTCTAATATACTTATTAATGAACAAGTATCATGCTTAGCATAATTCATGCTTAAGAACACATGCTTGAAATTTAAATCTAACCATTAGAAAATTAAAAACTTAGGGTATAATCGAAGCTCGTTCGATTTCTAACCTCGTTAACGGTATCGATTTGTTATAGGATAGCTAGAGCTCAACCAAATGAGAAGGAAAGAAGAAGAAAAGGGTTTGGTTTTCTTTGGAGAGCTCACGACAGTGAAGAAATGAAGGAGAGATGATATAAGTGTGATGTGTTAGTGTGTTACAAGACTTTTAATACTTAGCAAAATAGAATAAAAGAAACAACACACACCTAAGACTCCCTCGGCTCTCACACAAAACACAAGACACAAATGAAATGGAATGGTCAAAGATGATTATGTCATGATAAAATATCCCTTACAATTCATTAACTTCTTGCATAGCTTCAATAAATATTTGGGAATGCACAAAACAATTTCTTGTCTCATGCATTACACTGCCGTCGACCTTAAGTGGAGTGGAGAAGAAATTTTCAGATTTTGTTTCAGATTTCACAAGTGTATTAGATACACTCTTCCCAAATATTTATAATACATCATCAAGCTTTTCAAGGTCAAATAAATCGGCTATCTCTCACAAATTGATCCCACTTGCATGAATTAATACACAACATAGTATTTGTACACCAAAAGTGGCGTGAACCATCTATTGAGCACAAGCTCACGGCATTTTCGATTCTAAGTGTGGTGTATAATTTATTTTCATGCCAATTATACATATATATCATAATATATGTTTTAGATGTTAATTATATCATAGGAAAATTTATTGGTACCAAATCATAGGTAGAAAACCCTAATTTCGATTTAGGGTTTTGAGAATCATTAATAATAAAAATATCATTCCAAAATTTTCTAGATTATTTCAATGCTAAATAATATTCTAATTATATAAAATAATCATAGGAAAATTTAAATATCATAATTCCTTGATCGTTAGACTTGATTCTCAAGTCATCTCTAAACGTTAACGTTTGAAACGCCTCAAACGTTAAATATCGACTCATCTCAAAATGGTCGAGTAAATCTGTAATCACTTTATTAAATTATTCCAATAATAATGGAATTAAATTCTAAGCTTAAAACTTAGAAAATATCACGAGCATTTAATTATCGATACGTAATCGACGTTGAAATTATATGTTGAAATACGTTACATATTCGTATTTCTCAATTCACATTCATTCGTGAATTGTACATAGGAATTTATTATTCCAAAATAATCGAAATCGTTATTCGATAATTTATTAATCAAATTATTATAATAATATTCTAATTTACTAAATTAATATCGTAATTAGGCGTTTAAATAATCGGGTATTACATTCCACCCCTTAAAGAAATTTCGTCACGAAATTTACATACCCTTTAAAAGATCGGGTATTTTTCTTTCATCGCATCCTCAAGCTCCCACGTGGCTTCCTCTTGTCCATGATGTTTCCACAAAGACTTTGGTAGTGGAATCGACTTATTTCTCAATTGTCAACCTTGTGGTCTAGAATGGCCGAGGTTCTTCATTATAGCTCATATCCGGATTAAGGATCACGCCGCCTTGATGGATTACATGCTTGGGTCGCATACGTACTTTGGAGTTGTGATATGTGGAAAACATTATGCACGCTTCCCGCCTCGCGTAAGAGCCAATCTATAGGAGACGGGCCTACTCTTTCTAGATTTCATAAGGTCCAATAAAACGGGTCTTAATTTTCCTTTACTCCAAACCTTATAATCCCTTTAGATGGAGAGACCTTCAAAAGACTTTATCTCCATTTTCAAAATGTAGCTCGGATCTTGGCAGACGTCGGTAAGACTTCGCTCATCTTGAGCTTCTTTTATTCTTTGCCTAATTTGGCGAACGATCTCAATCATTTCGCTTATAGCGTCAGGCCCTAAAATTCTCCTCTCACCCACTTCATCCCAGTAAAGCGGTGATCGGCATTTTCTTCCATATAAGGCTTCATACGGGGCCATATCGATCGTCGCTTGATAACTATTGTTGTAGGCAAATTCGATGAGAGGTAAAACCTCTTCCCATTTTGTACCTCGATCCAACACTACAGTTCTCAACATATCTTCGAGTGTTTGGATCGTCCTTTCCGATTGTCCATCGATGCGAGGGTGAAAAGTCTTACGAAATTTAACCGTGCCCAATTCTTTTGCAAGCTAGTCCGAATCTTCAAGTAAACTTTGAATCTCTATCAGATGTGATAGTTTTTGCATCCATGTAGGCGCACAATTTCCTTTACGCAGTTGGGCTAGCTTATCGACTCGTGGGTAATCAATTCGCGAAAAATGTGCACATTTGGTGAGTCATCCACTACTACCCATATAGCGGTGTTCCTCTTTAGACTTTGGCAAACCCGTAACAAAATCCATAGCTATATCTTCCCATTTCCACTGGTATTGCCAAAGGTCAGTAGCTTTCGTAGGACGTTGGTGTAATGCTTTTACTTGTTGGCAAGCAAGACAATGCCCACAAAAGAGGCTATGTCTCTTTTCATACCTTCCCACCGTAACTTTTCTTTAAATCTTGATACATTTTGCATCGCCTGGATAGGTCAGATAAGGTGTGTCATGAGCTTCACTCATGATTTCATTCAAGATTGTTGTTGTTTGGGATACACAACCTTCCTTCAAATAATAAAGCATTATCTGCTTCTTGAAAATTTTTCATCCTTCCGTCCTTACTTTGGCTCTTGCTTTTCCAACTTTTCCTCCATCCTTTGTCCTTCAAGGATTCTTTTCCTTAAATCAGACGTCAATGTGAGTGTAGCAATACAACTCGCGATCGCCTCTCGGTTGTTCAATCAATTCAATCTTCATCCTTTCAAACTCTTCAATGAGTTTTTCTTCATTTGTGAAGAGACATCCCAATTTGTTTTGACTCTTACGACTCAAGGCATCAGCTATAACATTTGCCTTGCCCGGGTGATAGTTTATACCACAGTCGTAGTCTTTTACCAATTCGAGCTATCTCCTTTGTCTCATATTCATATCTCTCTGCTCGAAAAAGTATTTCAAACTTTTGTGATCGGTAAAGATTTCACATCTCACTCCGTAGAGATGATGTCTCCATATCTTTAGGGCATGTACTACTGCTGCTAGTTCCAGATCATGAGTTGGATAATTCAATTCATGCGGTCTCAGTTGTCGAGATGCATAGGCTATCACTTTTCCATTTTGCATTAACACACAACCTAATCCATTCTTGAAAGCATCTGTATAGACCACATACTCTTGATCTGCTTCTGGAACTGCTAAAACAGAGGCAGTAGTTAACTTTTCCTTGAGCGTCTGGAAATTCGCCTCACACTCATCAGTCCAAGTGAATTTAATTCCTTTTCTTAGTAGTTGGGTTATTGGCCTTGCTATCTTTGAGAATCCTTCAATGAATCTCCGATAGTAACCTGCCAATCCCAAGAAACTTCTAATTTCATTTTGTGTCCTCGGTGATTTCCATTCTCGACCGCTTCGCTTTGGCGGATCAACTTTAATCCTTCTGGTGACACAATGTGTCCAAGGAACATTACTTCCTTTAGCTAAAATTCACATTTGCTAAATTTAGCAAAAGTTGTTCATTTCTCAAAATTTGCAGATTGTCCCGAGGTGTTCCTTGTGTTCTTCTTCGTTCTTGAATAGATAAGAATGTCGTCTATGAAGACTAAGACAAATTTGTCTAAAATGGGTGGAACACCCTATTCATGAGATCCATGAATCCGCCGCGCATTGGTCAATCCGAATGGCACAACTATAAATTCATAGTGGGCGTATCTCGCTCGAAAGCGATCTTTGATACATCTTCAGCCGCACTTTAAGTTGGTGATAGCGACTTGAGGTCGATTTTCGAGAACACGCTAGCTCCTCTTAGCTGATCAAACAAGTCATCTATCCTTGGAAGTGGATACTTGTTTTTGAGCGCCATTTTGTTCGAGTTCTCGGTAATCTATACACATCCTCAAGGAACCATCTTTTTCTTTACAAATAACACCGGTGTTCTCAAGGCGAAACACTAGGTGCGATAAAACCTAGGTCCAACAACTCTTGATTTGAATTTTCAACTCTTCCAGCTCTTTCGGAGCCATTCATGCGGTGCCTTTGACCTTTGGAGCCGATCCGGTTCCAAGTCAATGGTAAACTCGATTGTTCATCGTGAGGTAGTCTGGTAGATTTTCGGAAAACATCCGAAAACTCCGCACAATCTCTACATCTTCAACATTTATCGTTGCTCGATCTTCTCCGTTCAAATAAACAAGAAATGCATGGCATCCTTTCTTGTTTATCATACTTCTGGCCTTCAATGCTGATATTATTGGGACCTTCCTTCCCATATTGATTCCATAAAAGCTTGTAGCTTCTTTCCCAGGAAAATGGAATGAAATTTTTCTTTCTTTACACAGGATCGTAGCATGATTTTCCGCTAACCAATCCATTCCCAAAATTATATCTACATCACCCATGGGTATTATGTTTAAGTTATTCGTCAGAACCTTAAGTGATCCTATGTTCAACTCTAGGTTCGAGCAAATGTGAGTAACAGTCATAATCCCTCCTATGGGTGAAGAGATGTTCATATCTGGTTTGCTTTCTCGGATCTAAGTTCTAATAGATCTACATGTTCTTGCTACAAAGAATGTGATGCTCCGTGATCGAACAAAAGTATAACAGTACGTTGAGAAGTGTTCCCATACGCCGCCGTTTTTCGGTTTTGTTCATTCACCTCGGTGCGAGCATATGCTCCGCTTGAGCCAGCCGAGGCCGACGGACTCTTGTCTTAGTTGATTCTCGTTTGTGGTCTGCCTTTGTTGGCGTTCTTCTTGACACGTTGTGGTGGTTGTCGTTGTTGTTGTTGTGGTATTCTTTGTGGTTGTTCTTGCTGAGGCCAGATAATCTCTTAGGGGTTGGGCGTTGCGGGCTGATTCGGCCTTCACACCGTCCCCGTCGTATCCTCGGCAAGCTGTTTGCGTAATGGCCCTTCATGCCACACTTGAAACAATTTACCAAGTAACAAACTCCCTTGTGAAACTTCCGCACTTTGGGCGAGGAGTTGTTCTTACCGATCACGTGGTCCTACCGCTCGAGGGTTAAAAGCGGTTTCTTCCATCCCTCATCCTTGCGGTATCAGTGTTCCTTGCCACGGCCGCTTGTTATTAGTATTCTCAAAACTTTCCGGTTGTTATTTCGCATTTCCTTCCCATTTTCTCTTCCCTTTGTCCCTGTATTCAACGTACGTGTTTGAACCGACTTCTCTTACCGCATAGCTACCTCGATGTCCAATGCTCGTCAAGAGATTGGTGTAAGTCGATCTCCATATCGGGCTAGAGACATTCTTATCTACGATCTCAACCTGCACTGAATTTTTCTCGCCATCTTCATATCCGTATTCACCGATCGGGGCATATCGGACATATCGCAGAAGATGCGATCGTAATCTGTCACGGACATCTTATCTGCTTTGATTATAAAATTCATGTTCCTTCTTTTCCGATAACTTTTGAACATATTTATCATATAGTTACCCTTTAAACTCTTCCTGTGAACTCATTTATCGATCCTGCGAGTAAAATCTTCGTCGGGCTTCCCACCAAAAGTCGGCAGAGTCTGTCGGTTGGAAGTGTCTACAGACAGCCGTTCGGTCTTTGTGCATCGAAGAAAATCAAATATCCTTTCCATAGCCCTTATCCATTGCTCGGCATCATCCGGGCTTCCTTTCCCATCAAAAGAAGGTGGGTTTTGCCTAAGAAACAATTCCTCGATCCTACGATCGGGTGGAGGTGGTGGTGGTTGGGGTATATTCGCAGGTTCGGGTGCAGGAATTCTTCCTCTGCCTCTACCTCTTCCCCTTCCCCTACCTCTTTGTGCAGGATCCCGTCTTGGCGGCATTCTGTTGTTTAAACATACAATAAATATTGAAAATCATTTTCACAATTAACATATATAATATCATCACACAATTTCTTTTGTAAAGCAGCTTTAAACCAAGCTATTCATCACAATAATCATTTCTGCCGCAAAAGCCCGCTTCGGGGTTATCATATATATACATCAGAAAATTTGTGCCTCGAATAGGACTATTTTGTACAACAGTTGATACAAAAAGAGATAATGTACATAGATGGCATTTCAAAAGCTTAACCCGTATCGAACAACATACGGGATTACAAGATAATACAAAATACAAAGGTTCACTTTCCTTTTCCAAAATACATAAGCAACCTACACACATACTGGACTATATACATACAGACTAAAGTCTAACAAGGCTGGTCAACAGGTGCATCACTCGTCGTCGTACTGATCCTCCTCAGGATCCTCCTCATCATCTGAATCATCGTCGTCCGAGTCGTCCTCACGGCGGTGTACTCTGGACGGTCCTGCTCCGTCATGCCCAACCATAGGAATGTCGCGGATCGGACTGAAGTCATCACGATCATCGAGACCTCATCACGGCGTGCTCGCCGATACGGCTCACCGGGCGGTGCGGTATTTGTCATAGGCGGCAAGATTGGGCGGCGGGTGTATGGGGTGTCCAACCGACAAAGGGAAACACGGCATCCCCAAAGCTGCGGGTCGAGGACGCCTCACTCTCTGCAAGCCTCGCCTCATCCTCCGTGAATCTGGGCACCACTAGGGTCCACTCGACGAGGTACCTCCAAGTAAAGCCACTCGGGTGACTCGTCACGCCATGTATATTCCCTGGGAAGGAGATAAGGGCCTCTCGGTGCTACCCCTTAGATGCTGAAGACGTGGGTCGATGGCTCACAAATCTCGGTAGATCTTCTATCGGTCATAGTCCCCATCAAGACGGTAGATATAATCTCCTGACACTTCCCGTGCGTAATCCTCCCAGTCTATCGGTAATCATGTCAGAAGGCGCTTCACGCCATCGAAATCAGTCACTCCATGCTCGTGCGCCTCCCTCCAATGACGAAGGTAGTGCATGAGAAACTCTCCGAGATCATCCCCCCAACACATCTGGTAACCACGGTACCTGTGAATAATCTCTGCTGGGGTGGCCCTCGGTCCTAGCCTCCGTCTAGTGGTGTGTCGAGTCCTGGCCATCTGCCACAGACAAACGAGCAAAAGATAACTAAATAAGATATCAGTTACACAGATAAAACTAAACTTAACGCATCTATTAAGCAAAAGGATAAACTGGACAGGTCTATAAAGCAGATAAACAATCCAAACACATCTGATAAACAGATAATTGTTATATGGAAATTGTTCTCATATACAACGCACGTTGTAGCTTTCCTACCATACTAGGAAACTTACTATCTAGCAGCATAAACAAAAATTCTTATTATATAACTAAATTCTAGTTCTATAAGACTACGAGCTAGCTTCTACTGGCCCTCGTGATTTCTGGAGACTGAAACAGGGGATCTTCCCTTCATAAGAAATATAGTACAGTCCGTTAGGAGTACGTAGGAGAAAACCGTGCACAAATCGGAGTCCAAACGAAGGAGAACGGACCAAAATAAAATCACTGCGCGAAGCAGTTCGCCTTTGCCGAGGTGAACTGTCCGGGGTGGACTGTACTGACTCTCGTGAATTTTGGAGAAGTAATCAGGGGTTTGATCTTTCATAAAAAATAAATTAAATTGCGTTAGGAGTACGTAGGCGAAAACCGTTCGTAAATCGGAGTTCAAACGAAGGAGAACGGGCCAAAACAAAATCACTGCGCGAAGCAGTTTGCCTGAAGCCGAGGTGCCGAGGACGAAGTGCCGAGGCGGAGCTGCCGAGGCGAGGTGCCGAGGCCAAAGTGCCGAGGCGGAGCTGCCGAGGCAAGGTGCCGAGGTCGAAGTCGCCGAAGTGACGAAGTCGTAGACGCCGAAGTCGAAGTCGATGTCGATGCCGAAGTCTCAGATGCCAACGCCGCCGACGAGGTCGTTGCCGATGCCAATGCCGCCGACGCCGAGGTCAATGACGAAACCGAAGCTGCGACGCCGAGGTCATTGCCGATGCCGACGTCGCCGACGCCAAGGCCGAAGTCATGGAAAACGAAGCCGAAGTCGTTTTTTTTTTAGAGACCTATACTTGCCTTTAATCACATAATGGAATGAAGTCCTCAATTCCATTTTTACTTTTTTTCATGTCGTTCTTTTACCCATGCCGAGGTCGTTCTTTCCCTTTTGTTCTCGCAATGGGATTAAATTCATACATTCGTACTTCTAGGTTCTTTCGTAACTCGTGAACATGCTTCTTATTTCGTCTATGTTCCATTCGGGATGACATTGGCATAATCAAAATAAATATTGAGAAATGAAGAATCAAATTTCCAATATGACGAACATAGCTCGTTTTAAACATACGCATTTCTTGCGAATTTTTTTTTAATCAATAATCAATAAATAATCATGGTTATTTACAACCTTTTTCATTTCATTTGTCGATAATGTTCTATCAACACAAATCATTTGTCGATAATGTTCTATCGACAACAAATCAAATTCATAATTCATTTGTCGATAATGTTCTATCGACACAAAGTCAAATTCATAAATCTCAAACTTTTCTTTTCAAAGATGAGAAAATATTTTACCTTTTTCCCGGTTCAGCTGGATGTGATGGAGTTTTGAGCGTAGTCAGATGATTTCTAGAAGTCTAGTGACTCAATCTAGACTTAACTTTTGAAAGAAAATTTTAAGGTTCAGAGAGCAAAATGCTCTGATACCACTCTGTCACAGCCGCTCTAATCCAAAGGACAGATTAGAGAGAACTAGAGCTTGGAACAGTGATTACAAAACAACCGATAAGAATAATCAGAAGATTTCAAAATAACATTTATCGAACTTCAATAATCAAACCTTATGTACAAGGAAAAAGCAATTCAAACCTTATTTACAAGGCAAAAGTCATTTACAGATGTAAAGGCTACAAGTTCCTTTAACAGTAGGTTCGATAATTCAGACAGATATAACTATCAACAACAACATACAAAAATATTCGTAATATGCGTGAAAGCATGTGAATGCATATATGACGATATGCACCAAGGTATTTTCTTTCAAACATATAAATACCAAAAGATTCTCGACTACTCAACATCTCCGCTCCATCACCATCACTCACTCAATCACGTTTAAAACAAATATGCGGTGAGTACAAATAATGCACTCAATGGCTCATGCCGAAATAATTTATCAAGTTTGAATTAGTGCGCCCATCACAAGAATACACGAGGTTTTAATTTGAAATACTCGTGCTTACTAAATATTTTTCGTCATTTTAATAAATATCGCTTAGCAAGCATTTTCCACGTATGTATGATCCACGTCCACCACAACAATCATTCACAACAATTCCTACCGAGAGGAGGCCTCCTCTCACAGACGCGCCGTGACCGCCGAGCACCCTTTCAAAGACGGTCACAAATAATCGGTGCACAAAATCCAGGCCATCTCAGCACATGATACGAATTCTCCATCATCCTTGGGGGTTCTTCCAAGAATACGAATTCAAGCATGTCATAAAGTGGGAGCTACCCAACATTATGCATCGATAATCATGGATTGGATAAATACATAAAACATAAACATTTTGGGCAGGTAATTAAATAAACCAGTTCATAAATATTTGCTTGCAATAAAGCATCATAAGTAAATCATTTGGTAAATTCTACGAGTTTGAGTATAGTAAAGCCCACCTTTACTTTGGAACTTCGAATTTTACTGTGCGTGCTCTTATCCTTGTTATGCGTGAACTTCACGTCCCACCGCTACGCAAAATGTACGTTTAGTACGTTGGGCGCTTTCGAGATTTTCAAAGTTCATTCAACTTTGATAAATAAATTAATAATTCGAAGTTTCGATGATTCTTTATACGTCTTAATACGTTGAAATGATGCGTATATCAATAAAAATAATTCTCGTATATCGAGAGAGACGTAATATGTTCTACGTCTCATTTTAACCTTTTAGGTTAAATAATTAGCGATATAATAACGTTATTTGATAAAATGATTTCAATTATGAAATCTTTTCTCACAATTGAGATATTCAGATAAAAGTAATCGTTTTCACGTATTAGCGTATTCAACTAACGTATTTAAATGCGTCGATTTCGAAAGTCAACAATTTTACTTTTCTTAATAATTTCTTTAATAATCACATTTTAATTAATAAATTCAATACAAATCGATTTTAATCGATTTCTTTCATAAAGATTTAATCTTCGATTTTTCACGCAAATCGATAATTTTGATTAATATTTTCTTTCAATATTAATCTTTTAATACATTATATTTATGCTTTTAACGTTATTTAATATAACGTTTCAAACGTAAACATAATATTCTATGTTTAATAATTCCCAAAAATTCAATTATGTCTAATATAATTTTTAGACATATAATAAATTATTATTCATGATTAAAAAGGATTTAAAATCCTTTATAAAAGCACTATAGCTCACGGCTATATGCTACAATTCTCAAACTTGTTCCAAAAATTCCTCTAAATTCATATAATGTATTATTTTACACTATAATCATTAATATGCATTAATATCACTATAGAAAAATTTGGAACACACCTATATCCACTATAGGGCTCACGGTCCTTTTTAAAAAATCAACCAAAATTTTCTAAAATTTTAATAAAATTACACAAGGCTCCACAATCAATATATAACATAAATATAACCTAAGGTTCAACATATAAAATTTCTACACCAAGGTATATATGTTCAATGGTTTCGGTTCTTACAACTATGCATTAAGCATTTTTATAAAATTCCAATTAAATATAATATGCCTAAATACAACATAGTGTAGTAACATAATATCATTGCATTCACTAAAACAATTAAAACCAAACCTAATAACCATCATGAAGCTCACGGTTATTTTAAGAAATTTGAGCATTTCTTCTTCAAAAATTCTAGTTAATTCATGTAATGCATAATTAATACCCTAGATTAATAATATGCTATTACATTTCTCAAATTAAAATCATACCACAACCTAGCATTTTTCATGTATTTTCGGTAATTATAGAACTATAGCTTAAGATTTTTATAAATTTCCCAATAATTCACTATAGGCTTCTACAACAACATATATCATTAATCCAACCCTAATTCATCCATGAAAATTTTCGACACACATGAAATAATTTCATAGCATTTTAATCATCACATTAAACATTCTACATGCTTATAAAATCATTCTAATATACTTATTAATGAACAAGTATCTTGCTTAGCATAATTCATGCTTAAGAACACATGCTTGAAATTTAAATCTAACCATTAGAAAATTAAAAACTTAGGGTATAATCGAAGCTCGTTCGATTTCTAACCTCGTTAACGGTATCGATTTGTTATAGGATAGCTAGAGCTCAAGCAAATGAGAAGGAAAGAAGAAGAAAAGGGTTTGGTTTTCTTTGGAGAGCTCACGGCAGTGAAGAAATGAAGGAGAGATGATATAAGTGTGATGTGTTAGTGTGTTACAAGACTTTTAATACTTAGCAAAATAGAACAAAAGAAACAACACACACCTAAGACTCCCTCGGCTCTCACACAAAACACAAGACACAAATGAAATGGAATGGTCAAAGATGATTATGTCATGATAAAATATCCCTTACAATTCATTAACTTCTTGCATAGCTTCAATAAAGATTTGGGAATGCACAAAACAATTTCTTGTCTCATGCATTACACTGCCGTCAACCTTCAGTGGAGTGGAGAAGAAATTTTCAGATTTTGTTTGTATTTCACAAGTGTATTAGATACACTCTTTCCCAAATATTTATAATACATCATCAAGCTTTTCAAGGTCAAATAAATCGGCTATCTCTCACAAATTGATCCCACTTGCATGAATTAATACAAAACATAGTATTTGTACACCAAAAGTGGCGTGAACCATCTATTGAGCACAAGCTCACGACATTTTCGATTCTAAGTGTGGTGCATAATTTATTTTCATGCCAATTATACATATATATCATAATATATGTTTTAGATGTTAATTATATCATAGGAAAATTTATTGGTACCAAATCATAGGTAGAAAACCCTAATTCTTGATTTAGGGTTTTCGAGAATCATTAATAATCAAAAATATCATTCCAAAATTTTCTAGCATTATTTCAATGCTAAATAATATTCTAATTATATAAAATAATCATAGGAAAATTTAAATATCATAATTCCTTGATTGTTAGACTTGATTCTCAAGTCATCTCTAAACGTTAACGTTTGAAGCGTCTCAAACGTTAAATATCGACTCATCTCAAAATGGTCGTAATAAAGCTGTAATCACTTTATTAAATTATTCCAATAATAATGGAATTAAATTCTAAGCTTAAAACTTAGAAAATATCACGAGCATTTAATTATCGATGCGTAATCGGCGTTGAAATTATCTTGTTGAAATCGTTACACATTCGTATTTCTCAATTCACATTCGATCGTGAATTGTACATAGAATTTATTATTCCAAAATAATCGAAATCGTTATTCGATAATTTATTAATCAAATTATTATAATAATATTCTAATTTACGAAATTAATATCGTAATTAGGCGTTTAAATAATCGGGGTATTACAAAATTGCCCCATCGAGGCTCGTTCATGGACGAGTTGTCTTAAAAATGGACGAGTCTCGATATTCATTTAGATAGTTTAAACAGTTTATACTCGTATTTAGGAGTTCTTGGATTTGAATTTGACTTTGAATTTGAATTTGTAAACAGTTTATACTCGTATCTAGGAGTTCTTCAATTTGAATTTGAATTTATAAATAGTTTATACTCGTATTTAGGAGTTCTTGGATTTGGATTTGGATTTGAATTTGTTGAAGATTTAGAATTTGGGCTTTACTACTCAATTTCAATTATTGGGCTATTTTAAATTGGTGCCCGAAATTAATAATTCACTTTAAGCCCAAAGAGAACAATTGTTGCATCATGCCAATATAGTTCATATCATAAATAAACTAATTGGTCCATATTTGAGAAGTTTCGAGAATTTGATACTTGGACCCATAGTTACATCATTTGGAAGCCCATTCTGCCAGAACCCACTTGCTTTCATTGTTAAAGGACTTATGATCACATATAAGTTTGACTTGGAATGGTAGAAGTCCACGTAAGTTTGTAAAAAAATGAAAACAATCATCCTTTAATTTGTTTCCTTAATAGTTGATTTCCCACGCAAGTTGGCAATTTGTGATCCAGGCACCATAATTCACGAATTTTGCTATGTACACGCGATTTCTTACCTTGTTCTTTTATCTCAATCATTTTTCTTCCTTTTCAAGCAATTAACGAACAAGGAATTTTCCATGTATGAGGGGAGTGTTTCAACTATATAAAGGATGTCATGGCATAGGATTTTTCACACAAACTTAAGTGAGAATAACAGTCATCAATTTCTCTTGAGCTCCTCATTCGTTTGAGATATCCACACGAATTTTGATGATACTTGGTCGAAATCTTGGTGAGTTTCATCCTCCATGGTTACAAGAAATCAATTCCTAAGTGCTACCCACCATGTGTTCGACATTTCTTGAATTTTCTTGTTGCGTTTTTTTTAGTTTCCAACCATGTTTCGATTTATTTTTGCAGAATTCACTTGGTTAAGTAGGAGCTTGATTTGAAAGGAATCCCTTGCAGTCGTCGTTGCCCCGATCATATTGCTTCTAAGTAACCACTCTTTGTCAAGCTTTATTTAGTTCATCAACTAAAGCTTTATTTTTTAAATATGCGCAACTGTATGTCCTCATTTTTTTTATCTTCATCATACTTTCAAATCTTGATCTGTCGCATTCAAATGAGGAGCTTCCTTTTTAAAACTACTTGGGGGTCTACCTCAACCACTACTCGAGGATCTTTCTCGACTACTACTTGAGGGTCTACCTCAATAACTTCTCGAGAATCTTTCTCGACTACTACTTGAGGGTCTACCTCAATAACTTCTCGAGAATCTTTCTCGATCACTACTTGAGGGTCTACCTCATTCACTTCTCGATGATCTTTCTCAATCACTACTTGAGGGTCTACCTCAATCACTTCTTGAGGACCTACCTCAATATCCTATCAAAAACTCCATTTTTGAGAACCCAATTGGACTTGATGACTCAAGCACTATGGTCGAGAGCATGCATCTTATGCCTTGCAACATCGTATGCATAAACCATATCAATTCCCACGTTTATTTATTTATTTTTTATTTTTTTTGCAGTCATAACATGGTTTACTTCAAAGATGTTACTGTCTCTCGACAAAATTATTTGGTGATCTTGAACAACAAGGAACAACCCACCGACAAAGGAACACGTCTCAAAACTTACGATCCACTAATTGGCCACTTCGTCGGCAACTGGCCTAGGTTCACAAGTCCTCTTCATAAACCGGTGTGGACCAAAGAGACTAATGTGACCAAAACATCTGTGGCGTGGACATTGGAATTAGCTCATCATCGACCAACTAAAAAGATTAACCCATTGTTGACTTTGGGTCGCCGAATTGCCGAAGAAAATGCCAAGTGGGGAGAAAATATGGAGTTTCTTGGAGAATTTCATTATTTCAAAGGATATTGGGAGTGGAGCGAGGACGTCCTTAGTCGGTTTGGAAGTGAGCTTCGCAATGCTGGAATTTATGATCCAGTATATGCTTCCCTTTTCACCTATGATCGAAACACTGAAGTGATCAAAGCGTTTTGTGAAGCATGGTGTCCATCAACAAATACCTTGTTAACTTCAACAGGCGAGCTATCTATTTCATTGTGGGATTTACAATTTTTGTCTGGACTTCCAGCAATGGGAAAATTTTATGACGAGGTGATACCTTGCACGAGAGAGCTCGTTGGTGTGGATCGAGAAGAAAAACAATATGTTCCTACAAGCTGCCGACATTTATTCCATGCTTATCATCTTCTTGGGAACGAGGATGGTAAGAGTCCAAGATGCTCGCTTAAGATTGAAGAATGGATCAAGTTATGGTCAAGAAAGAGCTCGAGGTACCAACAACCTCCTCCACGCAAAGAGAAGAAATCACCGCTACAAACTTACTCACAATCCTACGGTAATTCAAGGCTCATGAGCCATGGACTTCTGCCGAGAAGGGTTTGTTATAAGGCTCGGCATCAAGGAGAGGTATTGGGATGAGACACACTTAGCTGCCTACATTGCTTGTTGGCTGTGTGCTTTTGTTCTTCCCGATGGCGATGCTACATTGATTAGGTCCAATACGATGCTGAAGTGTTGGAGAACTTGAAGAATTCAGAACATCTCTTGGAAGTTGCTCAAAAGTCCTTGGAAGATCAAGACCCATTTGCTTAGCTTAGTTTCTTTCTTTCTTTTTTTCCCTTTTTTGTTTTTACTTTGCTTATCCTTTGCTTGTTTCTTTGTGGTAGACACTCGTGCAATAAAATATTTGGTACTTTGCTTTAATCATGATTTCTCTCAAAGTTTGAATATTTGTAACACATTGATCCAAACAATGAATCATAATCAAAACACCAAACATAAACACAAATCATGACTGAACTTAGAAAAATCTAAGTTGCCTACGTACCCTTTTAAGAGGGATCAAGTCAAAACGTAGTTCAAAAGATCAACTTATATTTTGAAGATGTGGGGGAGCCGTACACAGTTTAAACTCTTGCGGGCCAGGAGTGACTATTTCTTTAACCACTATACAGACGAAGTGGGGTATATAATAGTTTAACCACATGAGTTTACCTTTTGGTGGGAGAAGATTAGTAGTTTAACCACGTACACTTTCTTTGGTGGTCACCATGCACAGTTCATACTCATGCGGGTCAGGAGTAACATGCAGTTTAGGCTCGTGCGTCATGGAGCTGTCTTGTTTGTTTTTTTTTTTTGGTATACAAACATGCTTCACTGCTATTTTTCAGGGATAATAGCGCTTCAAAAACTTTCCATTGATCGGTCCAATTCTCACATTGTCTTCCGAGATCAACTTATATGCCCCATTGGTATAGACTTCCTTGACGACATACGGACCATCCCATCTTGATATGAACTTGTTCCCCACACGATGCGTGGTAATAATCGGCCTTCTCACAGCGAGCACTAAATCTCCAACTTGGAAAGAACGTATTCGCACTTTTTTGTTGTAAGCTTTTGAAAGACGGGCTTGATAACATTCTAATCTTTGTTGGGCTTCTAGCCTCTTCTCGTCTAAAGCTTCCAATTCCTCAAGGCGCAGACGAGCGTTCTCTTCTTCAGTTAAGCCTTCTTGGATAGCAATTCTTAGTGATGGAATTTGTTGCTCAAGTGGAATCACGGCTTCCACTTCGTAAACCAAAGAATATGGAGTTGCTTGTGTAGGAGTCCTATGGGTGGTTCGGTATGCCCACAATGCTTCTCCAATTCGCTCATGCCAATCACGCTTTGATTTGGCCACGACATTTTTCAACAAATTGCACAGAGTCTTATTAAAGGCTTCAGCTAATCCATTAGCGGGCGCATTGTACATGGATGATTTTCTTTGCTTGAACCCAAACTTTTCACAAAGTTTATTCATCAAAGTATTGCTGAAAGGTGTTCCATTATCAGTGACGATATATCGTGGAATCCCATAACGATAGATGATGTGGGTTTTGATGAAATCAACAACAGTTTCTTTCTTTACTTCTCTTAAGGGAAGAGCTTACACCATTTAGAGAAGTAGTCGGTTCTTTGCCAAGATATACAGATGTCCCCCTGATGATTTCGTCAAAGGCCTACGACATCCATGCCCCAAGCATCAAAGGGCCAAGAAGCAATTGTGGGATGAAGTGGCTCAGACGGCTGGTGAATGAGATTTGCGTGAAATTGGCATGCTTGACACCTCTGCGCATAATCCATGCAATCTTTCACCATTGTTGGCCAGTAATAACCCATTCTTTTGATTCGAAAGTGTAACTTTGGCCCAGATTGATGGGCGCCACACACTCCAGAATGCGCTTCTTCCATGGCTTTGACAGCTTCTTCATTATTTAAGCATCTCAAAAAGATTCCATCAAATGATCGTCTATAAAGTGTGTCTTTAAAAAATATAAAGCGGGTGGCGCGCCGCCGAATGTCGATTCTTCGATGTGGGTCACTTGGCAACTTATCATATTTCAAATAGTCGACCAACAATTGGCGCCAATCCTCTTCTTCAATTTCAAAGACTTCAACAATATTGCTTTCACTATCTTTGCAATCTTCTTCGTCAAATATAGGTGGTACAACCCAACTCTGGCATATTGGTATATGGATTTCTCCTTCGGACATGGCTATTGTGGACGCGAGTTTAGCCAATGCATCTGCTTGCTTATTTTCGCTTCTTTGGACATGTTCAATTTCAACGTCCCCCAACCATCCAATGAGTTTTTGGGCATACTTGACATATGGAAGTAACTCAAGTTTCTTGTTGCATATACACCAAGTATTTGGTTCACCACCAATTTGGAATCTCCATATACTTTGAGGTGTAGCCGTTTTGTATCCACCGCCATTTCTAAACCAAGGACAAGCGCTGATATTCGCTACATTATTGGAGCAATTTTTAGTCAAAGTGAAGGAATATGGCAAAACTTGTCGTTCGGTGACACAAACACGACACCAAAGACCGGCTCCTTCTCTATGAGATGATCCATCAAAAACATCACCCAGGAGGCAAATTTCTATTGGGGTGCATCTTCATCCGGGAGATCATCGCTCAATTCCCACTCGGCCGGGATTGGATGATCTGCTAAGAAATCAGCCAATACTTGTCCTTTGATTGCTTTTTGAGGAACATATATAATTTCGAATTGTTGCAACTGGAGATACCATCGTGCAAGTCTGTCCGACAAGACGGGCCTTGACATCACAAATTTCAAGGGGTTTGCTCTGGAGATCAATCGCACCGTATGAGCTTGGAAGTAATGCTTAAGCTTCTGGATGGAGAATATCAAGGCCAAACATAGCTTCTCAATTGGGGAATACTTGATTCATTTGGCGTCATTGTTCTACTCAAGTAGTATAACATTTTCTTTCCCATTTTATTTTCTTGTGCAAGTAATGCCCCCATAGAACGTTCTTGAGCAGCAATATACAAAATCAAGGGACGCCCTGCTACTGGTGCCACTAAAACGGGAGGTCTCATCAAGTAAGATTTGATACTTTTGAAAGCGTTGCTACATGACTCGTCCCACTTGAATTGTATACCCTTCTTCATGATTCTGCTAAATGGTTGACATCTTCCAGCCAAATTTGAAATGAACCTTCGCAGGTATGCCAATTTTCCTTGCAAGCTTTTCAAGTCGTGGATGTTCCGAGGCTCAGGCATCTTCAATATGGCATCAATCTTTGCTTGTTCAATTTCTATCCCTTGATGACGGACGATAAACCCAAGAAATTTGCCAGACTTGACCCCAAATGCACATTTGAGCGGGTTCATCTTCAATTGATACTTTCGGAGTCGCTCGAATATTACTCTCAAGTCTTGCAAATGATCATCCCGTAGTTTGGTCTTCACCACCAAATCATCCACATAGCACTCAATGTTCTTGTGAAGCATATCATCGAAGATTTTCTGCATGGCTCTTTGATAAGTGGCGCCAGTATTTTTTAATCCAAATGACATCACTTTGTAGCAATATATACCTTTTGGAGTACGAAACGCCGTCAATTCCTCATCACTTGGTGACATACGGATTTGGTTATATCCAGATGATCCATCCATGAAAGACAATGCTTCATGCCCAGTTGTAGCATCGATCATCAATTCGGCGATAGGCAGAGGGAAGTCATCCTTAGGGCATGCTTCATTTAGATCTCTGAAGTCCACACATACACGAATCTGTCCATTTTTCTTTCTCACTGGAACAATGCTTGAAATCCATGTTGGGTACTTAACTTCTCGAATAAATCCGACATCGATGAGTTTATTTACTTCGGCCTCAATCAACGGAATCAAATCTGGTCGAAATCGACGTTGAGCTTGCTTAATGGGCCGCGCTTCTCTTCTGATGGCTAGATGATGAACTGCTATATGTGGATTCAATCCTGGCATCTCCTTATATGACCATGCAAATATGTCTTTAAACTCTTTAAGCAATTCAATATATAAGCATTCTTCATCAACAGTCAACAATGCGCTGATATAAGTGGGTCGTGGATCATCAACGGAGCCCAAGTTAATTTCTTTCAACTCGTCGACAGTAGACTTGACTCCTTCCTCAAATTGTTGAGGAGCTATTTCAGCATCTTCCTCTTCGATGATCACTTGTTCACATGAGGTTATGTGATTTGATATGACAACATCATCGCTTCTTTGTTCACTATTGGTGGTATAGTAAGACGAACCCACACTCTCTCTATCTTCTTCATTTTTGGCGACTTGTGTGAAGACGACAGTCTTCATCTTAGCCTTCAATTCTTTATCACATGACACAAGCAATGTGGTACATCTTTTCATACGAGAAGGAATCAAACTCCTCAGCTTTGAACTCATATGTGGTTCATTGCTGTATTTGGCTATGTTGCGCTTTAAATCCTTGCCTTTGCTAAGTCTTTTGAAGACAGACACTCGTTGATCCTCTTTTTTACCTATCCTTTTGAAAACGGATACTCTTTGAGTTTTTCTTCCAATTGAGGATTCATTGGTTCCCTATTTGCATACGCAGTTAGAAGTAGCCCTTTTGATGGCGATACGAATAGGACTATGTGTGACAAATCCCAAACCTGCTTTGGAGCTTTGGGTAGTGTGATCATTCTTTTGAAGAGTGGTTTGGACATCGAGCTCTCATGAGGATTGTATCCAGCACCGACGAGAAGCTTGTATGCTTTCGGACCAAAATGCTTAGTGATTTCGTTACTTGAAAATTCTCCATGTTCAGTAGCACTACCTTGTTTTGGTCGGATAAATCCTCCAAGTGGTTGGGGAATCGGCTTCTTGGCATCAATCTTTGTTAAAGGCATAACAAATCCTTCTATCTTTGGAGGAGGTACTTCCTTCTTTGCCTTGTGAATGGATTCAGATTCTTTATGCCGTTCATCATTTTCCGCCGTTGTAGTCTTTGTCTTCACCATATAATACTTTGCATCAGCGAAGTATGATTCAGCCTCCGTGAAAGGTTTTTGATCACCGACCACTATTCTCACGGTACCATTTTGATGATACTTGAAGCATTGGTGCAACGTAGAAGGGACAACACCATTTTCATGAAGCCATGGTCGGCCAAGAAGCATGTTGTAAGAGGTCTTGGCGTCAATTACATGGAGCAATACACTTGAACTCATGTCATCCATTAGCAAGTTCAATCTTATGGTGCCAAGAGCTCTCTGTCCTTCGTGGTTGAATCCTTGAATCATCAACCGACTGCTGGATAACTCACTCTCTTCAAATCCTAATTCTTTTAATGTTCTTAAAGGTAGGATATTGACTACCGACCCTCCATCGATAAGAACCCTATTGACTTTTTGCTCATAGGTGAAACAACTCACAAATAGTGGTCTATTATGAGGCTCGGACCCAAGCTGTAAATCTTTGTCGGAGAATGTGATTGCTAAGACATTTTCACCGTCCATAGCATTTGATTTGAACTGCGCTTTTTACAGATTTGTCGTGTATCGTATAGAGTCGCAACACCTTCAATTATGTCACTAAATTCGGTGGTGAGAACATTTACAGCGGCACTATCTTCTTCAAGTGATATTTTTCCTTCTCGAGCTAAGCGCATGACTTTATCCTTGAATATGAAGCAGTCATGTATGGGGTGCCCAACCAATCGATGGTATTTGCGAGATTGGTCGTCGGTTCGTCCGCACTCATTTGGCCGCTTCATCTCAGGTAGCTCGATGAGTCCCACTTTGAGCAAGTCGTCGAAAATTCCAGAGATATCGAGTCCAAGAAAGGGTTATGTTTTTGTTGCATTTCTTTTAATGTCCAACTTCTTTTGACTTATTTCTTGAGAAGTATTTTGATTGTTGCCTTGATCAGAATCCTTCTTTAAAAACTTGACAGTCATTGCTTTCACCGCCATTGATTCTTTCTTTGGTACCTTGTCAAATGGTTTTGCCCCTCTTTTGAATTCTGGCTTATCCTTAAACCTGCGAGGTTCATGGATTGGAAGCTCTTCGATTCCACTGGCTGCCATACTTAGCTCCATATCGTGAGCTCTTGTTGCCAACTCTTCGAATGTTCTGGGCTGAATTCCTCGTAGAATGTATTGTAGGCCCCAATGCATCCCTTGAATACACATCTCGATGGCAGATGATTCAGATAATCGATCCTTGCAATTAAGGCATAAGTTCCTCCATCTATTAATATAGTCGATCACTGGCTCTTCTTTAAATTGGCGAGAACTTGTAAGTTCCACCATGCTGACCGTCCTTCTCGTGCTATAAAAGCTATTGAGGAACTCATGCTCTAGTTGTTCCCAGCTATCGAAAGAGTTTGCCTCCAAATCGTGTACCAATCGAATCGTTTCCTTTAAGAGAACGAACAAATTGTTTGACTAGGTGATCTCCAAAGGTGCCGGCGTTGTTACATGTTTCAACAAAGTGAGTTACATGTTGCCTTGGATTGCCTTTTCCGTCAAATTGTTGGAATTTGGGTGGTTGGTAACCATGAGGCATTCTCAAGTTGTCGATCCTTTGAGTGTACGGCTTAGAGTAGATTAAAGATGACTTAGAGCTTCCATCGAATCGATTCTTCATAGTTACCTCGATGAATTCCTTTAGTTGTCTATCGGGATGAAATCATCGGATGAAACTTGAAGGTTTTTTCCAGTTGATTTTCTTTCTTGCTGTCTCTCGTGGAGCTCTTCGTCCTCATCATCCCTTTCACTTTCTTCATCATTTACGTGGCTTGACTCTCTTTTCTCCTTTGAGCTTTGCAATTTGTGCATCTTGCACTTGGATATGTTTGTTCAAAGATTCAACCAACTTCGTGAGATTCGCAAGTTGTTCCTCCACAGTGGAGGTGTTTGTCATCATAACAGGAGCATCAAATGAGTAACTTGTGATGGAGTGTGGAGCAGGGGAAGCGAAGCCTCTTCCAGCGCTCTTTTCTTTTATGGTTGCAAGGTATTGCTCCTTTTCCGCGGCAATTGCTGATTTAGAAGCTTCTTGAATTTGTTTAGCTTTGCTTCGCGTGAGGACACCAATGCTCTCCGAAGAAATTCTGGAGGTGACCATCGTTAGCTTTGGTGGAGAGTAGAGATGAGAGGTAGAGAGGTCCCACCAAGTGTGCTAAAATTTGTAACACAAATTTTCAGTATTTAATTTTATAAACACGAAATTGTATACAAAACCAATATGATTTGGATCAAAGTACAATTGTGTGAATCCGATCTCTATTGTCTCCTCTGATTCTACTCTTCGATTTGATTTGTTGAACGATCTTCGAATATTCTTCAAGTTGTTTGGAGGGGATTTGATTCCTTGATCTCCTTAAACTTGAAGTTTGGATTTGATGATGTTGATCTGAAGGACCTTCGTCTTGTTTTCAGATTTGTTTGTTGAATTTGACTTGATATCTTGAAGAACGCCGTGAAGATCTTCAAATTTGAATGTCGATACGGAGGGTTTTCACCTTGTTTCCGGATTGAACGTCGTCTTTTGGAGGTAGAATGCTTTGAATATTGAAGAACTTCTTGAATGTGTGGAGAGACTTTGTAGATAATTCCTCCAATACTTGAACTCTTCAATTAATTTGTGTTGTCCTTATGAGCCTCCTGAACCCCATATTTATAGTTGTAGGAAAACTTAATTTAGGAAGTTCAGGAATGGGCTTTTAGCTTAAACACATAGATTTTGGGCCCATGGCATGATCTTTTGATTTATTTCCTTTTATGTCGAATTGACATATGGTAACTTTTGATTATACCATAAATCCACATAATTAAATATCAATGATATATATTTAATTTTGGAATTATACTTAATGTAATCCAAATAATTCGTAACTTTTAATTACCTACAATAGGTCCGGACTAGAGTGACAAAATGAGCCAAGTCTCGATCGACCACCTGGGGACCCGTGGTTCGAAATGGTTTGGACTTCAAAACTAAAGGCCCAAAAAAATTGAGCCCGAAAGTTTCGCTCGAAAAAACCTCGGGCCTACCGGACTTCGGACCAAAAATGCTCGGGGTTTTGGTCTAAAAAAGCCCGCTCGGTATAATGTTAAATATATATGTATATATATATATATATTTATAATATTATTTAACCAAGAAGTTCTTGTGGTGTAGTAATAATTGCGTGTTATTATCTTATGGGAGACCTATGTTCGATCCACAGTAATTTTATTTTATTACTTATTGCTATTTTTCTTTTACTATTTTTTTTTTCTTTTTTCTTTTATTTTCTTTAGTATTTGAACCATTTTCTTGGAACATCTATGAAAGCCCACCTGACCCATCTTAAATTATTATTTTATAAATTGTCTTAATTTATAAATAAGTTATATAATTATTTAATAATATTAATTATAATTTATATAATTATTTATTTTATAATTACAAATATTAATTTTATATATTAAAAATTAAAAAATAAGCTAAAAGCCTTCCCACCGACCCTTTGTGGCTAGGCCGGGCTTAGATCCGAAAATTTTCGGACCCAACCTCCCCGACCCGCAAATTGTGAAAACTTGTCTGGTCCTTCCGGGCTCGACCCAACCCAACCCAACTCGCTACTTTTGTCAATTATAGTCTGGACGTTACAAGTCATCTATGTATTCATTCATGTACCATTGTGTTCGTTAGAAGTAACAACACATAATTAGGCCTTTAGATTTACTTTCTTAGTTGAACTATTTATTCTATTACCATGGAATTTATGCTATTTATGTTGATTTTGTGATTTTTTATGAAGAAGTAGGGAAATAAAAGAAGACGCGGAGAGATAACTATTCCTTTTCCATCATGATGTGCAAAAGTATAATTTCCACATCTTTTAATAAAATAGGTGAAAAATTCCATACACCTTGGTCCTCCAATTCATATTTTCGATCCCCATTGTTTTTTGACATGTGTCATATTTACAACTCTATCGCAAAAATTATGCTACAAAGTGTAATTTACCCTAAAGTTTATGTTCAAATTAATGTAGCGCATAAATTAACTTTCAACTTTACACAAATGCAAAAGCCCAATTTTCACAAATAAAGTTTTAATACACCTAATTAAATCTGCATTTTCTTTAAAAATTCAAACCTTTTGATAACAGATAACCCAGAAGGTTAATCGGGCTTAATTTTGTATTTTCAAATTTTAATCATTTAAATTAATTATGCCGTATCATTCGACCTTTCGCATTCTTCTAAATATGAGTTATATAATTAAGTTTGCAAATGTTTATTGTTTGTAGTAGAACTACGTTAAATTAGACTAAATTAGAATTGTAGTAAACTAAAAAGAGGGAAAAAAAAAGCATAGAATAAATATATTCAGATATAACCTAAATTTGTTAATAATTGGGATTTAGTCGACGCACGAATTCTGGAAGTCACCTTATAAATATAAAAGTGGAAAATATTAATAGCAGCCAAGATCATGAGAAGCAGGTTGCTTGTGGTTAACAATCTGTATAATGAGACAATAATCGCCGAGGATCATTATAGTAAGAATTACCCTATGTACGTAGCAAGTACTCTAGAATTAAAACAAAAAAATATATAAAAAACAAAAACAAAAACAAAAATAGACATGGTAACGTGGTATAAATTTTTAACGTTGTGTTGTGTCGTGTCATGTCATGTTAGGAAATTGACCGAAAAATATTGAAATCAAAAGTTCGTCGAGATGCAATTAGGTTTGTAGGTATTGCCAAGTTTTCACTAGATAATTAATAATGATCTAACTTTACACTAATAACAGGGGATGGTTTATAAAAGGAGATTGAATATGTACCTTAACTAATTAGAACTCTAATTAGATTTAAATTCCCTATATTCCAAAATAGTTTGGGTGGATCGTCGGAATTGTGACCATATATATGCTTATTAAGTTTCATAACGCAACGTACGTTGGTGGTTAGGTAACTGTTGCCTAATAATTGTTGAGTAACGTGACAACATTGAGTTATTATATCAAAGTTCAGGGACTTCATGCAACGAACTGGGAAAGCATGTTGTTAGTTGGTTACTAACTGTGTAACAGCTTTCTTGATTATTGATCTGTGATGTTCATTTATCTATGATCAGGATTAAGTCTTGAGGAAGATATATTAGCTTGGTTGTAAGCTGTTACAAGAGAGATAACTTCATATCAATTCTTATCATTTTTGTATGAGAGAATTTTACAGATAGAATAGAGAGAGGAAAGACGAGAAAGTAGAAGCCATAGTTAAAGGCTTAAGAAGCTACTGAGTTTACTTCTTTATTCTGGAAAATTTGTGTACACTGTCACCTTGGATAATAATTAAATTTCCTATATTCCAAAATAGTTTAGGTGGATCGTCGGAATTGTGGCCATATATATGCTTATTAAGTTTCATAACGCAACGTACGTTCGTGGTTAGGTAACTGTTGCCTAATAATAATCATAAAAACTTATGTCAGGATGTCCTAAAAGTGTCAATTCTTCTAAAAAAAATTACTTCCTCCATTCACCAAGAGTGTATCACTTGATAGACGATATAAGTTTTAAATAAATTTTGACAGATATTTTTTCAATGGATAAAAGGTCTCACCATAAATATTTTTTTGAGTGGAGAAATAGTGGTATTTTAGTAAAATAATGAGTAATCGTAAGGTTGAATAATAAAAGTTGATTGTTGGATAATATGATTTTTTAGTAAATAATGAATGGTTGTGAAGTTGAATAGTAAGTATTGAATGTGGGGTAGTTTCTCATAAAGGAAAGTGACACACTCTTTATGGACACCAAATAAGACAACTATAACACATTGTAGGCAATTAAAATTGTTAGCAAATGAGATCGCACCACGTGTAAATTATAAATTAAATAATTAATTATATTTCTGTTTTATTAATGGAATTTATTCCAAAATAAATAGATATGTGGTTAATATTTAATTTTATGGACAAATAGGAGAACGACACGTGGCAACGACACATCGGAGATGAATAATCACTCAAATTACGCCAAATAGGCCTTAATTGCCACATAAGCCATAAAATGCCACCTAAGCTTGCCCAAGCCCATGGTTTGGGGGCCCAAAAGGCCCATAAGCCCAAACCACAGCTCAAACCCATGGTTTGGTGGCACAAGTCCAAGCTAAAGCCCATGTTTTGGTGGCCCAAACGCCGCCCACATCCTTCGTCCGCACCACCTCTATCTCCCTCAATACATCCATCGTTGCAAGCAACCGCCGCTCTCTCTCTCACCTTCCTCTTATCCACTCTCCGGTCCGACGAAACGACAACAAACACCACCACTGCGATACCCGACGTCTTTCCTCGGTACGAGCAGAGGCCGTCGTCTCGCCTTCCCGCAACCGCCACCGACCTAATGGCGCCACCACCGGCGAAGGCGCCTCCACCGAAAGAAATCGTACCATCTGCAGACGCCGTCGCCGAGCAACCGCCTCTCTCTCTCTCTCTCTCTCTCGTCCGACGAACGACAACAAACGGCCACCGCTGTGATACCCGACGTCTTTCCCGAGTGCGAGCAGAGGTCGTCTCTTCATTCCCTCGGAATGAGCAGAGGTCGTCGTGATGCCGATATCACCTTCGCCGCCATCTAAACTTCGATCGTCCCTTAAATACATGCCGCCTATCCTCCGTTCTCAATCCTTGGCGTCAGATTCCAACGGCTACCGCCATATCCCGCACTCCGGCTACCGCAAAGCTCACCATTGCCTTCCTTCAATTCCTTATGTAGGCCGCCATTTTCTCTCGATGCAAGATGGCGTATTCGATGAAGCACACCACCACTCCTCTCTAGTGTTATTGGCGCCGTCGCCGCTGGCACTGCCGCCATGGCTCATGCGCGCCGTCGTGGAGCCTCCACCGCCTTCAACCTTCTTCTTCGCTCGATTTTCTCTCGAAAAAAGCCCGCCTAGATCTCTGCCCACGCAAAGCTTCACCGCGACGAGATCTATCATCCATCCTCTTCAACAACATCTCCGCCGTGCCCGCCTGTCTCGAGCGCCGGCCACCTGCACCCGCCATTCTTGCTTGATGCTTGCTCGCGGACACAAGATTGTTGGAGTTCCGAGTTGCCCTTGTTTGTCTCCGATATTCGAGGCCGGCCGCGGGCTCTTCTTCTTTGCAACCATCTCTCCAAATGCTTTCGCACTCACTCTACATCGCACTCTCCCTGCGTCAAGCACGCCGACCACAAGAACGGCAAGCCGCTCATCTCCTCATCTTCGAGTACCTTTTGCTATGGGTGTCGTCTGCCGATATTTTTAAGGGACGAGGAAACATGAATATGGAAAGTGAAGCGGAGAATCGAAGTACTACGTGATTAGGCGTATTTTATACGTATATTTTGGGTAATTTTGATGAGTTTAAATGCTTAATATCTACTTAATCATAGTCTATGAAGCTAATTACATATTTTGTGGATTTTGTAGGTATTGATATTATTTTGGAAGAAGTAACATCAAATTGGAAGAGTTTTGGAATATCTAAAGTAAAGCTGATGCCTGAAGGTCGTGCAGTATGCCCATACCGCACTGTTTCGTTGGGACTTGACGAAAATGACGTGAATTAAATGGATTTTTGAAGACCTTGTGATATCAAACGAAATTTAATTATGTAATAGGCCTCAAATATTGATTTGGGCTTCTTTAGTTATTATTTTGAATTATCTAATAGTATCCTTAGTATATTAGAATAGGTTCTCCCTTTTTATAGGGGATTATATTAGATTTTTTAGGAGATAAGATTGTTTTGAGATTTTTATATAGGATAGTCTTTATCCCTTTTCTCTCATACTCATTCACGCAGGAAAAATTCCAGAATTCAGTTTGGGTTTTGCAATTGAAAGTTTATTTTCATTCTTATTTGTTGCTTTAATTTTCGTTCATTATTATTATCATTATTATTAGCTTGAATTCATTTATGAGTTCTAGCTAATCTCTTTCATTCCGGTGAAGATTAAGGAAGCTATAGCGCGACACGTTCCGTGAGATCTAATTGGTTTTTATCCTTTGATTTTATGCAAGCATCTGTTATTCTCTGCGTTTATTGTTGTTAATTGTTTCGTCTCTGCTAGGTAGTTACAAATATTTAGTAGTTCGGAATTAATTAGTAGCCAATTGAATCGGCCATCCGTAATTGTGGTTTAGATTTGATTAGTGGTAAAGTGATTCACCAGAGTCAAGAGTTTAACAGTCTTAATTCGATAATCCTGTGTCAGAGTTTATCGGTTTTGAATCGGATTTCTCTAGTTCTTAAAGCTATCGGCTCATTAAATCTATAGAGTGTCTCTTACGGTTGTCAGTCTATTAGAGAAGTAGTTAGTGAAGTGTCTTCCTAATTACCGATAAATTTCGGTGATCATAACTGGTTTGTTTGCATGAATTGAAGTTATATTTGCATCGAGGATCGGATTTGTCTAAGCTAGAGTGGAATTAATTGGAACCGGGATACCTTCATCATATTTTACAAACAAACATCTGGATACCTTTCTTATTTGCTATTTTCGATTTTATAGTTTAGTCTCTTATCACAACTTATTTTATAGGTGGAAAATTGGAGAAATTCTCGCCAATCCTTTGGGAGACGATTTTGCTTATCGCTACATGCGGTTTGGGCATCTTGACCGAGTGTTAGAATCTTTCGATCGCTATCGTGCGGTGTGGGCACATCGACCGAGTGTCGATTTATTTTGGTGAAAACGACATCAAATTTTGGCGCCGTTCTTTGGGACCGGTCTTAAGCAAGAATTTATTCGATTTTTGCTGTTTTATTTTTATTTTATTGTTTCGGTTTATGCCCGTTCTTCTCGCATGCGGAGAATTAGTCTTTGATCCAGTAATTGAGAAAACTGCACGAAAATTGACAAAGGTAGCTAAGGAAGGAAAGAAAGCTACTACAATCATCATGGAGATGCAAAATGGTGAAGGGAATGGAGGAGCAAATCCACAGCCGTTGATTAAAGACTTGGGACGTCATAGGAGCAACCGCCCTTTGTGCATTGTGCTACCTACTATCAACCAGAACTCTGAAATTAGGCCTGGATTTATTCAAGTTCTTCCCAAGTTTGGAGATATGCCTGGAGAGAGTGCACATAAACATCTTGCTGAATTTGATTTAGTGTGCTCTACTTTACGCCCACAAGGATTTACCAATGATAATTTGAGATTGCTAACTTTTTCTCATACTTTGCAGGGTAGGGCTAGAGATTGGCTATTTGATCTTCCCCCTGGTTCAGTCCGAACATGGAACCAGTTAGAAGAATACTTTTTACGTAAATTCTTTCCAGAATCAAGAGCTGCAAATTAACGAATGGCTATTAGTAGCATTAAACAAAAGAATGGAGAGAGTTTGGCAGATTATTGGGAACGATTCCAACAATTGTGTCGCAAGTGTCCTGACCACGGATTTTCTGATTATCAATTGCTTACTAACTATTTTTACCGTGGTATGTCTTAGTTTGATAGGAAAATTATCGATGCTTCTTGCGGTGGATCATTAACAAATAAGACGTTGGACGATGCCAAGCAGCTCATCATCGACATGGTCTCGAATGGCCAACAATATGAAGACGAGGATGATGATAGATACAGACCTGTAAAAGCAGTGGAGAGATCAGAGAGTTCAAATGATCTTCAACCAGAACAAGCATGCTATGGTTCGGGTGATGCGCAATATGATGCACAAAGGCAGAGGCAAAGATGAAATGATCCATTTTCAAACACATATAATCCGGGATGGAGGAATCATCCTAATTTTAGTTGAGTCAAGAGGGACCGAGTTTATACTCGAGAGACAGTCAGAGTGGGCAATATGGCCATACTTGACGGTCTCGAACCAAGTCCGAATGAAATTGTGAAGAGTTTGGCCCAAAGTCAACAAGCTTTCCAGCAAGAGACACGAGCTGCGTTGAGCAGTATGGGCACACAGATCACACAGTTAGCCACTCAAATGAACAAGTTGCAGGTTTCTCAAGGTAAACTTCCGTCGCAAACAGAGATTAATCCAAGGGGAAGCGTTTGCGCAGTCACGCTACAGAGCGACAAGGAGCTAGTCGAGCACAACCTCAAGAATGATGCAAAAGATGAAATCGAACATGGAGGAATGAAGGAAGATAAAACCACTCAAGAAACACAAAAATCTAAAACTCATTTGTCTTCCAAGGTAAGTGTCGATTCCAATATTTTAAATCATAAAACACTAATTGATGCACCTTTTCCTTCTAGGTTGATCCGCAACAAGAAAGAAGATGATGAAAAAGAGATCCTAGAGGTATTCAAGAAGGTAGAAATCAACATACCATTGATCGATGCTATCAAGCAAGTTCCTAGGTACGCAAAATTTTTGAAAGAATTATGTGCTAAAAAGATGAGACATGGGAAAGATGCAAGGATCCGAGTTGGGGAGAATGTCTCTGCTATTATTCAAAAGAAATTACCACAAAAATGTCGGGATCCTGGTATGTTTACTATCCCCTGTATTATTGGTAATAAGCAAGTTGAGAGAGCCATGCTAGATTTAGGAGCATCCATAAATGTCATGCCATATTCTGTTTATAAGGAGTTGCATTTAGGACCATTGAAAGAAACTCGCGTAATCATTCAGGTTAGGCGATAGCCCAATGCATATCCTTTAGGTGTAGTTGAAGATGTTCTTGTTAAAGTAAATGATTTGATCTTTCCCGTTGATTTCTATATTATTGATATGGATGATTCTACTTCTGCTCATAAGTCTTTGATTTTATTAGGAAGACCATTCATGAAAACAGCAAAGGCAATAATTAATGTTGATAAAGGCATGCTTAGCTTGGAATTTGATGGAGAAATTGTCACATTTAATATTTTTGAATCTATGAAACATGTTGACGATCCTGAATCTATATTTATGATTGATATTGTTGATCCTTGGGCTGAAGATTTTATTGAGCATAGTTGCAGGGAAGATAGGTTCGAGCATATGATAGATAAGAATGCATTATTAGGAAGTAAGCAACAGTTTTCGAGCAGTATGCCCATACTGACCGAGACGAAGCGAAATCTGTCATCTTTTATGCAATTTGAATGGCCACACTCGGTCAGTGTGCCCACGCTGCCCGTTGTTGCCAACAAGGACCTCAATGTTGTTAAACATTTAAGCAGATTGCAGAAGGAGTCAGACAGTATGCCCATACCGCACGATCCTCCAGATGGACAGCAGTTTATAATTGAAGAGATGAAGATAGCCGAGTTTCAAGAGATGAACTTGGCTACTTCCGTCGTCAACTCTTGATCGTACCAACATGGTGTCCGGCCTTGGACCTTAAACAAGGGCGCTACTTGGGAGGCAACCCAAGATTTTCTTTTTTGTTTCTTTTACCTGCTTTTTAGTTTCTTTTTATTTTAATTCCTTTTTCTACATGTTTGGAAGCTCTGCTCTACATGGCATAAATACTCCAGCAGCCCGTCATTCCACCCAAGTGAACTACCACAAGATCCGTGCACCGAGGCCCCTCACAACCTGCATTCACGCCCGTTGTATGCCTCGCCCTCTACTTAATTTGTTCAGGGAAGTTTCTATTCTTATTCTCTTTTCTGTTTTGTTATTCTTTTATGTTTTTTATCTGTTGGTCTCTCTTCCACACAATGAGGACATTGTGTTGTCTAAGTGTGGGGGGAAGTTGGTTGTTTTCTGTTTGTAGTTTCTTTGTTCTTAAAAAAAAAAATTGGTTTTGTTTTGTTTTGTTTTGTTTTGAGTTATTGGCAACTTCAAGATGGATGAATTGAATATGAGAGATTAAGATATTGCCTTGGTTTGAATGGTTGTTTTCTTTTGATGAAGAATTGTGCAAAAACATCTGTATGTATTCATGGACGATGAATAAGTGCAAGATTGATCAAATTGTTGAGCTTACTTGTATTGTGAGAATTGAGCCTATGAGCAAAAACTTTAAAATGCTCCATGTTTCTTTGAAGAGTGTTGTGTCTGACTTAATTGCTTGATGTCTAGTTTGCCTTGCTGCCATAGTTGAAACTGCAAATGAAATTCTAGCATTAAAGTGATCTAGGCAGTTTTTGATCATTATCCCTATATATTTGACCTGATTATATACTTCCTACCCTCAGTTTTCCATTAGTTAGCCTTTTATGCCTTAATCCTTTTCTTGATCATTAAAAGCTACTAAATATGAGCCTTAGCCTTTCTTAGCCTTCTTTTGACCCACCAATAATATGCAAGTTTTGTGAATTTTCGACATGATCAGTATGATTATTTTGGTGTTCAATGTGATTGAAAATGTGGAAGATTATGCTGGGGTTTCATAGAAAAGAAGAAAAGAAAAGAGAATGAAAAAAAAAATACAAAAAAGAAATATAAAGAAAGGAAAAGAAGAAAAGCAAGTAAACTGGGGAATCATGTGAATGAGCAAAATGTTTGAAGGTATATGTTGATACTTTCATTTATTAAGAACGTAAGTTGATGGTACAATGGACGGTGTGCAACAACGTGTGTTGATGAGATAAAAGATTTGAGGAGTACATAATTGCATATTTTGGTATTATAAGCCTATGTTTATCCCTTTCTTTATCCTACCTATGCACCCAAGCCCCATTACAACCCATCGAAAGACCTAGTGATTGTGCATGAGTTCATTTGTAGTGGATACAGTGACATATGGGCAAACTTGTGATTGAAAGCATGAAGTCGTGATTTAATGAGTGAAATCTGCCTATTTTCTTTCTTTGAGAGTCTTGGAGTGAACTTGGTGAGGTTTGGATTGATCTTGCATGATTTTGACTTGAATGAAAGGTGTTTGCATAGTTTTGAATCGAAGGAAAGGTTGGAGGATTGCGGAGGATTGTATTCTAATCCCGACTATGATCTTTGTCCGTTGAGTCGTTGCCAATTTCTGTTTTGAGTCTGTTTCTTTTTCTGTCGTTTCAGTTTTTTGTTTTGCTTCCCTTTCTTTATGCTCGAGGGCGAGCATTATCCAAGTGTGAGGGGATTTGATTAGGCGTATTTTATACGTATATTTTGGGTAATTTTGATGAGTTTAAATGCTTAATATCTACTTAATCATAGTCTATGAAGCTAATTACATATTTTGTGGATTTTGTAGGTATTGATATTATTTTGGAAGAAGTAACATCAAATTGGAAGAGTTTTGGAATATCTAAAGTAAAGTCGATGTTCAAGGTCGTGCAGTATGCCCATACCGCACTGTTTCGTTGGGACTTGACGAAAATGACGTGAATTAAATGGATTTTTGAAGACCTTGTGATATCAAACGAAATTTAATTATGTAATAGGCCTCAAATATTGATTTGGGCCTCTTTAGTTATTATTTTGAATTATCTAATAGTATCCTTAGTATATTAGAATAGGTTCTCCCTTTTTATATGGGATTATATTAGATTTTTTAGGAGATAAGATTGTTTTGAGATTTTTATATAGGATAGTCTTTATCCCTTTCTCTCATACTCATTCACGCAGAAAAATTCCGAATTCAGTTTGGGTTTTGCAATTGAAAGTTTATTTTCATTCTTATTTGTTGCTTTAATTTTCGTTCATTATTATTATCATTATTATTAGCTTGAATTCATTTATGAGTTCTAGCTAATCTCTTTCATTCGGTGAAGATTAAGGAAGCTCTAGCCCGACACGCCCGTGAGATCTAATTGGTTTTATCCTTTGATTTTATGCAAGCATCTGTTATTCTCTGCGTTTATTGTTGTTAATTGTTTCGTCTCTGCTAGGTAGTTGCAAATATTTAGTAGTTCGGAATTAATTAGTAGCCAATTGAATCGGTCATCCGTAATTGTGGTTTAGATTTGATTAGTGGTAAAGTGATTCACCAGAGTCAAGAGTTTAACAGTCTTAATTCGATAATCCTGTGTCAGAGTTTATCGGTTTTGAATCGGGTTTCTCTAGTTCTTAAAGCTGTCGGCTCATTAAATCTATAGAGTGTCTCTTACGGTTGTCAGTCGATTAGAGAAGTAGTTAGTGAAGTGTCTTCCTAATTACCGATAAATTAAGGAGATATAAGATTGCGTGAGAAGTGTCTTGATGATCATAACGGTTTGTTTGCATGAATTGAAGTTATATTTGCATCGATGATCGGATTTGTCAAGCTAGAGTGGAATTAATTGGAACAAGGATACCTCATCATATTTTACAAACAAACAAATTGGATACCTTTCTTATTTGCTATTTTCGATTTTATAGTTTAGTCTCTTATCACAACTTATTTTATAGGTGGAAAATTGGAGAAATTCTCGCCAATCCTTTGGGAGACGATTTTGCTTATCGCTTCGTGCAGTTTGGGCATCTTGACCGAAGTGTCGAATCTTCGATCGCTATCTGTGCGATGTGGGCACACCGACCGAGTGTCGATTTATTTTTGGTGAAAACACATCACTACGTTTGTAAATGCATGAAGTAGTTCAATTTATAGAAGAAAAATGAAAAGCCAAAACCCGTCCGAATCTGCTATCTCAACAACCCAGCCTGCAATTTTTGTTTTCATATTCAACAAACCTTGCAGCCACAACAAAATTCTGCACTATCAAACAAGCTCCATTGAGTGTAGCAAAGGACGCCTCTGCAGATTATGTTCAAAATTTTTCTTCATCCTCAACAAATTCTGTAGTGCTTCAACAAACTTTACAGGCGTACCTCCTTCTGCATTAAAAAAAAAAGCAAAAAACGTAAAGGGGGGATATCTATTTGGGCTAGAATTTGGCCCAAAATTCTCTAGGAAATGGGTTGCCAAATCAATAAGAAAATACTTGCTTCCATTTTTTAATGATCTTTGATAGCCCAAATAGCACATTTTTTACTTGTCGTACATTTACAACAAATGCTGGGAAAACATTGGAATAAATTCTATTAAAGTGATAGCCCAATTTGGGCATCCAATCTTGGCCCATTAAAAAAAAGGGAATCGGATCGTGTTATATTTCAAGAGTCCAAATTTTGGTGAAAAATGGGTTGCCCAATTATTTATGCTACTTAGGCCATTCTTATGGAATTTGGGCTGCCAAATTAAAGTGACTATATAGGCCCAATTCTGAAGCAAAACTTTGAAGCTCACATTCAAATTCAAATTCAAGAACTTATAAATACGAGTATAAACTGTTTATAAATTCAAATCAAATTCAATAACTCTTAAATACGAGTATAAACTGTTTATAAATTTAAATTCAAATTCAAGAACTCATAAATACAAGTATAAACTGTTTACAAATTCAAGTTCAAGAACTCCTTAAAACGAGTATAAACTGTTTGCAAATTCAAATTCAAATTCAAGAACTTCTTAAAACGAATATAAATTTTCTGAAAAATTCAAACTGAAGAACTTCTTGAAACGAGTGTAAATTTTCTAACAAATTCAAATCTGAGTGAATTTTTAGTACAAATTTTGTTTCGATGAACCAACCGGTTCAGTTACAAGCAACAAAGAAGAATCAAGAAATCAAAACTATACAATTTTTTATTTCAAATGAAAATATGAATTTTATTCATTTTATTAAAGAACTCCTAAATACGAGTATAAACTATACAAATTCAAGTCCAATCAAATTCAATTCAAATTCAAAAACTCCTAAATATGAGTATAAACTGTTTACAAATTCAAAGTCAAGAACTCATCGACAAGAGTTTAAACTATCTAAGTGAATTTCGAGACTCGTCAATTTCCAAGACAACTCGTCCATGAACAAGTCCCGATGGGGGTAATTTGTAGAGAATTAAAATTGTTAGCAAATGAGATCACGCCAAGTGTAAATTACAAATTAAATAATTAATTATTTCTATTTTATTAATGGAATTTATTCTAAAATAAATAGATATGTGGTTAATATTTAATTTTATAGGCAAATAGAAAAACGACACGTAGCAACAACATATCGAAGATGAATAATCACTCAAATTGTGCCAAATATGCCTTAATTGCCACATAAGCAATAAATGCCACCCAAGCCCAAGCCCATGGTTTGAAACTAAAAAGCCTATAACCCTGTGCCCCATGGTTTGATGGCTCAAAAGGGCCTTAGGCCCAAGTCCAAGTTCAAACTCATGGTTTGGTGGTCCAAAAGACCTATAAGCACTCAAGACCCATAAGCACTCAAGGCCCAAAAGACCCATAAGCACTCAAGACCAATGATTTGGTGGCCCAAAAGACTCATAAGCCTACATCTATAAATAGGGGTGTTGGGGCTTTATAATTAAATAAAAAGTGAAGATTTGAAGAACTCAAGACACTCGAAGAATCATCGGCAAAGTATTCTCCGACATTCAAAGTCTCATTCAACATTCAAGGCGTTCTTCGTGCAAATCATCGTGTTTCGAAAATATGGTGAAAACCCTCCACATTGGCGCTCAAACTTGAGAATCTTCAAACATTCTTCAACAAATCAAACCAAATCCGACAGTTGCTCTGAAAACAAGGTCAAGGTCCTTCAGATCAACATCATCAAATCCAAACTTCAAGTTCAAGGAGATTAAGGAACCACATCCCCTACAAACAACTTGAAGAATATCTAAAGATCGTTCAAGAAATCAAATTGAATAGAAGAATAAGAGAATAAATAGAAGATTGAACGCATCTCAAATGTATTAAATCCAAATTACTTTGATTTTTTTGTATATAATTTTGTGTTTATAAAATTAAATACCAAAATTTGTGTTACACACATTTTTGGTGGACGGAGGTAGTATCGGTTACAATGAAGAAAAATGTTATTCATATTTTACGTTGTAATTAAAAAATATCATTTAATTCAAAAAATATTATTTATATTAAAAAAAAATATCAATATCCACACCTAAAAACATCGTTACATCACTCTACCTCAATAATAATTTATCTACAACTCAAAAAAAATTCCGTGCAATAAAACTGGCCATATACCGTAAGTTTTCTCCCTTCAAAATTTTCTCCCTCAAAATTAAATTACGGCCGCCCTACGTTTTAAAACATATCTTCAACGTGTATACGTAATATTATGGGATATTCCAAAGTTCATTCTAGTATTCAGATAACTTTTCCCGTCCGTTTTATGGTAAGGAATATTCCAAGGTTTTATACAAAGTATTAATTTCATAATTAACGGCCGAATAAAATATTGTGAACGTTTCATTAACTTTTAGTGTGAATTGAATGATAACAATCTCCCATCTCTTATGAGGGAATTTGAATATAGTAAATAGTAAACGACGAAAACAAATAGTAAATTAGTGGTTTTACCACCAGAAGAATAACTCGAGATGATCAAAATTTAAGTTCCCAATAAATGATGAATTTTGAGATGCAAACAAAACCGACGAATTTAAACAATTGAACTATGGAGTATCCAAGAATAATCTAGAAAATGGAATAAACGAATCTAAACTTTTCCATTTTGAAGCATACTATAACGATGCTCAATCACTAAAGACATGGGCTAAGTTTTCTCCACTTTCACATCCTAGAAGAATAAAAATAGTTGAAACAAGAAACAAGCATTTGCAACGCACAAAGTAAAATAGATTCGTTGAATGAATTCAAGTGATGCTTTGATTCTTTAACCTTTTGAATCTAAGGCCCAATACAAATTCTAAACTTTTCTTGTAAGAAGTACCAAGATTCCTCAAATATAGGTCAAAACTAACCCTACTTGTCTTGATCTTTCAAGAGAAATACTAAAATAAATTATTCTTAATTTTAATAAGGCAAAGGTACAAATACCCCTAAAATACTAGACATAAATTAAATATCATAAAGACTTAACCGGTCCAAAATAAACGGTAGGAAGATTTTTTATTTTCACCTAATACCTTTGGGGTTTTTTGCACATTTTGTCAAATTTGTAATAAGTGAAATTGAAGGTAGCTTCCAACTACTCCATGAAGTTACTGAAGAATCAATAGCTACTTTCTTGTTACCAAATACAACTCGATTTTATGAAACCAAAAATATAAAATGTTGCTTTTGATTAAATTTCTAACTAATTTGACATGACACTTGAATCAAGGCTTTGTGTCCTTTGGTGGCATAACAATGCAAAACTCCCTGTGGCATATAATTACAGAAAATGGCTTTGAACTGAAGCAGATAGCAGAGGTACTGTTTAACCAAAAAAATGATCAATGCCAAAACCGTGATATTGTAATTAGTTTCTGGAAAAGAGAAAATGATGAACAAACACCTCTGTTCTCGAGAGTAAGAAAATTGAACGAGATTGTGGAGGATTTCTGCAGCGTCGTAGAAAAAAAGGAGTGCCATTCATGGATTATGAATCAACAAAATTTACAGCAAAAGGATCTATTCCTCTCTGCACTAACACTCTTTCCTTCCAGTCTCAACTCTTTACCAGATGATCTAAAAAACTGATTGAAAAAAACAGCTAATCTTTTAGCTACTAACCTTTTAGATTGCAGATTAACTACTCCTACTTGATGAACTATATATGCACATAACAAGATTGAGAAGAAGCTGACACAGAAAGAGAACATTCGCTTCCAAATTCTCTCTTCGGAAATGCCACATTGCTCCGTTGTGAAGCAGAGTGGGAGCATTTGCCTTTCTCCTTATGCAATGCACACTTGCAGTCTCGATGGTATGGTCTCCGCTCAATGTCTGTGTCTGACATTGATAAGCTTCCATCAAACACACACCGAAGCATCATCTCTGCTGCTGCACCCGACATCTTTCTTCTCTTCTTTCTACTTTTCACTTTTCACGTTCCCTAGATTTGTGTTGTGGTTTTGAGTGTGATTGTTTATGTAAGTTAGTGTGAGAGATGATTTCTTTACAATTGTTCATATTTGTTGAACGTTTATATAGAGTAGAGGATTATGCTCTGATGATTAAAACTATGTTGGCGAGTCTAGATTGTAGAGAACGATTTGTTTCAGTGCTGCTGCGTGATATTCAAGAGTCGAGTAGGTTGGTATCGAGTTTTACAAACTAGAATTTTTACTACAGAAACTTGGACTTGGCTGCCTAGTACAGTTGAATAAGACATGAAGGGCAGTGAGGGAAAGAATCTGAAGAACAAACAAGGCCTAGATGTTTTTTGTTTGAACCCCTCACCTCACAAAACTTTAATATGTTTTCATTACATTCTTAGATGATTAAGATTCTTCTGGTGTTGGAATACTAACACTTGTACCAAACTAAGTTCCTTGCTATCTTTGGTATCTTAGGTTTGGTTTGGTATGGAGCCCTTTCTTTACAAACTTAGTTTTTGACATCTATAACAATTTTTACAAGAAACATGTGGATTTCTGTACACGCATGGAAATAGGTTTTGCTCATTTTGAAAATGTGCACACTCCCCTTGTCCAAATAAAGATATTAAGCATACAAATTGTTTCTCTATTTCTCAGTATTCCACTTAATTAATTAAAGAATAAACATTGTTTTCCAAAATGATGCATAGAATTGTTTCTGAACAACAAGGTGCCAGCTGCATCAAGGTCCTTAATTTGTCTTGTGCTGCAACATTTTGCCCATAATTTTTTCACTCTTACAAAGCATAACATGATTCATGATATACAAAAAGACAAATATCTAAAAATATATCACTATCAAAAAATTGATAGATGTATAAATAAATATTTCTCCTAGATTCTTTCTTTAGCTTTTAAATCATCCCTCTTGTCTCATTTACTATATACATTTCTCTTCTTTTGTAATGACAGATGACAAGCCTAAGCATCAAATTCATAAAACATAAAATAAAAGGTATTATATCACGACACATAGTTTTAATCAACAGAATAATATTAATAATCGAACTTCTTGAGAGATAATCCCTAATATTAAGTCTTATAAACAAATTTAGAGACACAAAAATCACTCTAAACCACAGTAAAATTTTGGTAATCAATAAAAACTTGATAATTTTTCAGAAAATATATAACTAGAGAATGTATTTCTAATCTCAAAGCCTGAATAACTATCAACATGGAAAATGTGCCATAAGTTGAGAATTCAAAACTATCTCAATATGTATAATCAGTGAAAAGGGATAAACAACAAACTCTTCTGATGCAATCAAGACACAGGAAATGAACTTTTTATCAAGTATGGTTTATTCCAAGAATCTAGTAATTTAGTTAGAATCTGTTAAGCCGAGTCATTACATAGGAATATACCTCAAATAGATGAAAACGAGAAAACTACTGACTTTGTCATTTCTTTAGATTCTTTCTTAACTGCTTCTTGTATCACACCAAAATTCTTCTGCAGAATCTATGTCAGTCATAACTCATTAACTAGGAGGAGGGAAAGAATCAATAGGGCTCAAATAGAATACCATAGATTCTTGGCATTGTGCAAATTGGCGTTTGTTATTTTTCTTCATAATAGTTTAGAACATGCCAGTAAATTTTGTCAATGCCAATTGAAAAAATCTGTCACATTTGGGCTATATCTCATTTTATCTTTGAGAAATCTTTATTCCATATGTGATGAGATACAAAGTTAATAAACTTCATAGTTAGAACCTTGCAAACCACTATTTTCCTTATACAACTTAATCCCAAAGATATTGGTGAAACACATTTCCTGCACAGCATCAAGGCTGAAAATTTATCTGGTGTTTAATAAGATTGTTGATTTATCATAATATTTTATTTCTATAGAAGATATTAAAGAGAGCATGGTTTGGTGCAGTGAAGTTGATACGAGCTGCTTTATTAAAACAAAGCCAGATTCATAAATAAATGGAAAATGTGATGAATAGTTCGTGTGAATAATAGAAGTATATATAAATTTAGACACTTCCACAGAAAAATATTTTGCCACTTTTGTGTTTTAATATTGAAAATACCTTCTTTGTAACAAAGAACAAGATTGTAATTAGTTTTGCACTATTATTTTCACCCATTTTCTTACATCATAGATTCCTTGAATGGTTAAACATATAAAACCAAGTGATGCTTTCATTTTCTTTAATTTAATTTTTTTTTCTTGTTTGTTACGCGTTTATTCTAAGGCCCAGATCTAGGAATCCACATTTTTCCTTGTAAAAAGTGTCAAAGACTTGTTATAGAGGTCAAACAACTAAGTTGCTAAAAAGAAAGTAGCCCATACCAAACCTCTCTTGAACTTTACAAACAAATATTCTACAGTCTTGATTATTCCTTCCATTCCACCAAGTATAATTCTTGCCTTATATAAACCATTGAAGGAAGATGCAGCAACTCCAACGAACTCTTTCTCAAATTACTACAAACACACTTGAAACGAAGGAAAGATAAGAGAAGAAAGATGTCGAGTGCAGCAGCAGAGATGATGCTTCGATGTGTGTTTGATGGAAGCCTATCAATGTCGGACACGGAAATTGAGAGGAGACCTTATCACCGCGACTGCAAGTGCGCGTTGCATAAGGAGAAAGGCAAGTGCTCGCATTCTGCTTCACAACAGAGGAATGTAGCATTTCCAAGAAGAGAATTTGGGAGCAAATGTTCCTTTTCCATATCACATTCTGTAATTCAATGAGGGGTTCAACTAGAATTTAGTTTCATGTAAAGATCGTTTTGTTGGTAATTCAACCATACTCAAGGTAAATAGCTAGGTACATTAGACAGGAATAATTCAGGTTAACTGTACATTACGGTTATCCATCTATAAATGATACTCTCATTCAATTTCAGCCTTTATTTTGATGCTATACTTCACTTGAGACGTTTGACATAAATTACCTGCAAATAGTAAGTTAGATGTATACCAGTGTTATCGTTTTCTTGAATCTATGCAACACACCATGCAAAACAAGATGGACCTTCAAAATATCCATGTTCAAAATATTTGTCAGCTAAGAATTTTGTCATGGCAACTGAACTCAGAGAGAGAGAGGCATAACTAACAGAAAAAAATGAAAAAATATGACAGCTGTTAAACATGAGATTATGTAAATACTTGAAATCGAATTTGTTGGTATAATGAAACTGAGAAGTAACACCACAAGAATGCCATGCTGTGACATTTGCAGCAAATCAGTGAGTTATTGTAGAAGATCTCGTACCCGTGGATTCTGCAGTAATGAAATTATGGAGTTAACAATCACAACTTCAGAGCTTTATCAGCCTCTCATTCAATTACATCATTGCAAACTACCATTTTAGTTGAACAACATAATTTCAGCATTCGCAGTTAGTCATGTGATGTATATTCAAATAGAATAAAGCCACAAACATAAATTTCATTTGAGCTGGCGTACTTGTGCATGAAAAATAGATTCAATGGCTTAATAAAATAAAGTACAAGGAAGAAGAAGAAAACAAAACGAAAAACTAGTGGTGCTTTCATATTCTCTAAGATCATCAATTTTGTCTTGATTTGTAACACGTTTATTCAAAGGCCTGGTTCTAGGAAGTAGGAATCCATAATTTTCTTGTAAAGAGTGTTAAGAACAACCAAGTTTCATAATGTTTTGCCCATGTCAGTAAACTTTGTGAAAGTTCTGTCACATTTGTGGGTAAATTTCATTTTCTCGAAGATGTTTATCAGCATTTCATTTGAATCACATCCTTGCAATCTACCACTTTAGTTACAAAACAGACAATTTCAGCAGTTCCTAGTCAGTCAATGCGATATTATTCTAGTCTAGTCCATCAACTTCTTGTAATGTGCACTTAGAAAAGTGCTAAAGAAATTAAAATAAATGAACAAAAAATTGGTGAAACACTTGATACAACAAGAAAAACATTCCAGCAGCATCAAGGCCAAACTCTGTCTTCTTATGGTAGTTGTAAGAAGATTATATTATGTACTAGATAACAACGAGAGCATCATGTTGTGAAGTTGATGTGACCTGCTTGATTAATAAAGGCCAGATTCATAAAATACTGATAAAAATGTCAGAATAGTCCTTATGAATAACGAAACTATGATTTTAGCCACTTCCACAAAATGTACTTTTGTCACTTCTGTGGTCAAATGTATAGTATGATTTCATATTTTTCATTATTAGGTTGTGATTTTGTTCAGAGAAGAACACAAAAAAAAGAAAAAATAAACAGTCAAAAACTTTCACGAAAGAAGATTGCCTCCAAGTTCATCACTTAATAAATTTTCATAAAACTGGTGAATTTTGCATGCTTGGAGACATGCAGCCATCGAAGGGTTAAACAATTAAATACCTGGTGATGCTTTTATTTTCTCTCACATCTATTTTGTCTTGATTACTCATTCTAAGGAATCCACATCTTTCTTGTGTAAAGTGTAATAAACTTGTTAAAGAAAGTATTCTATACCAAACCTCTCTTGAACTTTACAAACAAATATTCTACAGTCTAGGTTACTCCTAAGTCCTAACATACCACCATAGGTCTAATCAACAAGCATATTTCATTTCCTATATAAACCCTTGAAGAAACATACAACAATTTCAACTAACTCTCTCAAATCATTATAAACACACCTCCACGCACTTGAAACCACATTAGGAGTCTAGAAAAGAGAGAGAGAAGAAAGATGTCGAGTGCAGCAGCAGAGTTGATGCTCGGTGTGTGTTTGATGGAAGCCTATCAATATGTGACACGGACATTGAGCGCAGACCATATCATCGAGACTGCAAGTGCGCATTGCATAAAGAGAAAGGCAAATGCTTCCACTCTGCTTCACAATGGAGCAATGTGGCATTTCCAAGGAGAGAATTTGGGAGCAAATGTTCCTTTTCCATATCACATTCTGTAGTCTCTTCTCAATCTTGTTACGTACATGATTCGACTAGACCATAGTTTCAGCAGGGGCACAATAAGAGGAGGTCAGTAGCTAGAGCTCGTGTCTTTGGTAATTCAGCCATACACTAGGTAGATAGGTACATTAGACAGGAATAATTCCATTAGCTGTACATTATGTTGAGTGTCTCATTCAATTCAAATGATCCTATTCATATTCATCATCTCATTCTTATAGTATGCTTCCAAACTGCTCCAGCCTTCATTCTAGTGCTGTTACAATGCAGAACCTTTCTGCATTGTAATCAGTGGATGTATACTATGCCTTATCTTCTTGTATTTCAAATCTCTACAAAGTTGTCTCACACCACCTTGTTCTCTCACCTTTTATTAATTTTCTTAGATTTTTGCTGTGACCACTAAACTCGGAGAGGGAGAGAAAGATAGGCAAAACTGATAAACACAAACACACAAAAAAAGTTAAAAATCTTCATGCAGGACAAGAGAAGTAACTCAAATTAATGTCCCATACAACTATCATAGCTTAATAAAATCTATAAAACTAGCTAGCATTGAAAACCTGAATGATCACTATTACAGCATAAACTTCTTGATGTAGTTTTCTAAGAATCAAGAGTGGCTTTGATGCTACAAAAGACAACTTTACTTCATGGTAAAATATTGACCAAATTATTGGGGCTACAAGACAAACTCCAGATTATTCCAAGTATAAATTGTTGTTAATTCTAGTTTATAACTAACTGACATGACACTCCTACATCAAGCATCTCTTGCTGTCTTTCCATCACATAGTGACAAAGTTTGCGAAAGATCCCATTTCCGGATAATACAATGCTAAACTCCTACATCCTATAACGCACAATCTTCTAGCAATCTAATTTTTGGACTGATAACAAGTTAATACATGGGAAAAAACCATACTAGTTGCAAATCTCTAGAGAACTTGAATTTCTCAAATCAACAATTCCGTAAAAGATCATCAGTGATAGATGAAAAATGTTTTAAGCCCAATATTATTCAGTCTCTTCGTGTTTGTCTCTAAAAACACTACCATTTTTTCATTTAATGAAGAATCAGTTCAAAGTGGCTAAAGACAAATTTTAGTTACAATAGAGACAGTTAGAGGTGTCTAAAATAGTTAACCTGTCACTTTGATCAATAAAAGAGTCTCCTTCACTCCTTCCATTAGATTTTTCACAAAATTTATGATCAATATAAAACTAGAGGTATTAATAATCACCAAATAATCACAAAATTCGAGTTTTACAAGCTAGATTTTTTACTACAGAAACTTGGACTTGGCAGCCTAGTACAGTTGAATAAGACATTAAGGGCAGTGAGGGAAAGAATCTGAAGAATAAACAAGGTTTAGATGTTTTTTTTGTTTGAACCCCTCACCTCACAAAACTTTAATTTGTTTTCATTACATTCTTAGATGATTAAGATTCTTCTGGTGTTTGAATCCTAACACTTGTACCAAACTTTCCTTGCTATCTTTGGTATCTTAGGTTTGGTTTGGTATGGAGCCCTTTCTTTACAAACCTAGTTTTTTTACATCTATAACACTTTTTACAAGAAACATGTGGATTCCTCGCATTATCTGATCAAGACAAAGACACAAGTCAACAAAAACTATTATTCTTTGGGTTTCACAACATTCCAATACATAGGTCTATGTCGATTATAGTCCTCTCTTGTAACTAACAATCACAATATTCTATTCTCCAAAATAAGTCACAAATGTATACAATATAAGAAAAGAGTTTCTCTCATAGATTATGGTGACAAGGTTTTGTAGTATTCAAAATTTTCCCAAAGAGAAGGAACATGCAGATTACTGAAAATTTTGAACTCATAAGAGATTTTCCTTAACTCACTTCAAAGTTTTCTCAACATGATTATTTTTCTACATTAAACGTAGCCACATACATCTGATATGCGTGCTGTTATTGGCAATATTATTTTATATGGAAATGGATACTTTATACTATTTTTCATTTTTTGGGATACTTATTGCAGTATACTGTACACGCATGGAAATAGGTTTTGCTCATTTTTTGAAAATGTGCACACTCCCCTTGTCCAAATAAAGATATTGAGCATACAAATTGTTTCTCTATTTCTCAGTATTCCACTTAATTAATTAAAGAATAAACATTGTTTTCAAATATGATGCATAGAATTGTTTCTGAACAACAAGGTGCCAGCTGCATCAAGGTCCTTAATTTGTCTTGTGCTGCAACATTTTGCCCATAATTTTTTCACTCTTACAAAGCATAACATGATTCATGATATACAAAAAGACAAATATCTAAAAATATATCACTATCTAAAAATTGATAGATGTATAAATAAATATTTCTATTAGATTCTTTCTTTTGCTTTTAAATCATCCCTCTTGTCTCATTTACTATATACATTTCTCTTCTTTTGTTATGACAGATGACAAGCCTAAGCATCAAATTCATAAAACATAAAATAAAAGGTATTATAACACGACACATTTTTTAATCAACAGAACAATTCGGTGCTCTATAAAATCTCAGAAAGAAATATTAATAATCGAACTTGAGATATAATCCTAATATTAAGACTTATAAACAAATTTAGAGACACACAAAATCACTCTAAACCACAGTGTATCAATAAAAACTTGATAATTTTTCAGAAAATATATAACTAGAGAATGTATTTCTAATCTCAAAGCCTGAATAACTATCAACATGGAAAATGTTCCATAAGTTAAGATTATTTGAATTTAACTATCTCAATATGTATAATCAGTGAAAAGGGATAAACAACAAACTCTTCTGATGCAATCAAGACACCGGAAAATGACCTTTTTTCAAGTATGGATTATTCCAAGAATCTAGTAATTTAGTTAGAATCTCTTAAGCAGAGTCATTACATAGGAATATACCTCAAATAGATGAAAACGAGAAAACAACTGATTTTGTCATTTCTTTAGATTCTTTGTTAACTGCTTCTTGTATCTCACCAAAATTCTTCTGCAGAATCTATGTCAGTCATAACTCATCAACTAGGAGGAGTGAAAGAATCAATGAGGGCTCAAATAGAATACCATAGATTCTTGGCCTTTTGCAAATTTGCATTTGTTATTTTTCTTCATAATAGTTTAGATTATGCCAGTAAATTTTGTCAATGCCAATTGAAAAAATCTGTCACATTTGGGCTATATCTCATTTTATCTGTGAGAAATCTGTATTCCATATGTGATGAGATACAAAGTTAATAATCCCAACTTCATAGTTAGAACCTTGCAAACCACTATTTTCCTTATACAACTTAATCCCAAAGATATTGGTGAAACACATTTCCTGCACAGCATCAAAGCTGAAAATTTATCTGGTATTTAATAAGATTGTTGATTTATCATAATATTTTATTTCTATACAAGATATTAAAGAGAGCATGGTTTGGTGCAGTGAAGTTGATATGAGCTGCTTTATTAAAACAAAGCCAGATTCATAATAAATGGAAAATGTGATGAATAGTTCTTGTGAATAATAGAAGTATATATAACTTTAGACACTTCCACAGAAAAAATATTTTTGCCACTTTTGTGTTTTAATATTGAAAATACCTTCTTTGTAACAAAGAACAAGATTGTAATTAGTTTTGTACTATTATTTTCTCCCATTTTCTTACATCATAGATTCCTTGAATGGTTAAACATAAAAAACCAAGTGATGCTTTCATTTTCTTTAATTTAAATTTTTTCTTGTTTGTTATACGTTTATTCTAAGGCCCAGATCTAGGAATCCACATTTTCCTTGTAAAAAGTGTCAAAGACTTTTTGTAGAGGTCAAACAACTAAGTTGCAAAAAAAGAAAGTAGCCCATACCAAACCTCTCTTGAAATTTACAAACAAATATTCTACAATCTTGATTATTCCTACTATTCCACCAAGTATAATTCTTGCCCTATATAAACCATTGAAGGAAGATGCAGCAACTCCAACGAACTCTTTCTCAAATTACTACAAAAACATTTGAAACGAAGGAAAGATAAGAGAAGAAAGATGTCGAGTGCAGCAGCAGAGATGATGCTTCGGTGTGTGTTTGATGGAAGCCTATCAATGTCGGACACGGACATTGAGAGGAGACCTTATCACCGCGACTGCAAGTGCGCGTTGCATAAGGAGAAAGGCAAGTGCTCGCATTCTGCTTCACAACAGAGGAATGTAGCATTTCCAAGAAGAGAATTTGGGAGCAAATGTTCCTTTTCCATATCACATTCTGTAATTCAATGAGGGGTTCGACTAGAATTTAGTTTCATGTAAAGATCGTTTGGTTGGTAATTCAACCATACTCAAGGTAAATAGCTAGGTACATTAGACAGGAATAATTCCGTTTAACTGTACATTACGGTTATCCATCTATAAATGATTCATTCAATTTCAACCTTTATTTTTATGCTATACTTAAACTTGAGATGTTTGACATAAATTACCTGCAAATAGTAAGATGTATACCAGTGTTAGCGTTTTCTTGAATCTCTGCAACACTCCATGCAAAACAAGATGGACCTTCAAAATATCCATGTTCAAAATTTTTGTCAGCTAAGAATTTTGTCATGACAACTGAACTCAGAGAGAGAGAGAGGCATAACTAACAGAAAAAAAAATGAAAAAAAAATGACAGCTGTTAAACATGAGATTATGTAAATACTTGAAATCGAATTTGTTGGTATAATGAAACTGAGAAGTAACACCACAAGAATGCCATGCTGTGACATTTGCAGCAAATCAGTGAGTTATGTGGCAAAGAGATATATTTCAATCACAGAATTTACAGAACTAGCTACCATTTGAGTTGCTGAATGACCACTTATGCAGCATAATGAATTGAAAACAAGTGCTTGATGAAATTTTCGAAGAATCAAGTGTTACATTGTTGCTATAAGAAAATTCATAGAATTCCAAGGGTAAAATGTTGTTAATTGAGCGTTCAACTAACAGATATGTCAAGGTAATCTTAATATAATGACAAAGTTTGCAAAAGATCCATTTTCCGTGTCATACAATGCAAAAACTCACACGTATTAACTTTAGACTGATACAAGTTAATACATAGGAAAAAATACACTAGTTGAGAATCTTGGGCCCCTTTCACCGTATCATACGATGATGAAAACGAATATTTGATCAAGAATTCAAATTCATGAAAACAAGAAACTCATAGTTCGAGATGAATGAAAGTCATTGAATATCACCCAACTCTTGTTAAGAATCTATGTAACCCATATATGCAAGATAGGAAAAATTCCTTTTCCGTGCATATATATATATATAGAGAGAGAGTTTGGTTCAAATGAGAACCATTCTTATCCTAAAACTAAGAACCAAATGAATTAAGTTATGAAAGTTGATGAATCCGTTGAGAAACTTAATGAATTCAACAATTGAATTTTTCACCGGGTTCGAATCCCATGAGGGACAAAATTTTATTTTTTGGATTCGAGAACTTTCCAATGGATTCATCAACTTTCACCGTGAATTCATCATTTTTTGGTTCTCACGCTCACAATAAAATGGTTCTCACGTTAACCTTCCCTATATATATATATATATATATATATATATATATATATATATATATATATATTCTTGGCTCGTGATGTATTTTCAAATAGAATAAAGCCACAAACATAAATTTCATTTGAGCTGGTGTACTTTGCATGAAAAATAGATTCCATGGCCTAATAAAATAAAATACAAGGAAGAAGAAGAAAACAAAACGAAAAACTAGTGGTGCTTTCATATTCTCTCTAAGATCATCAATTTTGTCTTGATTTGTAACACGTTTATTCTAAGGCCTAGTTCTAGGAAGTAGGAATCCATATTTTCTTGTAAAAAGTGTTAAGAACAACTTAGTTTATAAAGAATGTATTCCACACCAAACCAAACCTCTCTTGAACTTTACAAACAAATATTCTACAATCTAGGTTACTCCTACCATCCTCACCATAGTTCTAATTAACAACTATATTTCACTTCCTATATAAACCCTTGAAGAACCTAACATGCAACAATTTAAAACAAATCTTTCTCAAATCATAACAAACACACAGGTATGCACATACAAACCACAATAGAAATCTAGGAAACCAGAGAATAGAAGAAAGATGTTGAGTACACCAGCAGAGATGATGCTCCGGTGTGTGTTTGATGGAAGCTTATCAATGTCGGACACAGACATTGAGCGCAGACCATACCATCGAGACTGCAAGTGCGCATTGCATAAGGAGAAAAGCAAATGCTCCCACTCTGCTTCACAGAGCAATGTGGCATTTCCAAAAAGAGAATTCGGGGCCAAATCTTCCATTTCCACATCACATTCTGTTATTTCTTCTCAATCTTGTTGTGTTCATCTCGACCAGAATTTAGTTCAGCAGAGTACAAAAAAGATCGCCTCTTTGGTAAATTCAACCATACTCGAGGTAAATAGGTATATTAGACAGCAGTAGTTATTAACTGTACATTCTGCTCATTCATCTATAAATGACACTCTCATTCATTTTTTCCAGATCATTCTCATCGCAGGCTGTAGCATTTATCATCATAATTTCATTTCTAAATACGACGTGAAACTTCTTATCGACAATGCTACATTGATAACAAGTTAATGCATAGTTGAAAATTTCTAGAGATATTGAATTTACAGTGTATTCTTCAGTCAGCAATGCCAGGTTCCCAATAAATTAACATCAACAGAGGGAGAGAGAGAGAGAGAGAGAGAGATTCATTCTGTAACTAGATGTTAACATTTTTTAACAAAAAATAGATGACAACAGTATCTCAGGTTTACTGTAAATTGCTAATCGACAAATGATTGAGCAGAGAACTACTTTTGAGTTTGATGTTTCATTGACATAACCAGAAATGGACTTTGTAAAATCAAACCTGCTGCAGAATGTTTATTTTACTCAACAGAAATGCCATCCATGGAAGTCAAGCTAAAATACAATATAGATACATTTTTATTTTATTAGAAGGGGATTCTTATTTGTAAAGATGGTACTTCGAACTTGGAACGGGCATGAAGAAATAAATGATACTGCAAGTAAAAAGCCAAAAGCACCGGATCATAGTACGATGAAAACTAATATTTGCTTAACGGTTCAAACAGATGGAAACAAGAAAACAATTCACCTCTCCCATTCTTCACATTCTTTGTTAACTACTCCTTGTGTCTTTTTCTGCCTTTTTTGACGAGTCTGAGTTGTCTGTAGTTATAATTGTTTAGAGTTATAAGCACAGAGCAAGACAACTTTATAGTTAGAGATGAAACTCATATTTAATATCACCATTTCCCCAAAGAGAATGCAGTAGCAAATGCACCTTTTTTTTTTGGTTTTCATAATGTTTTGCCCATGTCAGTAAACTTTGTGAATCTACCACTTTAGTTACAAAACAGAAAATTTCAGCAGTTCCTAGTCAGTCAATGCGATATTATTCTAGTCTAGTCCATCAACTTCTTGTAATGTGCACTTAGAAAAGTGCTAAAGAAATTAAAATAAATGAATAAAAAATTGGTGAAACACTTGATACAACAAGAAAAACATTCCAGCAGCATCAAGGCCAAACTCTGTCTTCTTATGGTAGTTGTAAGAAGATTATATTATGTACTAGATATCAACGAGAGCATCATGTCGTGAAGTTGATGTGACCTGCCTGATTAATAAAGGCCAGATTAGTAAAAAACTGATAAAAATGTAAGAATAGTCCTTACGAAAAACAAAAGTATGATTTTAGCCACTTCCACAAAAAATGTACTTTTGTCACTTCTGTGGTCTAATGTATAATATGATTTCATACTTTTCATTATTAAGTTGTGATTTTTTGTTCAGAGAAGAGCAAGAAGGAACACAAAAAAATGAAAAAAAGAAACAGTCAAAAACTGTCAAGAAAGAAGATTGCCTCCTAGTTCACCACTTAATAAATTTTCATAAAACTGGTGAACTTTTGCATGCTTGGAGACATGCAGCCATTGAATGGTTAAACAATTAAAAAGACCTGGTGATGCTTTTATTTTCTCTCACATCAATTTTGTCTTGATCACTTATTCTAAGGAATCCACATCTTTCATGTGTAAAGTGTAATAAACTTGTTATAGTGGTCAAATAACTAAGTTGTTAAAGAAAGTATTCTATACCAAACCTCTCTTGAACTTTACAAACAAATATTCTACAATCTAGGTTACTCCTAAGTCCTAACATACCACCATAGTTCTAATCAACATGCATATTTCGTTTCCTATATAAACCATTGAAGAAACATGCGACAATTTCAACAAACTCTTTCTCAAATCATTATAAACACACCGCCACACACTTGAAACCACATTAGGAGTCTAGAAAAGAGAGAGAGAAGAAAGATGTCGAGTGCAGCAGCAGAGTTGATGCTCCGGTGTGTGTTTGATGGAAGCCTATCAATGTGTGACACGGACATTGAGCGCAGACAATATCATCGAGACTGCAAGTGCGCATTGCATAAAGAGAAAGGCAAATGCTTCCACTATGCTTCACAACGGAGCAATGTGGCATTTCCAAATGTTCCTTTTCCATATCACATTCTGTAGTCTCTTCTCAATCTTGTTACGTTCATGATTCGACTAGACCATAGTTTCAGCAGGGGCACAATAAGAGGAGATCAGTAGCTAGAGCTCGTGTCTTTGGTAATTCAGCCATACTAGAGGTAGATAGGTACATTAGACAGGAATAATTCCATTAGTTGTACATTCTGTTGAGTGTCTCATTCAATTCTAATGATCCTATTCATATTCATCATCTCATTCTTCTAGTGTGCTTCCAAAGTGCTCCAGCCTTCATTCTAGTGCTGTTACAATGCAGAACATTTCTGCATTGTAATCAGTGGATGTATACTAGTATTAGTCTTATCTTCTTGTATTTCAAATCTCTACAAAGTTGTCTCACACCACATTTTCTCTCACCTTTTATTAATTTCCTTAGATTTTTGCTGTGACCACTAAACTTGGACAGGGAGAGAAAGATAGGCAAAACTGATAAACACAAACACATAAAAAAAGTTAAAAATCTTCATGCAGGAAAAGAGAAGTAACTCAAATTAATGTTCCATACAACTATCATAGCTTAATAAAATCTATAAAACTAGCTAGGATTGAAAACCTGAATGATCACTATTACAGCATAAACTTCTTGATGTAGTTTTCTAAGAATCAAGAGAGGCTTTGATGCTACAAAAGACAACTTTACTTCATGGTAAAATATTGACCAAATTATTGGGGCTACAAGACAAACCCAAGATTATTCCAAGTATAAATTGTTGTTAATTCTAGTTTATAACTAACTGACATGACACTCCTACATCAAGCATCTCTTGCTGTCTTTCCATCACATAGTGACAAAGTTTGCGAAAGATCCCATTTCCGGATAATACAATGCTAAACTCCTACATCCTATAACGCACAATCTTCTAGAAACCTAATTTTTGGACTGATAACAAGTTAATACATGGGAAAAAACCACACTAGTTGCAAATCTCTAGAGAACTTGAATTTCTCAAATCAACAATATGAAAAATATTTTAAGCCCAATATTATTCAGTCTCTTCGTGTTTGTCTCATAAAAACACAACCATTTTTTCACCTCGCATCTGCTATCATAGATTGAAGAATCAGTTCAAAGTGGCTAAAGACAAATTTTAGTTACAAATACAATAGAGACAGTTAGAGGTGTCTAAAATAGTTAACCTGTCACTTAGATCAATAAAAGAGTCTTCTTCACTCCTTCCATCAGCTTTTCACAAAATTCATGATCCCAAATATACAAATCTAAATTCAAGTTTCTATAAAATTTTCTTAATTATTAGGAAGAATATATATTAGAGTATTCTCCAAATAACTAATCAGTTATTACTAATCAGAGACTGATCAAGATAATATTACTCGTTACGTCATCACTAGTTAAAATCGCAACATATTTGAGTTGTCGAAATAAGACATCAAAAAGAACGAGATACTTAGTTTGGTATAAATGTTAGTACTCCGTTAAACACCAGAAGAATCTCAAGATACAAAGTAAATAAAATAAACTTTGTGAGGGTTCAAAACAGAAGAAAACAAAAACAACGTAAGCCTTGTTATTCTTCAGATTCTTTCTCTCACCCCCCCTTATGTCTTATTCAACTCTCTTAGGTAACCAAGTCCAAGTTTACATAGTAAATGGTGCTAAAAGATTCTAAATAGAAAGAAATGCCACTTTCTAGTTTGAAAAACTCGATCTCTTGAATATCACGCATCAGCACTGAAACAAATTTATTTGTATAATCTAGACTCACCACCATAGTTTTAATCAACAAAGCATAATCCTCTACTCTATATAAACGTTCAAAGAGACATGGGAAAATCGTAAGAAATCATCTCTCATACTAATATACATAAACTGAAATAGAAATCTATCAAACGAGAGAAGAGAAGCAAGATGTCGAGTGCAGCAGAGAGATGATGCTCGGTGTGTGTTTGATGGAAGCTTATCAATGTCGAATACGACATTGGCGGAGACCATATCATCGAGACCGCAAGTGTGCATTGCATAAGGAGAAAGGCAAATGCTCCCACCGCTTCACAACGGAGCAATGTGGCATTTCGAAAAGAGAATTTGGGAGCGAATGTTCTCTTTCGTGTCGACTTCTTCTCAATCTTGTTATGTGCGTATATAGTTCATCAAGTAGGAGTAGGAAAGCATGGTGAGGGCTCAACCTATAATTAGAATGCATTAAACCGCAATCTAAAAGGTTAGTGACTAAAAGATTAGCTGTTTCTATTCGATCAGTTTGTTAGGTCATCTGTTTACATCCTCTAGTAGAAGAGTTAAGAGGTAGTGCAGAGAGGAATAGATCCTTTTGCTGTAAATGTTTTTGATTCATTCATAAATATAAGGCACTAAATTTTTTCGACGCGCAAATCCTCCACTGGTCTCTGTTACAATATCATTCAATTTTCTTTGTACTTGACAGCTTGTCAATGAACTTGTGAAAGATGACAACAAAGATGTTTGGTATATGTCTGTGTTAGTCATTTTCACTTTTCCAGAAACCAGTTACACCATTTCACAACTTTAGCACTTTTATTACTTGGTTGAGTAGTATCTGTGTTTACTACTTCGCCCAAACTGTGGTTAAATGTTAGAAATGTTTGGCATTTATCGATATAATATGGTTTTAGCGTTTTCCTCCTTGTCACAAAAGTTGAATAGATGGTTGATTAGAAGAATTAAGAAACCTTAGCACTTCTTGTTACCCAACTGCATGAGATACCAATATAAGACAAGATAGTAAACAAACACTAAAATAAACTCTCCAAATGGTTCAAACAAAGGAAAGCAAGAAACAAGTTTTTTCTTTTTAAGCATCTTTTCTCTCACATCAGTTTCACATCTAGGAATCCAAATTTTCCTTGTAAAAAAAGATGTGAGACTTCTTGTACATTCGAAGGAATACCAAACTTCTCTTCAACTTTACACAGAGTCTCTTTTCTGCTGCATATAATCCTTGATAGAAACAGGAAGCGCTACGTCCACACGTACACTCTCTCCAAAAGAAACCTTGTTAACAAGAGAAGAACGACTTGTTCCAATTTAAGGTTTTCCCCCTTGTAGGAAAATGCCAATTTGAACACAGATATTCCTTGAAACGAGAGAGAAGCGTAATGTGTAAATAACATATGTATCATAAAATTTAATAGGTAAAAGCTGAAATATGTTTTTCTTGAAACCTAATCCATTCTCTTATATTTGTTTCTCTTCTTCGCTAACTTTATTCGACCAGTTTATACTTTAAATCAATGTATAGACTGTAGACAATTCAATGAAAGTGATGTAAACAATCTGAGTTCTTCATTGAGTATATCCGGTAAACGAAAGAAAAGACTATGTTGTCCCTACGGACTTAGTTCAGTTGGTTAAGAGCTAGCAGATTTGGAACAACAAAAGACTATGTTACTGTTACATTATGATGCTGTGTTGAAATAAAGCTGATTATACTCAAACAGACTGCACCACTTCATTCTGACAGCATTTACTAACAGAATTTAAATTAAATTCGGAATAGATGGGAAAATCTGACAGCATTATCCCACCTAGACTCATAGTTTGATATTCCGAGTCCAATCCCGGTTGATTATATAATGGATCTGTTCTAGAATCAAAACCCATATTTATTTATTTATTTTGGTCCGAGTAAAATGCACATTGACAATATCAGCTTCCCAATCTTCTTATGTCCATAATCCATCAACTAAGCCCCAATGATGTCAGCCACCACAAACTACCCATAATTCTTCTTCTCAGTTTAGATCTTCTTCAACGATTCTAAAGGTAGAGTAGAGAAACATTTTTTTCACTATATAGTCTAGGGAAAAATCTATGTAAATGGCGTTTTTACTAATAGTTGCACACATTACACTGTAATTTCAAGTTCTTGTTTTTCACATAGCATAAATTTGAGCACATTGTGCAGTGAATAAAGAGGAGAAAATAACAAGTAACAGAAACTAAACTAAAATAATGGGACCAGAAACTCTATACAGCAAATATTGAATAAATTTGACAAATAACAAATAGGGCGAAAACAAAAATCGTATCTTCGTCTTCATCTCCTCTCTTGTCTTTACACCCTTGCTTTTCTTGTTTTCTAACGACAGGTGAGGTCAGTATTTTTAAATTCTGTGAGAATGTTTTGTTTATACATATTTTATAAACTAAAATAATTAAAAGAAAAAAGAAAAGTAAAAAGGAAATCAGCTACTACAGCATTGGTTAGAGATCTCTTCCCTAGAAACTCCAGTTATCAAAGAATTAGACTATAAAAGGATGGCAAAAAATTATGTCACAAGTGGAAAGCTGCTACTAAATCATGTCTAAATTTAGATGTTGGATTCTGTATCCAAAAACAATATTCTAAGATTTTCGTTACTGCTAGCTGCTACTAAGAAATCAAGTGGGCAGGAAATCCTCGAGATGCTCTTGAAACAACAATAATTTGATGCAGTATTTCTTGTTATGAACTACCAGTGGGTCCATGACGAAGAATTAAGTAAAAACATTGTAAAAAGCCATGATCCTTAATTTGTTTATAACAAACTTTTGGCACCATTACATAACATAGAACAAACGAAAAGTATTCATGTCTCTTTTATGTAATTTAATATATCTATCACATCACAATCCAATATACTCGTTTCTAATTACTAAGAATCTTTCACCAAAATCTAATGCACCCAACATTCCAAGAAATATCCAATATACTCGTTTCTACTTACTAAGAATCTTTCACCAAAATCTAATGCACCCAACATTCCAAGAAATTCTTTTGTACTATCCAAATTTCTCTTGTCATAACAGGTCAAAAGCAACTTAGTTGTTGAAGAAACTCCAGATCAAACTTCCTTGAAATTTACAATAAAAATGCTGAAATAAATTATTCTCTACAGTCTATTTTAGTTGTTGCCACACTATCATAGGTTTGATCAACAAATTAAGATCTTTCAACCTCTACAGACACTCCAATTTGCAACATCTCCAACAAATCTCTCTCAAATACATATACATATACATGTACATATAATTTCATCCACAATCAAAGACTTGTTCAGTACATATACACTGTGAAACGAATAAAATTAAGAAAACATTTAGTGTGGCTTAGGAAATAAAAATTATCCAAATTTATAAGGTGTGAGGTCATGTTTGCTAACAGTAAGCATAGAGGTACAACTGATAGCTACTAATTTCCTTTAAAATGCATTTTATTCTCAGAAATATATATTACCATAAGAAAGTGCTCTTGGAATCCAACTAGAATAAAGCATCTTGTGATTCTTGTTGACACCATTGAGACCTAATGTTCTGCAACTATTTTGGCCAAATATTGCCTTAGCATTAAATATAATATTGGATTACTAAACAAAAGGGATAAAATTGGACAATTAAACAAAAGGGATTTGATACTTCCATTCTTTAGATACCCTTTCATACTCCTTTGTCTTTGTCAAGTCCCTAGCCTAGCCCCACAACTGGGAAGAAAAAGTGCCCCTAGGTAAAAGTGATAATATTTTACAACTGCACTGAATAACTTCTATAGTTGAATAAAATCCAAAACGAAATTTTCTTAAACTTTACACAGAAACACCAAATTAATATATATAACCACATTCCTTGGGTATCTTGGTTTCTGTTAAATTATAGTTTAATCGTGGAAGCTCTCACTCTGTCACACATCATACTTGAAAAAACAATAGAAATCTTAAAAAGGATAGAAAACAGATAAGAATATGGCCACTGGAGCAGCTGATTGATACAAATTTTTGTGATAGTTCCTTTTTTTGTTTGTTTGTTTGTTTGTTTGTTTGTTATGGCTGATATATCTTTTTTGGGATATAAAGTTTTCAATAAATTTTGTTGCAAAAGATAATTAGCATATTACAAGATTTATTTGAACAAGCAACTCAGAATTTGTGCCCTGGAAGTAATTTGCATAGACATGATAGTGTAATAAGTGTTGTTGGTGTTCAATTTGATGACAAGTATCTCATGTGGGACCGCAAAACTCCACATTAAGTTATATGTGACCACAAATGGTCATATCCATCATTTAGCAAAAATCAAAATCGAAGGTTCGATTTTGCATCCGTCAATGTTACGTGTCCTTGGCTTTTCTCGCTGGTGACGTCAGTCTTCGTTAAAAATATTATCTTTGTCGTATTTAAAATATCTCAATTTTATTTTTGATTATTTTATTATAAATATCTCATTTTATTTAAATAAATAATTATTCATTCAAAAGTATGAACCATACCCATTTTTAATACTTTAATTACTTTATATATTTTCTTTAAATTTCGTATCCAAAGAAATTGACACTCTAAATGGGAAGGAGGAGTATTAGAGAATATAAATATATTTGAACATTTTATGAATCGTGATGCGTTTTGTTTGTCGGTTAAGCTATCCTAGATAGTCATTTACTTAATTAGTGTATATAATTATATTGTTATAACGGTCGTTTTACTTCATCGTACAAAATTATATTGTTATTTTTTCACTCGCTTAATTAAAACTTGTTTTTTTCAAATGTAATATATTAAACAGAGTAACTAATGAATATTGTTATGGAAATAATTCTTAAGTCTTGGTCTCACGGTATATATCATCCCATCCCATAAAGTTTTAACTTTCTTGATCTTCTGAAAAGAAAAAAAGGTAATTGTTCATTTTTAATTCGCACTAAGTAATTAGTTTATGTAGTATTTATGCAAAAACATATACAAAGATCTATAAAAATATACTACCTCCATTTTCTTATAATTGTAAGTGTTCTATTTTGCTTTATTTTCTTCTACTGCAATAATGTTCCATTTCAAAATTTGAGAGTAAATTAATGATATTTTTTCCATTTTACCCATCTTCAATATATTTGTAATTTAGTAATTAGTTGTATGTTAACATTTATCATGATAACTAATAAGATTATAAAGACAAATTTTATATTTTTTTGGTATGTGTACCATTAATGAGGTTATAAAAATCTTAGTACGTGCAATTTGACATCATCTAATACTTAAAATAAAAAGAGGAGTATGTAGCAAGAACTCAATTAATTGTGTCTTAATGTAAGAAGGGATAATAACAACATTTAGATCTTTTCACTTAGTGTCTCAACATTAGTATATTGTTAATAAAATCCTAAATGTTTCATAATTTTTCATTTAATGTCCTCATGTGAGTTTCCAACGCCCATATGCGTACGTGGCTCATCGGAGAGTCCCCGTCCGCAATCCACGTAGATAAGGGGTAGTAACAGATTATATCTCAATGTTTGGATCTTTTCATTTAATGTCCTAATATTAACATATTGTTATTAAAATCTCTAATGTTTCATAATTTTCACTTAATGTCATTTGATGAGTTTTCGGCTCTCATAAGCTTACATAGCTATCCGGAGAGTCCACATCTGCAATCCATGTAAATAATTTAAAAATAATTATAGGAAACGACATCATTTCTCGTGATGCGGCTTCAAGATTGGTCGAATTCTAAACGATCTCCCTCGAATCGATCAATAAAAGGTAATCAAGATGGTGTTGAGGTGTAGGAAAATCTTATTTTACCCTCTTCCGATGATCTATCTTGGATGTTTAATTCACCATACATTGATTATATATCTAACATGCATCTATATAATTAATTGTAACACATAGGTGTTTGCCTGAGAATTTCTGAGATATGAGATCAATGGCAGACTCCAACTTTGATCTTCTGGACTGTATCTCGGATGCCTATTTTTCAATACCGAGTGAGAGCAATCTATGGAGAATCTTGTAAAATTCGTCTTCTATTTTGCTTTATGTGATTTTTGAAAATCACAACAAAATGATAGAATTCTTACTCATTTTTCTCACCTTGTATTTATAATGCATTCCTAGAATCTTATTTGGGTATGATCCTTACTCTAATAAATACAATAATTATCTTCATATTTCTAAAGATAAATCATATGTAGAATAATTATCTCGATATCTAATAATATCGATAATATCTCTTGATATCTAATAATATCGATAATATCTATCTAGTTATTGGAGATGTATTAAAAGTACATAAATCGAACATAGTCCAGTGGGACTCTTATAGGAGGTGGATGAAATTTTCTAGGTTGTAGACCTTGATGGGCTAGCCCGGTGATCAAATCTGAGGAATAAAGATGAGCCCAAATGAACTAATTATCTTATGTTCACCCATAACATAAATTAACATATATTCATTCCACTAGAGAACAAATCTTGACTCACCCTTTATTATCGAAGTTGAGTCGGGCTTGCCTTAGACTTACTAATCCTCGTATTTAAGATATCATGACGACCATTAATTATTTATAGCACTGATTGCTTAAAATAATTAATCTCTTTAATTCCTTACGTAGTACCATTCAACCTTATTATTGTATTTGAGCTAACTCAACTGTAGGGTTTAGTACAATAAACCTTTGAACTCCTTAAGGGATGTCATCATCCTAAAAGGATACGGTGACTCGACATGTAACTAGCATGACATGCAAGACTTGTCACCACCCAAGATGCGGAGAATCTGGGTTATCTCATGTAACCTCACCCATAACAAGTCAAAGTGATGGTCAGAACTCATACTCACCTAAACCTTATCGAGGTTTAGATCAACGTAAAGTTATCGAGATCCGGGTTCTTCACGACGATCGGAGGAGAACTCATCTCACCGTGATCCATCAATACATCAAGAGTACCAAAGATAGATAAGCAACCAAGTCAAGTCACTTATCAATCTGCAACCTATACCGACAACTCGTCCTCAAGTTGTCTCAACCGAGATCCTTTTATATCTCAACTAGCTTAACCAATCATACTGATTACGTGATTTTCACACACCGTATGATCTAACTTTGTATGATAATGAGACAAAGATATGCAATCAAGTAAATAATTCGATAGGAGATTATAATAGTGGTAACAGGAACGTTGTATACAAGCCCAACCATTACGCTTTCAAGATACAAATCCAAAAGGGTGTTTGATCCGCTCTAACAATGCACGTAGGGAAGGACAAGGATATTACAGACAACCCCTGATCGGTCGTGGTCTCGAACAAGATACTTAGGGTTTCACACGCCATGAGCGGAAGGAGGTAAGGATTCGAACTCGGTCTCGAGGTTCTTGACGATGGCGGCAGTGTTGCAAGAGATGGTGCATGTCAGTCTTGGTGAATTTGTGCTTGGTGCTATAGATTGCGTGTGCGATGAAGATAAAGGAGAGGACATGAGAGATCTTGAAGCCACATGCGAAATAACATTGTTTCTATAATTGTTTTTTTAATTATTTACGTGGATTACGACGTGGACTCTCCGATGAGAAACTTACCAAAGGACATCAGTGAAAAATTATAAAATGTTCAAATTTTAATAACAATATGTTAACGTTGGGATATTAAGTGAAAATATCCAAATGTTGGGATATAATCTTTAGTACCTCTTATCTATGTGGATTATGGACGTGGACTCCAGGAGAACCACGTAAGCATATGGGCGAGAAACTCACCGAAGACATTAAGTGAAAAATTATGAAACATTTGAGATTTTATTAATAATGTTGTTGGAAAATTTCCTAAGAATCAGGAATATTAGAAAATTCTTGTGTGTAAGGAATTAATCTATCTTAACTGTGTATTTTGATTAGATTCAAAACCTCGATGATTGTCTTCTTTGAAATAACTAATGCTACTGACTTGTTTTGGAGTTAGGTGTTTATGTTCTGTGTTTCAATGAACATAACTATCACCAGACAGACCAAGAATGAAAGAGTTCAAGCGATCGGAGTCGGTCATATCAATTGAGTATCGATCAACGCAATCGATGATAGTTCAATGAAGGATCTCATCAAGGCGACGGAAGACCAACCGATGTCCGAAGATGGAAGTACAAACGATGGTGATGATCGAGCTACCGGAGTAAAGTTGAAGATCAAGATCGAAGCCGTAAGACTATAACCCGAAAGATCGGCGGAGACTCGGCGTTGATGGACGAGAAGGAGTCGGGATATGACTAAGTGTCATATCAAGCAACAAATTATCATTGCGAAGTCAAAGCTAGGTGTCGTGATCAAAGTTAGGTACCGAGTCAAAGCCGACTATCGATATCACATCCGATCGAATGCATCATCTCGACTCGGGAGTTCTAAGTCGACAAAGACATAATCTAGATCTGTTGATAAAGGAGATACGGCCTCGATCGCCCAACTTTAAATCAATCTCGACAAAGCACGTAGTCAACTCAATCAAGAAACAAGAAAGGATTTAAGCTTTGAGTGTTTGACTCGCCACGTGTAGTAACATATTTTCAGAGTTGCAGAACTACAATGTACGATAATGCGACCTTTGTCAGAAGACGTACGAGGATTCTTAATGGGAATAATTCAGATGACAAATAGAAGGATTTGAATGGTAGTCCCTCCAACGGCTTTATTCTTATCTCTCTCTATATATATTGTGCAGAATCCAACCTTTGAAGGTTACCGAAACGCTGCACAATTGAAATCTTAAAATATTCAAGCTCAAAGCCAATCAAATAACGATTTTGAAGAATGAAGTAATCATTGTATTATTAATCTCAAGAGCTCACATATACTTATCAGCTCGAGAATTCAACATACACTTCCTTACGTCTAGTACATTCACCTTGTATATCTTAAGCCTAGACATCCTGAGTTTATCGTCTGTGATAACTTAGATCCCTAGTTGAAAAATCACTCTACAAAATCTCCCATAGTTGAGTAGAAGTTTGGGCAAGTAAGCAACAAATTGTTAGTTGATAAAAGCTTGATTTCTAGCACCCGCAAGCTAGAGGTTAAGACGACTGCTTCTTGAAAGAAATTAGTGGTTCTTAGCACCATAAGCGTATGATGAACGCCAAGTTAGATGGAATACTGTAAGGTGACCTCAGTATCTAGTTTTACTCTTGTACCTGTAAAAAAGATAAATCGAAGTTAGTGAATTGACTGATGTTGTTTAGATATGCAACACAATATATATATATATATATATATATATATATATATATTGCAATAATACGCAAGTGCACGTAATCAACAAGTAATATACTGAAATATTTCGAGATCGAATCCACAGGAAAACACTTTTTAAACCACGTCGAATACAATTTGTTTGTGATTACGAGAGAGAACAATTAAAGAGAACTTTTACACCGAGACGAGGTGAGATTTTAGACAATAAAAGATTAACAAACAGATATCGGGAGGAAAAATAGACTTGATCACTGATTCCACCCATGTCTCCATCGCCACGCTCAACATTAGCTTGCCTCGTTATTATGACATGAAATCTTCCAACTCTTAGCATTTTCCAAATCTAAGATTATACCTCTAAGCTCGTCAATATATTCCTATACCGAAGCGCTTTAAGAGTATCTCTACCAATCCATTCATTTATGTCACGCAAGGCAAACACATATTCTATGCTATTCACACACATAATAATTAAATATGTTCTTGCATCACTTTCTTCTTTTCCACTCTATGAGAGCTTCCTGTAAATCATAGAGCTAAGATCTCACCCATGGTGATCAATCACAAGCAAGATAAATAATCGCCAAGAAAACGATAATAACTTAACAAGATAAGCGAAACGGGGCTCGTCACACGAGCATGGGTTTCATCAAAGATCAAGTCATACAATTTAGCTCATAGCGAATATGCAATAGAATTCGAAAACACAAATGCCATAGCAAAGTAAAAGGAATTCGAGATTCAAAGTTAATACTGTCGCCGAATCACGTGCTCCTCCTCGGATCATCGCCTCTCCGATAGCTTCTTCCAAGGCGTTGCCCTCGATTTCTCTTCCGAATCTTGAATAATGAATAATCCTTCTCCCGATTGTCGCCTTTTTAAATAACCAACTCGACACTTTTTAGCGTATGGACTCAGCACCGCAAACCCTTCATCCACCGATCCTTTTTTTTTTTTTCCGCTGGCTCGCAAAGCGCGCGTCCTTTATATTGTCGTGGCCACCGCCACACGGCCGTGGTCCGCAAGACCTTTCTTCATTTCGTTCATAAGCGCGGCTCTATCTTTTCTTTCCTTTCTTCCGAGCTCAACCTTTGAGCGGGCCCGACCTCGCTCATGAATCCGATCTCATTTTGCGGTCATCGGTCTCGAGCTTGGTCAAGAGTCCAACCTCGCTTGTGAGTCCGACCGCCACGAGTCCGACCGCCACGAGTCCGACCGCCATGAGTCCTACCACACGAGTCCGTCCTCGCCACGAGTCCGACCTACACAGTCCGACCGCCACGAGTATCGTTGTCGAGGTCGTCTTCATACTTGTGAACTTTTCAATCTTTGAGCTCGGCTGGTTGCGAGCTCGGCTCTGTCTCTTTCTTCCCGGAGTTCGGTTCCGCTCACGAGTTCGGTAGTCTTGAGCTCGGAAGTCTTGAGCTCGGAAGTCTTTGTAGCTCGATCTGCTCTCGCATTTCTCCAGCATTATTCGTTCAATCCCTCCTCGCACATCGAAGTCAAGGTCGCTCACGAGTTCGGCTTGCTTGCTGCGTTCAACACGGGCTCGACTTTGACTCGGCGGACTTGACCTTGTCTTTTCGCCGCTCTTCCCGCTACATGCCGTAACTAATTAAATAACGATAAATGCAATTAAAATCCTTTGATTTCACCGACTCAATCCTTCACACATACACACGCAAACATAACAAAACATATAACATAACATCGAAATAAACAAAGCAGAACCCGGTTCACTCAAGGATTTTATCATCAAAAGGTCATATAATAACTCTTTATAAGAGTTATCACACCTCAAACTTAGCTCATTACTCGTCCTCGAGTGATGCTCATATACAACAAAACACACCCACAAAAGCAAGAAGCGATGTTTAAAATGCTCAAGCGATAACCAAGATGATGACTTAATCAACTAGGGATGTCGCTTTCGATCATGGTTCTTTGAAAGAAAGGATCATTCAGTTCTTCTCGTTGCAAATCTGGTCAATCACCTCGTATTGCAAGGATGTCGCCCTTCAGATATCAACAGGTATATAACACATTAGCCACTACATGAATCTTCCCATAACTTAGTTCTTCTTAATATGACCATGCTTTGATTATCAAGTGCACCGATGTCTCCACATTTCAGTTCGGTCAACCCCCTCTCCACTAACATGAGTGTCATCAATACTGGATCAGTAGGTCTTTAACAACTTATAATGTTAGGCTTGGGCATTGGTAGGATTGTTTGGGATAATGTAGCTCAAAGCACCTGGGCACCTAACTCATTCTTGGTTCCAACTATCCTGACATTTTTCTTCTCTTTTTATAGAGACCCCGCATCTTCACCTTTTTCGTTTATCATCTCCGTTTTTTTTTTTCAAAGACCATATTTTATAACCACCTCACCCTTAACTTCCGAGGTTACTTTACCTCGCCCACCCCTAACCGAGAACATAACCGATGCACCAAGTTTTGTGAATTTAATTATTATGTGGTATATGGGCCACGTTTTTGTATCAAGATTTTCGCAAGTATTTTTAGGCTTGATTATCTAGAGTCCTAGTCTATTAAAACTTCTTTTGTAAATTAGAGTTCTACTTTGATTAGGATTCCTTATTTGATAAGGATTAGACTTCATTTTCACCTATATAAAGGCAGTAAGCATCTGAAAATATTCGACTTTTGATTTACGAATATATATGAGTTTTATTCTCTCTTCATTAGCTCTTGAATTTTCTTGCATTTGCCAAGAAATTCAATTATCGACAATGTCGACGAGATATCCATTCCTCGTTAAAGTGTGTCATTCATCGTCCCCGAGTTCTTTGCGTCAACTATCTAGTTGGGGTATAGGCGAAATCTTGACCTATATCACTCGAGGTTAGATTCGAGAGGTTTTGGGATATTCCATCTTGTTCGTTCTTCCGTCAGCGTCGATAGATCCTTCGTACTAACGAGAATCATATAAATAACATTGTCCCCAATGTTGAAACTTATACAAAACCGAGGGGTGAGACATCATTATCTTGAGACATAGAGATTACTATGGGTACTATTATAGAAATGAGAGAACCGAACCACAATTAGGTATGCCCAGTGAAGGGTAAGGAATAATATATGTGGGTATCTGGAGAATATTTGGTGGGTAAGAAAGAAAAAGCTTGTAAGCTCAAAGGGGACCCTAGGAAAAATATCATATTAAGGAAGGCTAGAAAGGCACAATCGATCCAAAAGGGCCTACGTCCCATCCATGTTGACACACTCATGTATATTGTCTCAAGGGGAGTACCAACCAAATATGAGAGACGGGCACTCATACAAAATCGTAAGCCAATTAAGATTCACCGATGCGATGGTCGATCCCTATAGGGCTAATATGCTAATACCAAAATTAATAAGTACATCCCACAAAATAAGGGTAAAGACCGGATGAGCAATAAAGCGTACCAAAGATCACAAGTATAAACAAAGCAGTTAACATCATAAAAGCATCCCGCCAATCAAGCATCATCCTTAGAAATCCTCGAAAGCGAATCACATGCTTTTATTGAACAAAAGCAGAACAACCCAACAAAACACCAACCAGCATACACACAACAAAACACAAAACAAAACAAGGATTGAGTTAGAAGCGCACGGCCTACACTTGGAAGAACCCGAAGGAGTAGGAGAAAGCAGCGTGTAGATGGGGTGGTAGCGGTAAAGCGACCGGTTTGGAGACACACCAGCTCGGCCTCGGTCGAGGTCGCGCTTCGTCGAGATGGGGCACTTGGTACCGAGCCTCGCTTGGGCGGCGGTCGGTCGATTGGTGAGTCGACTTGGGCCAACATTCTTTGCGAACCGAGCTCGGGTCGGCCTTGCATTTTTCTCTTTCTCAGCTCCAGTGATAGAATCAAAATCCGAAGGTAGAGGCCAAGCTTGGAATAGATGATGGCCGCACTCGCCTCGATCTCTTCTGAATCTCCTCATAATAACTGATTCTGTAGATGGAAGAGATGGAGACTACAAATTTGCACAATCAGAGCACAGGAGAAAATGATCGTGAAATGCAAGAGCAAAGATGCAGCAAAATTGGGGAAATAAAAGATTTAAAAGACTGAAAGGTGGAGAAGGAAAAGGCGTGGTCTTTCAAATCCCAAAAGTCAACCAAATTTTTCCCGCTCTTTTTGTTTTTACCAAATTGGCAACTTCTATTTCACTTTCTCTTAATCCTCTGCAAATCCATTACTTGGGCAAGAATTAGCACCATGCTCGAATTTTCCCCAGTGCATGCGTACGCAATCAAAAATCCCAAAATAATCCCTCATCCTTTTAGCAAGGCTAAAGCAATTTATTATCATACGAAAAACACCGAGACAAAACTTAAAATAAAACAAATATGTACAAACGGAATAAATGGGCTGCCCAGCGTCTGCTTGCCATGGCAGCCCAAGATACCTCCTGTCAGGCGTCCTTCAGGGATGTTGAGGTCTTCTCACGAACGACCTCGCCACCACAATAGTGTTTGACCATTGTCCATTCACCATGAATTCCCGACCGATGTCCTTGTAATGTGATAGCAGTAGGGTGCTACCCGAATTGTAAAGGGACCGACCATCGTGATTTGACTTTCAGGAATAGCTTCAACCTTGAATTGAGCGGTAACACTTGCGACCGGTAAGAACTCACGGCGCAAGATGTTGTTGTCATGCCATCTCTTTGTCCTCTCCTGTACAATTTCGCATTTTCATAGGCAAACCAACGGAATTCATCCATCTCACTTAGTTGCAACAAGCGAGCTTCTCCGGCGACCTTATGCTCAAAATTCGGTTTCTTTATCGCCCAATAGGCTCGATGCTCGAGTTCGGTGGAAGGTGACAAGCTTTCCATAGACCAACCGATGGGGACATCCCTAACGGAGTTTTGAAAGTTGATTCAGAGCCCATACTCGCATCGTCCATCGTATGGACCAATCCTTTCGACTGGGTTTACCACCTTTCCAATATGCCTTTTTCTCTCTATTGAGAGTTCGACATCCATTGGTTTGGGGTGGTATGCCGTGGCAATCTTGTGGCGAACATTGTACTTGGTTAGGACAACACTCAACGCCTTGTTGACAAAATGAGTTCCTCGTCACTAATGATAGCAGTGCTGCCAAATGTAAAGATGTTCTTTTGCAAGAACTTGATTACAACCTTTGCATCATTAGTCGAACTAGCTCGGCCTCCACCCATTTAGAGACATAATCAACCGCCACCAATATGTAGAGGTTGCCAAATGAGGGTGGAAAAGGACCCATAAAGTCTAGACCCCAAACATCAAAGAGTTCTATTTCTAGGATAAAATTTGTTGGCTTCTCATTTCGAGAAGAAATGTTCCCAACTCTCGACATCGGTCACATTTTCGTATAAAGGCATGAGCATCCTTAAACAAGGTTGGCCAGAAATAACCTGATTGTAGAACTTTAGCTGCCGTTCTCTGGCCTGCGAAGTGACCACCATATGGGGTAGCATGACATCCCTCTAGAATCGATTCCATTTCCTCATGTGGGACACAACGTCTCATCAGTCCGTCGACAAGCACAGTGTTTATACAAGAATGGTTCATCCCAAAAGTAATGGTTCACCTCGGAAAAGAACCTTTTCCTTTGTTGAAAAGAGAAGTCAGGAGGTAGTACTCCACTAACCAAGAAATTTACGAAGTCTGCATACCAAGGTGTACTACAGTGGTGCATGCTCATTAGTTGCTCATCCGAAATGCATCACGAACGGACACGTGTGTCTTCCTTCGGCGATTGGCAATCGAGATAAATGGTCGACCACTTGATTCTCGTACCTTCCTATCTCTAATTTCCGGATCAATTCTCAGAGAAGCAAGATCCATCGGATTAACCGTGGCTTCGCATCTTTCTTGGCGACGAGATATCTTATGGCGTGATCGTGTAAACAATCACCTTTGAACCGACAGGTAGGCACGAAATTTTCACATGCGAACACCACCGCTAGCAGCTCCTTCTCCGTTGTGGTGTAGTTTACTTGAGCTTCCACCGGCGTTTCTTGGCATAATAGATGGAGTGGAATAACCTCTCTTTCGTTGACCCAAGACGGCCCCCACGGCGGTCACTAGCGTCGCACATCACCTCGAAAGGTAATGCCCGATTCGATCCAATGATTCTTGGAGCTGTCACTAGAGCTCGCTTTAAAGCGCCAGCGCTTTCAGACATTCCGGGGTGAGCTCGAAGTGGCTATTTTTCTCCAGCAAGGCACACAGTAGCTTAGAAATTTTTGAAAAATCTTTTATGAACCTTACAGAAAACCTGCATGTCCCAAGAAACTACGCACCTTTACGGTAGTGGGAGGTGGAAGTTTATCTATCACTCGATCTTGGCTCGTCCACTTGATCCCTTCTTGGATATGTGGTGTCCTAGCACTATGCCTCTTGTACCCGTAGTGGCATTTTCCCAATTTAAGACCAAGTGTGTTGCCTCGCATGACTCAAGACCTTCCCAAGTTACCTAGGCATACCTCAAAGTGTCCCCAAATACGGAGAAGTCATCCATGAAGATTTCGATGACTTTTCCACCATATCCGAGAAGATGGCCATCATGCAGCGTTGGAATGTCGTTGGGGCATTACGAGTCAAACGGCATCCTTCTAAAAGCAAAAGTGCCATAGGGACAAGTGAAGGTGGTTTTGTGTTGATCATCGGGTGGAATGGCGATCGATGATAACGAATACCCGTCTAGGAAGCAGAAGAACTCTTTTCGGCTAGTTTATCAAGCATTTGATCCATGAATGGCGGAGGAAATGGTCTTTCCTAGTAGCCGTGTTCAATTTCACGTAATCCACACAAACACGCCATCCGTTATCACCCGAGTTGGAATTAACTCCTGCCGATCATTAGAAATCACGATAACTCCTCCTTTTTGGAACACTTTGCACCAAGGCTCACCCAAGAAGCGTCCGAGATCGGATAAATGATTCCGACATCCACCATTTAATAACTTCCTTTTCAACATCTCCTTCATGGTTTGGATTAAGACGGTACAGTGTTCTATGGAAATCTTGTGGCAATCTTCAACAATATCTTGTGCATACATAGCCGGGTGATTCCTTGATGTTGGCAATTGACCATCCAATAGCTCTCTTGTATTTCTTGTGACCGTAATGTAGATTCTTCTTTGTCGAGCTCGGCCATTGAAATGATTCTTGGAAGGTTTGTCCTCACCCGGATAAGCATATTTCGGTGGTTGGGCAATGTTTTCGAGACTAAGTATTGGAGGTTATTCTATCGAAGGTGCGGATACAGGCGAAGGTCTGTGAGCCGAGTGACTCGGGAGCTCGGTGATACGAGTGGGACTTGATCGATCTCTTGTTAGAGAATTGCTGAGGTCGCTCCCTTTCCGGCTCTAACTCCATGAGGTCGGCAACTTCATTATCACTGTCTTCGAACTGAGACGAGTGCTCCAACATCTTGTCCATGACGACCTGCTCTAATACATGAATTACCGAGCATTCCTCCACTTCGTCGGGATCTTCATTCGTTGAAAACATTAAAGGTGACCTTCCGATCATTCACCCTCATTGTGAGTTCGCCTTTTGGACATCAATCAAAGTCCTTCCATTGCAAGGAAAGGGCGTCCCAAAATTATAGGAACCTCGTGATGCGCTCGTAATCCGAATGATGAAGTGCGGGAAAAATGAATGTATCCACTTTTACTAGCACATCTTCAATTTTTCCTTGAGGATGAGCCATAGATCGATCTACCATTGCGGGGTCCTTTGCTAGGGCCGAGCCTCTATCCCGAGCTTCGAATATTGAGGCGACATTAAGTTTATACTGCTCCTAGATCACATAAGCACGACCAGCGTCGCGACCTCCAATTGAACATGGAATTGTGAAACTCCACGGATCTTTCAACTTGGGTGGAATCTTGCTTTTTAACATGGTACTACTGCTCTCAGTCAGTGCCACTGTTTCGAACTCCCCCAAGCGTCTCTTCTTTGTTAGGATATCCTTGAGAACTTCACATAATTTGGCATTTGTTCTAGTGCTTCCACCAATGGAATATTAATGTGCAGCTGTTTCAAGACATCTAGAAATCTCCGAAACTGAGTGTCTTGCTGTTTCTTTTTCAACCTTTCGGGGAAAGGTGGTGGTGGTCGATAAACTACCTCGTCCATCTGCTTCGGCAGTGGATTCACCTCGGCAGGCTCATCGGCATTGAGGGTTTGCTTTGGTGCGATCACTTCGGCCAGCTTACTTTTAGGGTTTGAGGACTCCGCCTTCTCTTCTTGGTTCAAGCAGATTCGGTTTGCGTGCATTTTCTTTCCACTTCGCGATGTGACGGTCTTGACATGTTCTTTATCCTTCCGAGGATTCTCCGTGTCACTAGGCAGATTACCAAGTGGCCGAGTCCTCATCTCGGTGGCTAATTGTCCGATCTGAACTTCCAAATTCCGTAGCGAGTGGGCGCCCTGGATTCTGCATCTGTCTTAGCCATATACTCCTTCATCAAAGTTTCGATAGACTTGGGGTGTGGGCGGCTTGTTCTTGCTCGGTTGGAAATTTTATGGATATGTGGTTTCTCAAAATTTCCACCACCACTTGTTCCGGATCCTTGTCCTCCCATGAGAAATTAGGGTGTTGTCTCCACCCGGATTGTATGTTTGAGTAGGGATTATTTCATTGGCCATTCGGTTTCCCATGTAGCATCAGAAGTCGGATTTGATGGACAACTATCAAAAGTATGCCTCTCCACAATAAACACACGACACTTCGTTCACTTTCATAGTGGAGTGCGACCATTGGAACACTTGTCGCCGAGCGGTGGATTAGCTGTTGCAAGCCTTTCAACATATTGCTCATAGATGCCACTTGAGCGATTAGCGCGTCGAGCATCAACTTCTAGGACACCGGCAACTGATTTCTTTCCCATTGGAGCTCGCGAATTGGACCATTGGCAATTGTTGTTAGCGATCCTTTCCAGTATCTCATATGCCTCATTATAGGATTTAGATAGAATGGCTCCATTTGCGGAAGCATCGAGAACCAATCGTGTGGACGCGTTTAACCCATTATAGAATGTCTCTAATTAAATGCAGTGCGGAATGCCGTGATGAGGCATTTCCGTAGCATTTCTTGTAACGTTCCCAAGCTTCGCTGCGATTCGTCATCATTGCTGGAACGACATGATGTCATTTCGAATCTTGCATTCTTTGTGGCGGAAATACTTCATCAAGAATTTTCACGAGCTCATTCCACAGTGATAGAGTGCGATGGAATACCATTCAGCCATGCTTTTGCCGCGATCTCGTGGCGAAAGGGAACAGCCGAAGTCTCGGTAACCCGGAAACGCTCTGGCAACTTGAATGAGTCGGTGACCTCCATGAGCGATCGAAGGTGGAGGTGTGGATCTATGTGGCTTGCCCACTGAATCGCATCCCTTGTTTGGAGCATACGGAACATAACCGACTTCGATTCGGCCGGTTCGCTTGCACCGGGCACTGGTTATTCCGGATTCACTCATTAAATCGGGGTTAGCGTGATCACGTATACCTCTTTCCGGTCATCGATGACTATGGCATTCTCCATTATTCCCATTACCTCACAGTGCGGCCATTTTGGCTTCGCTCTACAGACGTTTGACGTCGTCTTCCTCGACGGAAGTGCGTTCAATCTACGGATCTAGCGGTACAATACTTGCGCCTTGGTTTTTGCATATACCACAGTCCGAAACACGATTCACGCAAGAAAAATAACGAGTTAACCACTAATCGTAATAAACACAAAATTGAAATATCAACGTAATTTATAATTAGCGCTCCCGACAGCAGCGCCAAAAACTTGTTGTTTAGATATGCAACACAATATATATATATATATATATATATATATATATATTGCAATAATATGCAAGTGCGTAATCAACAAGTAATATACGGAAATATTCGAGATCGAATCCACGGGGGCGACTTTTTAAACCACGTCGAATACAATTTGTTTGTGATTACGAGAGAACAATTAAAGAGAACTTTTACACCGAGGCGAGGTGAGATTTTGAACAATAAAGATTAACAAGCGGATATCGGGAGGAAAAATAGACTTGATCACTTGATTCCACCCATGCTCAAGTACTCGCCACGCTTCAACATTAGCTTGCCTTGTTATTATGACATGAAATCTTCCAACTCTTAGCATTTTTCAAATCTAAGATTATACCCTCTAAGCTCGTCAATATATTCCTATACCGAGCGCTTTAGAGTATCTCTACCAATCCATTCATTTATGTCATAAAGCGAACACATATTCTATGCTATTCACACACATAATAATTAAATCATGTTCTTGCGTCACTTTCTTGTTTTCCACTCTATGAGAGCTTCCCAGAAATCATAGAGCTAAGATCTCACCCATGGTGATCAATCACAAGCAAGATAAATAATCGCCAAGAAAACGATAATAACTTAACAAGATAAGCAGAAAACGGGGCTCGTCACGGCGTGGGTTTCATCAAAAGATCAAGTCATACAATTTAGCTCATAGCGGTGCAATGCAATTCAAAACACAAATGCCATAGCAAAGTAAAAAGGAATTCGAGATTCAAAGTTAACACTCATCGCCGGAATCACGTGCTCCTCCTTGGATCATCGTCTCTTCCGATAGCTTCTTCTCCAAGGCGTTTCCTCTGATTTCCTCTTCCAGATACTGAATAATGAATAATCCTTCTCCTGATTGTCGCCTCCTTTTAAATAACCAACTCTGACACTTTTTAGGTGTACAGACTAGGCACCTGCAAACCCTTCATCCACTGATCCTCTCTTTTTCCGTTGGCTCTGGCAAAACGCGCGTCCTTTATGCTGTCGTGGCCAGCCGCCACGTGGCTGTGGTCCTGCAAGACCTTTCTTCGTTTCGTTCATAAGTGTGGCTTCATCTGCTTTTCTTTCCTTTCTTCCGAGCTCAACCTTTGAACGGGCCTGACCTCGTTCATGAATCCGATCTCATTTTGCGGTCATCAGTCTCGAGCTCGGTCAAGAGTCCAACCTCGCTTGTGAGTCCGACCTCGCTTACGAGTCCGACCTCGCTTGTGAGTCCGACCTCGCTTACGAGTCCGACCTCGCTTGCGAGTCCGACCTCGCTTACGAGTCCGTCCTTTCGCCACGAGTCCGACCGCCACGAGTCCGTCTCGCTTATGAGTCCGACCTCGCCACGGTATCGATGTCGAGGTCGTCTTCATACTTGTGAACTTTTCAATCTTTGAGCTCGGCTGGTTGCGAGCTCGGCTCTATTCTCTTTCTTCCCGGAGTTCGGTTCCGCTCACGAGTTCGGTAGTCTTAAGCTCGGAAGTCTTGAGCTCGGAAGTCTTTGTAGCTCGACTCTGCTTTCGCATTTCTCCAGCATTATTCGTTCAATCCTCCTCGCACATCAGTCAAGGTCGCTCACGAGTTCGGCGCTTGCTGCGTTCAACACTGGGCTTGACTTTGACTCGTGGACTTCACCTTGTCTTTTCGCCGCTTCTTCACGCTACATGCCGTAACTAATTAAATAACGATAAATGCAATTAAAACCCTTTGATTTCACCCGACTCAATCCTTCACATACACATGCAAACATAACAAAACATACAACATAACATCGAAATAAACAAAGCGAACCCGGTTCACTCAAGGATTTTATCATAAAAGGTCATATAATAACTCTTTTATAAGAGTTATCAATCGAGCAATCAATCAAGGGTGGACGTAGGAGTTGATCTCTTGAACCACCTAAAATCAACATGTTATTTACTTTCTACTGCTTTAATATTGCATATTATTGAACTGCCATCAGCAACACATAGCAACACAATATTATTTTGAAATCCACTATCAGTATCAGTTCAATACTGAAGAGATACAAACTGAAAACTGACTAATCAATATTCGACTAAATATTTAATCATGAGTCTCAGTTTTTCTGTAAGGCAAATCCAGTAACCACCACATTCCGCATGTACATCAGTTATCAGTCAAACTGACTTGCTGCCTTTGCAGTCAGTAGGTTTGCTAACTGATATCACTCGGTACAACACATTCCTTATTTGAATTGACCGGTGATGCGACACGATCTTCGATGCCGATTATCGACTAGTGCGTCGGCAACAAGTCGATCTTATCATAAGAAAAATTTAAATTTACCATCTTGGTGTATCCATCTTCCATACACCATTACATATCCAACGAGACCCATCAAATATACAAATATTAAAACACTAAATAAAAAGTCCAAACTTTGAGATATTATCTATTATTATCACATGTAAAAGCACCAAAAGTTTAGTCAATAAAATTACAAATCCCAATAAATTCCAATCACGTAATAACTTATATTTATAAATTCTGAGTTTGGGTAACTAATCGGATTTAAGATGAGTGCGTGTATATATATAGAGCAGTACAAACATTTATCGACATACTTATGAATGTTTAAAGTGATTCGACCATTAATCTTCAAGTTTACTTTTAATTTCATCATATTTTAAATGTTTAGTTATTTTTTCTATTTTAATATTTTAACAATTAGTGGTGCTAGATTTTTTAATACTATGTACTATTAATATTTACTTTATAATATTTGGATATTATTATATCGGGTTTTGATAATTAATTAACATATATTTTATACGTAAATATTTTATTTCTTATAACCACGGATACAAAGTAATGTAATTTTACGTCGAATTTTGACGGGTTACACACTAGTATGTTAAATAGAAAATGAAGATTAGCACTGAACTGCATCGCTAGTTTAAATCGGATGTAATAATGATTATTTCTTTTGTAATCAACTTTTGAAGGCTTCTAATTTCACTATTAGATGCATCTCCACAAGGTCAGCCGACTTGTTTCACACACAAAATACACTTTTTTCTTCAAATATTTAAAATATTTTTATCCATATATTATTATTATTATTAGAGGACTTTGTACCCATTTCAAGAAGTTTCAAGAAAACACAATAATATTTTTACCTCACAATGTAAAAGTACTTGAAGCTCCTCAAATGAATTTTTATATTGAAAACGAAAACCCATACATTTAAAACGCTTCATTCACAAGATTTAAACCACCAACTTTTCTGTAGCAGTTACTTTCGAACCTCTTTTTTTGAGGTAACTTTCGAGCTATTAACAAGACGTAAATATCCAAAATCTAATTGAAAATAATTTTATTAATCGTTCTTGTCCCAAAAATATGTACTAATTACCGAAATTTATTTAAATTTATAAATATAAGTTATTCTGATAATTGTTTATCCGTCTCGATAATGACTCGAACATTAAACAATAAATATTAATTAAGATAAATAACAAAAATTAAAATAAAGAACATGTATATAGCATATACATAACAACATCCGTCTCACATTTGATTAATTACCCGAACCTATTTAATTTTATGAAGTTTATGAGAAATTGATACTAGATTCAAATTTGTTTAATTTTTTAAAAATATATAATTTTATTTATGTTTTGAATTAGTGAAGTCTCATGAAAAATTAAAACAATATTAAAAAATAAATTTAAATTCTCAATTAAGAGATATAACTATTTATTTGGCCAATTAATTAAATGATCAAATTAAATTGATAGTGCAAAATAATTATCACACTTTATGATGAAAAATACACACAACTATTTATATAGGTTTGAGTCTGATTAGAAATGATAATTTGCTAATTTATTACTCTAACTTTTATGGACTCGCATTATTTGACAAACTTAAATATTATTGACTAAAGTAACCTTAAGCGAATTAAACTTTCAAAATCAAATTTTCAATAAAAAATATAAGTATTTTTTGGTCAGATTGAATTAGGGTGTAAAATAATTATGGGATGAGAAAATATATATTGATTTTAAATTTTCATAAATAGATAAATGCAATCAAAAGTACTCTCTTAAAATATTCTTATAACTCATAATATTAGACAAAAGAACAAATTCAATTTCTTGTTAGTTTTGCTCTATGGATCAATGAAAAATATCTTAAACTAATTATAGCATCATCCATAAGGTGACATTAAATAGATAGTTTAAAATTTTAAAAATATAACTATTTATTTGGTCGTCAAATTAAATTAGTAGTAAAATAATTGTAGGATGAAAAAATATACATTGATTCGAAGTATATATATATATATAAGTTGTTCAATTGGTGGAGTATGGTTATAAATCAATGTGGGATAAGATATTTTAGTATGACTAGAATTGGAATTTAAAGACATTAAATAGAGAATTTAGATAAATAAGAATGGGAATTTAATGGTGTCACATAAGATATGAGGATGATGTGGCATTAAGTTTCACTAATCCTATTATATATTGATGACATTTTCACAAAAAAACTTTTTTTTTCATGAAAGAGAGCGTCATGCATTAAGCATCTTAGGTGATATTGAGAGGGGTAGAGTGGGAGTTACTTCATTAAATCTCCATATTTCCATGCAAAAACTGGGAATCTTTACTAGGATATGCTATTTACAAAGATAATGTTTTGCTTGAATGAAGCATCAAATTCAAAGTAATAGTTACCTTACGTGCAAGCATGAACCTTAGCTAGGTAACCTTAGCTTTCAATACTCAACAAGCAACCTCATCTCACAAAACCATTTTATACATATACATATACATATACTGATATACATATACATATACATATACATATACATATACATATACATATACATATACATATACATATACATATACAATCTCTCTCTGTCTCAGAGACTAATTTCAAGAAGAAAGATGAAATTCATAGAAAATTAAAGAGTTTTAATAGCAGTGGTCCAACTGTGGTGGAGTACATGCATAAATGTAGGAGAAGTAAGCGGATATAGTTGCAGATTCGTAAAGGAAACTGGGAATATTCCAACAGCTAAACTTTTCCTTTCTTCACTTTTGTGTTTAAACTTCATTATTTTAATTTCTTGGATTATAGATTAATTTCCAAACTCTAGTATCCTATTCCTACCACGTGATGCATTCAGGCACACGACATATGTGTATGTGGGCTATCTGCAGAGAGCAATCCGATAATAAAGTTATGGCATGTTACTGATAGCCTGGATTTTTAAGGATGTAACACTAATAACAGTACCCTTAATTTAATTTCTGATGGACTGATAAATATGAATTAGACTCTAAGCTAGAATATAATCTGTTGAAATATTTCGAGCCATGTTTTGAACATTAATTAATTACCTATACCCATTTGAGATGCATCTTCTAACCATTTCGCGAATATCGAAGCGACAAAGTGGTTGTGTGTGTGTTGGCGCAGTGGTAGAGTGGTTAATCTGACGCTAAAGATCTCGGGTTGAATTCACCGTGTGAGCCTTTAAATTTCTACATTAAATTGACCAAAAGAAGCGACAAGTGGTATCCAGCTCTGAAATTAATTAATTTCCCATACTCTACAATTATCAGTATGTTCATTTATTTTGAGTTTAATATTATCTCTATATTGTAATATACAATATTAATTAAATATGCAAGTATAATAAAAATATTTATGAAATGA